>JAOQAZ010000029.1:0-572418 GCA_027945595.1 Fusarium torreyae | reverse complement strand
ATAAATAACTGTGTTTTTTTAGATGTGTGGCCTTGATCTATCTCTTCGAGATATTGAATAAGGTAACTATATATAGTATCTTCGGCCGGTACGACGGTATCAGCTGTTGGTATTCTGGACTCTGGGGCCCTTCTACCCCAATTGTTGCAGGCAAAGATGTCCACGACCACGAGGGTGCGATAAACTCCTTGAGGGCGAGAAAATTCTCCACGCGAGCGAGATCAATGACCTTCCAGCATAAGCCGATCGGTAGTTGCGATTCCCAGATACCTGCCAAATATTTCCCTGTGAAGAACTTCGCGAAGTATGAGGCAATTGCGCTAAACGCCGGTAATCTATCGCTCTGAAAGGATAATGCTCGGAGAGTGTATTTGCTGACAAGCCCATTCCACATTTTATGGACTGCGAGTTGGCGCTCCTTGTCTGATGATGACCAGTGCTCGAGGTCGTAGGGCATATTTCGCATATTCCAATTTGCCGCGTCGAGCTGGTGGTACGCATCAAGGCACTTTATTGTGCCGCTACACTCCCAGATGATATCCGAAGGTGTGAAATGGACAACTCGATTTGACAGAACTGTTTCCTGCAAACACCAGGCACGATTGAGAAGTAGACCCCTGCCTTGCTTGAAGTAGTTAGACGACTGGTAAAGAAAGGCCTCGTCTGAGAAATGTTCTTGTACGATATAAGTAGTAGGACAGCTATCTTGGTCAGTTGTTGGATAGATCGTCGGTTGCCATCGATCTTCAGCCTCTCGAAGGAACGGCATGTTCCCATCTGACGATGCTCCCACAGCAACAGTCAAATATGCGTTAGAGTAATATTGCGCCATTTTGGATGATTCAATATCCCAATCTTGACTATCATCCTGAATAATGCACAGTGAATCGATCCAGAGGTATGGAATCCCAAGTTCCTTACAGAGCCATACGGCATCTTGGAAGACAGCTGTAAGTTCTGACCAGGGGATGGAGCTCTTGAACTGTGACAACGTCTGCATATTCTTTCGGATGGGATGTAGACCAGGTGGTCCCCAACAGTGGCTCAGGGCCATATAGACTCCTCTTTCAAAACTCTGAGTTTCATGGAGGCATATCGTCTCTTCTTCAGAGTTGATTTGAATGACTCTCTTGGGCAATACTTGGTCTTGTTGAGAGTGAAGACAGCAGTTGTGGCCATCCTCTCCTGATGTACACGCTCGCAGCTCATCTTTCACAAACTGGATGCTTTCGTGCGACTTCGAAGACCAGTACAAGCTAGATAGTTCACTCTCTTCCGCTACTTCCGGTCCAGGAGACTTCCAGTCTTGTCAGCAAGAGTTTGCGTGTATCTTGGTGGAAATCTCATCTTACTGAGTCGTTTAGACGAATATTGGCTTGCCGATAGAAAAATGGATCACCGCGCTGAACATCGGGATCCGTCTTGCTCTTTCGAGTCCATGAATATCGTGCTTCAACCAGACCATCTGACCCTGGAGTCAGCCAGATGCCCTTGTTGGAGCCTGGCCCTGAGTTTGTTGAGTCGACGTCTGGGTAATCGACCACCAAGGACAACTCTAGTCTGTCATAGACAGTACGGAGCAAAATACAACGATGACAATCTTTCTTCAGACTTTCTATCTCAATGTCATATCTGTTTAGCCATTTTTCCATCCAACCTGCATTTGGATTGGACTGGATTGGCTGAAAATCGTGGCAAACATCGCAGGATGGCGGCGGAAGCCTGGAGGATAAAACATCAGGATCCATTATGTTTATGGTTGCAAAGAAAGCTGAAATTTGAATCGAAGTTAATGGAGAATGTCTCAACGGGGTTTACAGGGTGGTCTGCTCCTTTTAATATTGAAACTCGAATCTGTTGCAACTCACGCGCGCGGCTGATGTCGCGATATGATAGGCCGCATCCGCAAGTCTGCCTTAGTATGCTGATGATACATCACAAACCAGAATTTCAAATGGAGAAGACGAGTTGTTATCTGATGACTGCAAAATTCGTTTTCAAATCCAGGCTCAACCACAGCAAAGGCTTCGATCTAGAATCTGGTCTGTGACACTAACGACGAAGAACTTTAAATTATTTCTAAAAGGATACCCATGATCTAAGGGTGAACAATACTTGGCTAATAAGCACTCTTGCGAGATCATCTGTTGTTAATAATCTCCCTCGTCCCCCTCTTCCACTTCATCATCGATGTCGCGAGAACATTGTGGTGGACAGTTCACGTCCCAGAATTGCCATGCGAGTCGCCAGTCCCAATCCCCATCCACATAACGACTATGCACCGTCTCAGAAAAGATCCATGGGTTCCAATTCTCTTGTTCACAAGTTCCCAGGTGGTAATAAGGATAATCATCCTCAGATAAAGTAATCAAAACAGAAGGATGGTGGCTCGTTGAAACGTCAAAGAACGATGACAAGGTAAATGCTGTCTGTTGTTCCAAAGTCATGCTTTGAAGTTTCAGCAGCATACCAACGCCTTGCGAGGTGAGGAATTGTGCAAAGCTTTTCAGTTGAGTTCTCGAGCGGTGTTGAAAGCGACAGACTTCAAGGCACGATTGCACACGAGCAAATGGCTCATGTTCCCTGATTCTTTCCATCTCTCGAGCTTCGTTTCTGGTGCGCGGAGGAGCTTTTGTGGCGAGGTCTTGGGCAATGTTGCGCAACATTGTGCAATGTTGGTCGTAAATAAAGTAGACGATTGAGTAGAATCGAAGGAAAGGTGGGTGGAGTATTCCGTCAGACGTTTTTGTTCTTGCTTTGCCGATGCCAAAAGGGTAAAAGAAAAGCCTTCTAAGACCATCATCCCTCTTGAAAAGTAAGTCCTCTTGGAGGAAGAACGTTTGGCAGTAACTCTCAAACTGACAAACTGCGTTCAGGAACCTGCCTCTCTCGTTTCTGGAAAGCAAGAACTCCGACTGCGGAGTTCTGAGCCTCCTGATCGGCTCCATTCTCGCGTTCTCCCAAGCCAGTGGTGGGTAACTGGTTATGATCCATTCTGCATCATGTCCAAGTGACGACAAAGCGCATAGTGCCGAGAGTGACATCTGGTGCCATGATCTTTTCTCAAGATTCTTACGCCCCTCGGTCACATCGACAATCGGCCGTATTCTTTGCTCGGCTTCTTTCACTCCACGTCTGATAAACCCTTCATCCCGTCTAGCGTGACGGAGACGCGCTGCCAGGAGATTTGAGATGGAAAGAATATTGCCAAAGTAGGTCGACAAAGCCCCAATACAAGTCTTCGTGCTGAGTTGTCTGTCGGCAAGGAAGCAATTCAAAGCTTTGGGATAAGCCTTTACCAGCGAAAACAAAGCTTCTGGCGTACTGCTGTGAGACAAGACTATATGGAGTATCTCGTTTGGAAAAGAGTAAATATCAGCCATCTTGTCCGCTAGATCTTAACAATGGCGTAGAAAGTGCATGATAAAGAAAGATGAAAGTGATTGAGGCGTGAGGGGGGAGAAAAGGACGCGATGGCCTTAATTTAAGCTGTGGACGTCAAGTTGACTCACGCAGACAGTAAACTTTCTCTTAAGGCAATTCAAGCTTTAGTGTCTAAAACTTTATGTCGTCGCATGAGCCACGAGGAAGTTCAAGTTTAGGTTGCTTCATTGTCTGTGCTTTATCCCAAAGGCCACGTCGCTGCGGATTTCTTGATTTATAAACTTTGAGTGTACTACTCTTGATGTACATTAGTTCAAGGCATGGAGTTGAACCAAGTTAATGATCTTGATAAAACAGCCCAGGTCACGCACCACCATTGCCAACAGGTGGATTTCAAAAGGAACGCAGTTTTGCCTTTCAATGAATTATCATGTAAATGTTCCTTGAATCACTGCAGTATTTCCGAATTTCTTTTGCAGAGAGCATTCGACGTTGGTCGGAGCGCGGTGAAATTTAACAAAGCCTTTTGGACAGCAGAGTCGATTCTAATATCAAGCCGTATTCTTCACTTGAAGTTCACTTAAAGCTGAGGCAATATGCGATAAGATTCCTAAAGTTTGGTCAGACTTTACTGTATATGCACTTATCAGGACCTTGATTAGTGCCTCGCTGAAAGCCTCACGGCTAAGCCTCGTGGGGCTGCAACGTGACCTCAAGGTGAGACGAGCATCGAGAACCATCCCACGAAGACCTGGCTACTCGCAAAGCAACCTCTCAAACCAAATCGTTACAGACACATCGGTTCTCGCTTCTTCTCCATGGCCAGTTCAAATAAAACTGGCCGGGCCACCAGCGGCGCGACAGTCGCGAGGGATTTTAACAATACCCTGAATAACATGGTAGCATTCGAGGCGATGAGGTTCACGGCCGACTACGCAAGAATAGCACAGGTACTTGCACCAAGTATTTCGTTCAAATTGACCTGCAGCAACCTACTGACAGCGTAGGTAGAACGAACTCCGAGCTTGCGACTATCAAGAACTCATGCTGGCGGTCCGCGACGCAGCTAAGTTATTACCAGAGACCGTCAATCCAAGTAGAGAGAATGAGTGGCCAGCAGAGGCTGAAGAGATAAATGAGAGAATAGAAAACAAGTTGAAGGACTACGACAAATTGGCAGGAGGGTTCAAAAAGCTTGTCGAGAATGCCCATGCGGCGGGGATAGCTGCTAAGCGACAACAGTGAGGGATTACGGGTTATTAGCGAATCGCCCAACGACTACAAAGGACACGGCTCATCCTGCAACATGGTGACGCATTAGTCCCTTTCAAGTCGCGTTGGTTAGCGTTCACAAACAGGATATTCGGATTGAACAGGCTGGGAGGCCCACCAGCGGGTCAACGACTATTCAGCCACGGCCATAAAGCGGCCGGGCTGGTCGGGGCACCAGCTCATTCTTCCCAAATTGTCTCTATGGCCAGATGTTATGCAAACGTATTCGATAGCTAATAGGTGGATTGTTAAAAATCAGCCTTATCCATAAGCGCCCATCTACACTTTGTGGAATCAGCCTTCCTGGCCCTTTGCAGATCACCATCAACAGTATCACAGTGCCTCAGTTGGCTCAGCCAAGGATATGTATGGGCACTATGTGCCACTGGGGTTTAGCAAACAAGCAGTGCGACCAACATGACAAGCCTTCCTTTATAAGTAGCGGCAATTCCACCATACACCTTCTTATTATTTCGCTCCTCATTCCTCTTTTTATTCCGCACTTCTTGTATTCGAGTTGGAGTAATTCGATCACAATGGACGTCGAATTAGAGAAGTTGCAGCAGCAATGGGATGCGTGTAAAGCCCAGGATGACGAAAAACACTCACTTATCTCGGTATGCTATCCCCACCTAAAGCCATCATTCGACTATTGACTTGATTTCAGGCTCTTCTTTCTCACATTGAATCCCAATCCAGTCACTTGTCAGAAGCTATATCTGATCTCGATGAAAAGAAACTTGTGATCCGAGTGACTTGTGAGCGCACCCAACAGCTCGAAGCACAGATCCAGGAGATGAAGTTGGAAAAGGTATTTGCCCACTATCCTTTGCTTGTCATTTCTGACTGATCATACAGGATCGTCACACATTTGTTTTCGTTGTGATTGATGGCGATTGCATGCTGGTATTCTCGCCCATCCACCATTCACTGAGAGCAGCACTAATGATTTTAGTTTCGGAATGATCTTGTTCAAGCAGGACTAGATGGAGGCAAACAAGCCATCAGTTTATTGAAGCAGAGTGTCGAGCAAAAGATGAAGGCCCTCGACAGCACTGTGCCTCATCTTCAGGTGATTGTGCGTGTGTATGCCAATTTGAAGGGATTGACTCAGGCGTACCAGACTGCTGGTATTCTGTCCAGTGGTGAGACTCTAGAAGCATTTGTGCGTGGCTTCAACATGGGCGACCCTTTGTGCGATTATGTGGACGCTGGGAACGGCAAAGAATGTGCGGATGAGAAGGTTAAAGGTAAGTTCCCTGATCAACTTCAGATGGACAGCAACTAACGTATACTGTAGCGATATTCCGACATTACTTAGATGATGTGCACTGTCGACAAGTCTTCTTTGGCGCATCGGCTGATAATGGCTACGCTCGTCTTCTTGGTCCATTCGCCCAAGACAGTTCATACAGACGCCGCATATGCCTCATCGAAGGGCCTCCGTTTGAGCGTGAGCTAGCAGAGTTGAAACCCAAGTTCGAGACTGTCTCTTTTGACATTTTTCGGAAGACTCAGCAATTACTGAGCACGAACAAGAGGGCTCAAACTGCCAATCCTTCTAATTACGCGAGCGTCATTCGCACATCAGCTTCGCCGCCTCCAACCTCTTTATCACTCGGGGAGAAAGCCCGTACCAAAATCCTGCGAAACCGTTTCGGTCAACGCTTGGATTCACCTCTCAGTTATTCCGGCAGCGACTTCAACCGCTTGAAGAGTCGTAGGCTTTGCAACAGTTTCTGTATTCTAGGCAGGTGTCCATTCAAAGAGAGTTCCGGACGTTGTCTGCGAACCCATGACGACACCCTCAATGAGGCACAGAAGAATGCGTTGCGAGCCGTCGCTCGTTTGTCTGCGTGCGCAGCTGGGCTGGGCTGCAATGACGAAGACTGTGTCATGGGACATCGCTGTACGAAGGTCAATTGTCAAAGGGATTTTTGTCGATTCCCCAATCAGTTGCACAATGTTAACACCCAGATTCTGGTTTGATGTGCTGTTACTGCAATTTGTGGTGTGTTGAAGTTGAGGGGTTTTACACTGGGTTTTTTAACGTTAGTACATGATTGCGGATGGACGTTTCTTCAGATTAGTTTGTTTCTGTTATATTTATTCCTTTTTCTTCTGTCAATTCCACAAATAAAGCTACATATAAAAGTGAGTATGGACATTCATTATACACAGAAAGTTGGTGCATTTTGACAAGGGTTAAGAAAAGATAAAAAGGCGGTCAAACACAACACGGTGCCAAACTTCAAGGTCAGTAAACTCATATTAGACGTAGGCACAGAAGTAGTATTTTCCTCTTCTACCTTCTTGTATATTTGACTGCATCCTCTCGGTACACGTTCTTCACTCAATCAGCACCGTTGTGGCTGACCGTTCGCACCGCCACAACCAACCACCGACGTCAACACAACCCCAGCCTCACCCACCAGGCCAAAGCTCTCAGCTAATCCTCCAAGCTGTCCTCAAGACCGCCTAAAAAACCACCCACCACCTCACCACCCCCTTCCCTCCCCTTCGCACACCCAACAAACCGCCGTCACAATGTCCAACTACTACTCCTCACAACAACCGCAATACCCAACCGGCGGCGCTGCCCCCTCCGCCGCGCAAAACCTCCAGTTCTTCCCCTCGCAGTACGCACCCGCGACCGGCGGCGCCACGACACCACAGCAGGCGGCGTACGGATACGGTAACCAGGGCGGCTATGGAGTCGGTGCTCCGGCGGCGGGGTTCGCCGCGGGGCCGGCGTTTGGTGCGCAGGGTGTTTCGGGCAGGATGGGTGAGCAGGGCGGTCTAAGGACGGGATGGGTTGCTGCGTTCTCGTCGGAGGGATACGACGGGGAACCGCCTTTGCTAGAGGAGCTGGGTGTTAACTTTGGACATATTCAGGCCAAGGTAAGTGTTGTCGCGTTGGAGTGTGTGATGGGGCTGACCAATTGTAGACTCTCGCCGTGTTGAACCCCTTCCGTCGCATCGATTCGCATATCATGGACGACTCCGACCTCGCAGGTCCTCTCATTTTCTTCCTCCTTTTCGGCTTCATCCTTCTCTTCTCGGGACAGGTGCATTTCGGCTACATCTACGGCCTCGCCGCTCTGGGATCCATCTCCCTGCACCTCATCCTCTCGCTCATGTCGCCCTCCGACGCCGACGCACAACAGGTCAACAGCTACCCTCAATACAGCAGCGATCCTTCCGTCCCTCCACCACAGCAGGGAGCTCAGCAGGGCGGCCACTTCTCCGCGACACTGACATACCCCCGAAGCGCGAGCGTGTTGGGATACTGCCTTTTGCCACTTGTTGCGACGAGCTTGTTTGGTATCTTTTTGCGCATGGATACGCCAATTGGCATTGTCTTTACGACTGCCGCTATTCTCTGGTGCACATATAGCGCAAGCGGAATGTTCTGCGCGGTAGGACAAATGAAGCGCATGCGAGGACTGGTCGCCTATCCTTTGGCGCTGTTCTACGTTGGATTCGGCATTATGGGTATTTTCAGCAGCCGAGGAAGCGGAACTTTCTCCCAAACCGCAGCCAAGCTCAACACCTAAACGACTCGCGAATAGGCTCTATAACCGATTCAATCACGATGGAGTTTCGGCAGCGCAGCATCGCGCGCGAGACTCGATGATGCAGTATATGAATACGCCCATGCGGCAAAGATACGACGGACGTCAAGAAGGATAAGATAGGGGGCAAGGCGTTTCAGAGACAAGATACGGCCGAGATGGGATACGCAAGTTTACATGGATTGGGACGTGTTCCCTTTGTACTAGAATAATTGCATTTGTACGTCACGATTAAAAAGGCCAAGGAACAAATGGAGCGGTAGCGGTAGCGTTGGGAGAAAATACTCCCCAAAAAGAAGTTTCAAGTATGCAAAGACATCGTAACCATCTATATATACCACATCGCATAAAAGCACAAACAGCATGCATGCATCCTCCTTAATCATCAAAGCCTTTTTTATCACAACAGGAATCCGCCCATCCGATTCCCTAGCGCATGCATCCGCCATTCCTGGGGCGGTTGAAGAAGTACAAGTGTTGAAAGCTGCCTCGCAGCGAAATTAAGTAGGGCTGATATGAAAATTCCAGATCCTTTTGGATCATGTTCGCAAATCCTTCACATATCCGACGTAGCATTCATTTGCTCGTTTAGGCCTTCTCGTGGACGCCGTTGGGCTTGGCGCCATTTGTCGCGGCATCTTCAGCCTCGCCGAAGAGGACAGAGTATTGACCACCAGCACCTGCTCCAATGATCTTCTTGCCGCGGATAGCGGTGTTGTCGATAAGAGTAGGAGTGTGGATATCGTCGATCGTGCCCTGGCCGGTCTGGTAATTGCTGGAGAAACCCCAGGAGAAGACCTTGCCGTCGGAGGCAATGGCGAAGTTGTTATCGGTACCGGCGGCGACGGCGACGATGTCCTTGGTATCTGGATCATGTTAGTTTGAGTATTAGGAATACAAGAGGGTGCATAGAACATACCAGGCTGGAGAGTAGGCTTGAAGAGAATACGGGCGTTGCCTCGCTCATCGTAGATAGCATTGTCCTCGGTCAACTTGTCGAACTCGAAGCCGACCTGGTAACCGTCGACACGGCCCCAGGTCAGGAGGTCGCCCTTGTCGGAACAAGCGAGGGAGTGGTGCTCGCCACCGTCAATCTGGGTGATGTTGTAGTCATCGAGGTATGTAAGCTTAGCAGGTCGGAGGATAACAGCGTCGTCTTCACCGGCATTGGACTCGACGCCGATCTCGCCAAAGTTGTTAAGACCCCAACCGTAGACCTGACCAGCCTTGTCGATGGCAAAGCTGTGATAAGAACCGCAAGCGATCTGGGCGATCTTGCCTCGGGGCAGACCAACACCCTGGGGAATAAGAGAGGACATCTTGTTGCGCTCGATGATACGTCGGCCTAGCTGGTTCTGCTGACCACAGCCCCAAGCAACGACGTTGCCCTTGTGGTCAAGAGCGAGAATGTGGTTGGAGCCGGCAGCGAGGGCCTTGATGTTCTTCAAATCGCGGAGCATGACGGGAGTAGATTGGACCTTGACGGTCTCTGAGAAGCCGAGAATACCGTCGCTGGATCGGAAGGTTCCCCAACCGTAGACACGACCATCCTCGGTAAGGGTGAAACTGGCGCTATCGCTAGCAACGACCTGGACAAACTTGGTGCCAGGGGCAAAGTGCTCGTCGGAAACAGCAGTTGGTGTGCTCTCCTTAGGGTTAATACCAGTGTCATCCTCATCCTCCGATTCAGAGTCCTCCTCCTTGTCCATGTCGCGAAGGCCACCGTCCCAGTTCGTGTCTCTGCCGAGAGCGCCCTGGTCGTTGACACCCCATGTCAAGATCTTATTATCGTGGGTTAACGCGACAGCGTGCATACCACCGCAAGAAATCTGAACAACGCCGGCCTTAGCAGCGGCGAGGTTATCATTGAGTCGGGGACGCTTGACATCGATGGGCTTCTTGTTGTTGACGCGCTTGCTACCGAGACCAAGCTCACCGGATGAACCCTCGCCGAAAACGTAGACATCGAGGATCTGGGTGGGCGCGTCGTTGATCTTCTTTCCAATCTCGGGGTAGATGGACTTCTTCTTGGGCTCAGCCTTCTTGGTCGCGGGACGACCAGGCTTCTTGGCTGCAGGCTTCTCCTCCTCAGGCTCTTCAGTCTTGGCTTTTCTTGTAGGCTTGGCCGCGGGTTTGGCGGCAGTCTTGGACTTGGCTGAGGGCTTCACAGCGGGCTTGACGACGCGTTCTGTGGTCTTGGACTTCTTGGTCTTGGGAGCTTCTTCCTCGTGCTCGGGCTCAGATTCTTCATCGCGGGTCTTGCGCTTCTTGGAGGCGCCGTTGGTAGCAGGCTCAGCCTTCTTCTTGGGGGCAGCGGCGGCTTTTGTGGGCTTCGCGTCCTTCTTAGTAGCGGCAGCGGCCGTCTTCTTAGCTGGGGCCGCCTTGGTGGCAGCAGCTTTGGCTCGAGGGGCCATCGCGTTGGATGTGTTTGTGATGTTTTGTGGGTGACGCGCGATGACGGGGTGGGAGGCAGAGTTTTTGCTTGAATAAGCAACAATAGAGAGCCGTAGAGCTTGATTACAGATCAAAGCTTGAGAAAAGGACCAACTTTGATGATGTTGGTGATGATGATGATAGAGTCAAGCTTTGTCGAAAACGCGACAAGTTGAAGGTGGAAGTGGGTGGGTTTTTTTCTTCAACAAGAGGTGATCTGACCGCGCTGGCTGTGATCATTTGCGTGGGTTAATCTGGGCTAAAATGGGCTGACAGGGGATGATGCCTGGATTTGGTGTCACCGCCCGAGAGCTTTTGGCTGGTCGAGGATCGTTTGTCCGGCAGAAAAACACTAGCGCAATTGAAATTTGGTGAGAGCTTCAAAAGCGGTGAATCGAAGCTGTCATTTCTGCGATACGCGATTCACACTTGGGCGCGTTTCGTTGCATTATTGTGAAGCACAGACAATGCCTATTCGCATGCAACAATAAGTTCGTCCTGTAAATTCCGGTCACCTATTGTTCATCTTTATTTGAACTTGAGCTTGTGATTCAGATAACGCACAATGAATGCACTGGTTTACGTGAGTGGCCTGACTCCGTTCCCAGGATCAAACACGCGACGAACTGTGTCACCACAAGGACAGCTATGTTGTTGGTATCACAGTCCAAAATCCACACATGCAACTTAATCAGATCATGCTTATCATGAATATTCTTCAATTCTTCGTATCTCAGGTATCGATTGCCTCGCCGCCCCAATCAAATGCTATTTCCGTTCCCCAACGCCGTTCCATAATACATGAATGCCAGTGAACTCTAATTACCCATCGCGATCGTATCGTCAAATAGTATGTTTACTTTCGGGTGGTAAAGTCGATCTCGTTGGCAGGGTTGAAGCCACCATCGGAAGCCTTCTCGCAGGTGCAGCCACCTAATCGCATTCCGTTAGCAACAGTTCACATCTGAGACCAAGACATGTTTCTACATACCAGCAGGACGAGAACCGCAAGCGCAGGCAGGACCGCTCAGAGAAGCGTTCTCCGTAGAAGCTCGGTCGCAGGTGCATTCACCCGCAGGACGAGCACGGCATGAGCATCGAGGACCGTTGACGGTGTTCTCAGCAGAGGCCTTGGCGCATGTGCAGTGAAGAGCGGACTTTTGGCCGCAAGAGCAGGTGGCCTTCTGAGCTGTGAAGTGTTAGGTCTTTGTTCTGGGAGGCATCTGAAGGATGATGTCACATACCACAAGCACACTCGGCGTTGTCGCCAGAGCGGCAGCAGGTAGCGGGAGTGTTGACGACCATTTTGACGTTTGTGGTTGTTTTGAAGGTATTGGTGAAGATGGAGGTGAGTGTGTGTAATTGAGAGATCGAAAGAGAGGTGATTGAATCTGGAAATGCTTGTTTGTGCTGTTAAACTTGGGAAGCGGTTCCTCGACTTATGTACTTGATCGCTTTGCAAACGCTTTGACCCACTTCGACTGAAGCTTGGGAACTGCGGATCTGGAGAGTGGTAATTACAGTCACGCTGATTGGTCAGATCTGCCGGACAGCCTTCTCTCAGCCAATCAGCGATTGCTTATTCTACGTTTTCGACTTTCGCCTCCCAGAACATGCCATGCTGATACGGACCATGTCATGGGTCGGTCAGCATTGAGCTAGAAGCCTAGAACAGACTAACAAGTCTCAGCAGTTTCGCGATGTCCGTCATTGGGTCTTTATTCTCTCGCAACGTAGGATAACTTATTTCTGTCCCTTGGTAGTGCATTATTAACGTGAATAATCGGGACATTTACCCATCCTTAGGATAAGTTGCAATAATAACTAAGGTATACTTGGAGTATAATTACTAGAACTAGGAATGGAGGTCCTATTGAAGAAGAAGATCTTACAGTGCGGTGTTGAATAATAAAGAGAAACTAGGCAACGGGACAATTATGGAGGATCTGCGTCGTTTTGACCAGGAGGATGTAAATGCAGTTTATATGTAAGCAATATTATTTAGACGTGTTAGATCAAGCTTGGATTGTATAATCACAGTAAATAAACTATAACAATAATTATTAAGAAAATCATTCTTATGTGAAAGCAATAATATAGTCTTTACTTGACCTCTAAGATGATAACTTGTTTCGATGCAGGGTAAGTGTGATGCTGGAATGTATGGTTTTGTTAATTGGGTTACATGTATGCTGCTTTCCAGAGCTTAGTCATCGATCAATATCAAGGTCCTATAGTTTAGTGGTAATGACGTCGGATTTTGATAACATCAGAAGCCTTCCGAAGACCCCGGTTCGAACCCGGGTAGGACCTCACTTTTTTCCCCATGTCTCACCTGTTCCTGGATGCAGTCGTGCCTGATGCTCGCTTGATTGATGATGGATTTCTTTTTGCCTTTGGTAACCCTTTCGGCTCCTTCTTTAACTGTTATTCACCTCAGGAGTTTATTGGCACCTTTCTAAGCAATTGATGGAGCCCACCTTAAATGACTGATGATGGCCGACCGTCGCTACCAATTGACAATTGTTTTGTAAGATGAATGAGAAGGTGTTTCGTTTCGTTTTAATGCAAAAGCCGTGTAAGTATTTTTATTACTTGTTCATACAGTAGCTTGCTCAAATACACTCTCTATCACTGATTCACTAGATCCCTGTCCCACTGCGCTATTTCTACGGTGAAGCCTAATGCAACACGGCCCTGCCACTTATTTATAGACTTTTAGCTCAGCATCCATCAACTTACAATACTCCTTCTCTCTGTAATTCTCCCGAACCAGAAGCATGTCCGCTCTAACCCCATCCGAAACCACCGAATCTACCATCGTGGTCGTTGGGTACGTGCCATCCCGACCGGTATCCAAGAGTCTGGGGCTGACGTCGTTAGTGCGGGCATCATCGGCTTGACCAGCGCCCTCAAAATCCAGGAACTGATAGCAGAGTCTCCAACACCACTACTGACGTCCGTTACCCTCGTCGCTAAAGAATGGCCGACTTCAATTCCTGGAGCCCCCATTGCTCACTCGGCTGACTATGCTTCCATGTGGGCCGGCGCACACGTCAGGCCCATCCCCGCTTCGACATCGCAGCTCCGTCGTGAAGCTGAGTGGTTGAAGCATACTGTCGCTGAACTCGAAGAACAACGCCAGAGTGAGCCTGGGGTTGGAATTCGTCGCATGCCTGGTATTGAGTATCTTGAGGACCCGTCCGCTGAGTATGTGAAGCAAGATGTGCATAGCTTCACCGATGAGTCTGGGCTGCCTGGATATCGACGGTACGAGACGCATGAACTTCCTGAGGGTGTAAAGCTTGGGTTTGAGTATGAAACGTATTGTATTAATGCGCCTTTGTACGCCGGTAACCTGCTCCGCAAGTTCATTGTCCAAGGTGGAAAGACTCTGCAGCGGGACCTCAAGAGTGAATGGGAGGCTTTTATCCTGGCGCCAAATGTCAAACTTGTTGTGAATGCAAGTGGTATGGGATTCAATGACCCGAAGTGTTTTCCTATACGAGGTACGGTATGCTTTATTTGTAGGAGTAACGGCAACTAATGAAACGAACAGGTCAGACAGTGTTGACTAACCTCATCGCGGCGGACAAGACCATTACGACACAAAAGAAGGATGGCACATGGAGCTTCATCATCCCACGATCATTTAATGGAGGAACCGTCATCGGTGGTACAAAAGAACTGGGTAACTGGCAGCTGGAGCCATCCCAGGAGACCCGCACTCAGATCCTAAAGGCTGCTGAATCGATCGTTCCACAAGCTTGCAGTAACCAACAAACACTGGAGTCAGTAAAGATCATCAAAGATGTTGTTGGAAGAAGGCCAGCTCGCGAAGGTGGTATGAGGGTCGAAACGGAAGCGAGGGACACTACTTGGGGAGTCAAGAAGGTTGTTCACGCTTACGGTGCTGGAGGACGTGGATACGAGCTATCTTGGGGTGTTGCGAGTGAAGTGGCAGAGCTCGTGAAGGAAGTTCTGAGCTCACCAGTGACTGTGAAGTCAAAGCTGTAAATTTGGCTTTGTTGTATGTTTGTGTATGATGGTAATGATAGGTAATGACACTAGCTTGGAGGGTGACAGACTGTCCGCAGAGTACAACACAACCTGCAGGGTCAGGATGCAAGCGTAGATAGTTTATACGAAATAATGAATTCACATTCTTTACGGGAATGAAAGCAAAAAGATCAAAAACATACAACACCGGGGATTCGCTGGTCGTCACCGACCCAACTACTAATCCGGCGCTTCGAAGCTTGACTCTGGGGGAGCGGACGGGACCCCGTATTCTCTTCGAGCTTTGGTCGTATGTGACAGTAAAGAAAAGAAATTCGACCTAAGAGCCATACTGAATGCTATTTGCTACTCAATCTCTAAGTATTACTCACCGCCCGTCTTCAGAAACCCCTTCAGGGCATCATCCAGCGTCTTGCTCTCCCTCAACGGAACTGCATCGCCTTTCTTGCTCAATCCAACCTTGTTATGCCAAACGACTTTCATACCAGCCCGAGTTGCTCCTTCCACATCTCCAGCACTACCTGCAACGAAGAGGACATCTTCAGCTTCTACACCCAGTCTGGGCAAGATGCTATGATAAGCCTCCTTGGCAGGCTTGTAGAATCCACTTTCTTCAGCTGTGATGGCGGCGTCGAACGTGAACGACTCTTCGGCACCTAGGCTTGCCTTTCTCTCAACACTATGGAGTGCGATATACCCCAGCCATTGCGAGCAGTTTGTGACAACACCAAGCTTGTATCCTTGAGTTCTCAAGGCTTGAAGAACAGATGGAACCTCATCCCACGCGTTGGTTCGTGGCCAGTTTCGTAAGAGCGCTTCTGGCGCCGAATCTGGTAGTCCCACTTCAGCTGCTGCTTGCTTGACTAGATCCTCATAAGGTTGATACGTCCCGGTGCCGAATGTGATTTCCAGATAGCGTTGGCGCCAGCGTCTGCCTTCTTCTGCGGTCTTGGAAGGTGTTGATGCGTCCCACAATTCCCATGAGTTTAAGAGAGCGGTAAGCAGGTCAAAGACAATCGCCTTGGGTTGCCAGTTGCTCTCATCCGAGCCAGTCATTGTTGCTTAAAATGATCGTAAGACGACAGCACTTATATAGTAGAGCTAGAAACGGTAGAGAACCGATTTAGCATTAATTTCATTAGAGAAACTATAGTAGTTATATTCCCCGCTTCAAGGGCGTAGTTGACACTCAAGCTGAGTAATAAGCCCCTCCTGCACCAATCCTCCTCATCCTCAAGCAGCCGCAGGCTGCACATCGGTGGTCGTATAAGTCGCACACTGCGCTCCACTTGTATCAACAGTCATCTGCGCCAAATCATCATGACCACTCGCGCAAGCACCTCCCGAAGCTACCAATTGACCATTCTGGAAAGTAACCGGCTCAACTCCCTGAGCATTACAATCCTCAGCGCGGAAATGAGTTCCGTTGAATCCAACACATGCTTGGACGTTGACCAGATCAGCTCTGAAGTCTGGGGTGAATGTTCGCTGAACTTGTAGTGCGTTCTGCCCGTTCACTGTTGTAGGAGTGATTTGACGGTCGATGGCGTCGTTTACACAGGCTGCATCGACGATCTCGCCGTTGTTTCGGAATGTGAGGCATTCGTTGCCGGGGACGCCGTTGATTTCGGTAAATACTACCGTTTGGCCGTCTGCTGCACTCGTGTTGCCGCCACCAGCTGCACCACCGCCTGTCTGATCATTGCCATTACCAGCTCCATTGCCAGCTCCATTATTGGCACCATTATTGGCATCATTGTTCACTTGATTTACAGTGTCTTGGTTGGCATCATTGTTACCACCGTTGGCACCGTTATTGGCATCGTTGGCATTATCTTGCGGAAAGTTGCCGTTAGTGATGTCGCCGTTGCCAAAGTTGGGCGGTCCACGGAAACCTCCACCAAACTGCCGAGACTGGATGGAAAGGGCAGAAGCCACAGCTGAAAGGTAAAGAAGAGAGAGAAATTGCATGGCGACGGCTTTGAAAAGTGTAAAGAGAGTCGGGTGGTATCAAAAACGAGTGGACCGGCCACGGGATAAAGAGCGAATGAGAGAAAGGAAGACGAGTTGAGTGTGAATGATTCAGTTGACAAACAGTTAATCTCGTCAACTACTTATAGTAATTCACTTCGTATAAGAAATTCCAGCTTACCAACTTCGTGGGTTGTAGTTGCTTGGTGTTGTGGCTAAGCGCGCAGGGTGACACAGTTTCATCTTTGTCGCAGTCTAGTTTTGTGTCACGCCCTGTAACAGAATAGTGTCATAATTGCCTTTGTAACCAGATCTGCCCCCGAGACCTTGGCAAAGTAACCATATCTGACTAGAAAGTGCAGTAGCTAGACTCAATACAGGCGAAGGGTAGTTTGAAGAGCTGTTTGATTGACGGTACCCGTCGTCTCGTCCGTAACCGACGCTTAGGGTCGAGATCTTATACGCAAAATCAAAGTTATTCTTATTTACTAGATCGTCTTGATGCTAGAGTAGGTTCCTTAATCTTAATTCTAAAACCCTAATCAATAGTTCTTGGGACCTCTTAGCATTTTCCGCAGAGTTGACAATGGGAATCCAAAAAAGCTGTACCTGCATACGACAACCCATATGGACTTGTAGTCATTTGCAAACCCGACGATTTTGATGATAATCTTCTTCGTCTACCGAAGATTACGGATGAATTAATTACATTCAGTGACTCCCAAAAAACAAACGCCAACCAGGCCATTAGGCGACTCTTTCATATTGCGCACCGCCAGACCTTATCCAAACGATTAAAGCAAACCATTGACATATTCGAAGACCGTCCTCATGGTTGAGTCAAAGTCAAGAAGCGAAATAAAGCTTCCCATCATTTTAACATACATCTGCAGCATGGTGTTGATGTTGACTTTGGCGATCAGCGCACTCAGAGCACTTCGCATCATCTGTACCACCTGGTCTACAGGCGAGATTCCATTCTTTGATGGAGAGTTTTAGCATTCTTTTTATTATTTTGGCAGCTGAAGACTTACCACGAAAGACTCCACCCCATCGGCGACCTTGGCCGCCATTTTCTTGACGGCGCTGTCAAGGTCGATGGAGACAACCGCGTTGCTAGTGAGCTGCACAGTGTCTTGAACCAAGAGGTTCCAGTTAAGTTCACCCTAACCTAGTCAGATAGATCTTTTGGAGTGCGGTGTCATTGCTTACTGAGTTCATCTGATCGATGGTGTTCTGGACGAAGCGCTTCAGGGAGCCATCGCTTTTGCCAGGACTTGCATTCGTGGAGTCGTCCTTGCTAGATCCAGGAGTGGGTGACCTAGCAACGAAGCTATGGTATTCGGAGGCATGTGCAAGGCCGACGCATTGTTAGGGAAAATATCGATAATTAGAAGGGGTATATACCTCGGCTTTCATTGGGCCTTGATAACGCAGGCCCGGCCATGACGGCCAAAAGGACGGATACAGCGGCGAAGAACCTCATTGTCGACCACGTTGAAAATGGTCTCAGGTATAAAGGGATAATTTAAATGATAAGTGAAGCGAACAATTTGGACCAGCCCAGAGAGATTGTTTGATTAAATAGAGAACGTCGATAGGGAAGGCGCGGCTAGATATAGACCGACGATTAGAAGAATACTGACGCAGATCTTGACTTCTTCTTCACATGCAGAGTTGTGTAGAGTTAATGGAAATACGAAACTATTGATGCAGGATGACCACTAATATTATCAGTAATGACTGTGTGCACCAGCAGCCCGCATAATGGAAGCGTAACAACTCACAAAGCTGAAAGCTAAAATGTCGATAATTCTTCCGGGCTAGTAAATCCAACCACCCTCAATGGAAAATAGTCAGGAACCCAATACAACATCACCACGTAGTGAGTTTTCAGCTACTCGTTTAGAAAGTTCACGGCGTCAGCTACTGCACCACGCGAAACCTAGGCTTGAAGATAAACCGAACCACGTCCATAACTCAGCTTCACCCTACAGCTGAATCCTAAAGCTGAAATGTTTCACAGCTGAACCCATGAAACTTTAGTTTTTGTTGTGAGCGACTCATTGAAGAGCCGGATTACCTGGGTCCTCATCACTAACGCGAGATGGTGGGTGGGTAGCGTTTGCTGCTGATCCCAGATAGGAAATTCGACGTTGAGCTAAAATGGAACTTCGGCACATTACTGAATTCTATCGCGATCCAGACTAATACGAAGGAGAGAATGGAACAAAATCTGGAATCCACCTTTGAAGGTTAGTCCCAGGCTCACACCACTTCTTTCGCTCGCGTCAAGGCGTGCAATGAGCATTTCGTCTGTCATCAAAGAGGCCCATAGAGTCAAGCGTTTGTCGACCATCACTGCACCGATGAGGTGAATATCTTTCGTAGGGAAGATAAATCGTTCATCCATCAAGCTCCCCGTATTTCATTGCTTTACTCCACACCGGCTGATGCTAAGTCTTGACTAATTTTCTGTACAGCTTTTTGTGTCACTTCTGGTCGCTAGCAATAACTGTAGATGGCTTGAAAAGCGTTTTCTCATTGGCTCAATTGCCCCTATCAAACGGCAGCTGAGAGTTGGATGCATGCAAAGATGAGGCCCCAGCCCCCCGCAAATGTCAGAGAAACCTCTCATCAACATCTTTTTTTTTCAATTTCAGCTCCCAAAGGACCTATTCATACGTCACTGCGCCCAAGATGAACGAAGTCCAAAGTTTCGCTGATAGGCTGGGCAGGCTGAGCATTGCTGATCGCAATTCCACACAACAACCCCAAGTGACTCTCACGGCAGCTATAAACGATGTCAATCAAGCCATCTCAATTTTGAGTCGACTGTTAGCTGATGATAAAGATGCCATCAACAAGGGAGATGCAGTAGAGATATGCTCCTTACGCACAAAAGCGAACGAGCTTGCGAGTATTGCTCATGTCTTCAACGATAGAGCGGAACGGTCGATTATCGCGCAAGTCATTTCGATGGGAGGTTTACAGAAGCCTGACATATCCAAGCTTCTGTGGCATTTTGACAGACATATACTGGCCATCGCTAAACGGATCGTCGGAGAATCCGAGGACGATGCTAATATTCTATGGAGAATTGCCGAGGAGTGCTACAACGAGGCCATCAACTGTTCCGGCAAACTTGATCCTGACGACTACTTCAACGCGCTAGAGGAGACATATCTGGAATTACCCTATGACAGAGATTTCGAAAGTGCAGAATATTACGAACATGAAAATCGTCTGAATGTTCATGAGGAGTATGCCGAAGTTCGCCGAAGGAGTACGGATCTTAGCGAACAACTCAACGGCATTCGGAAGACAAGAGTCAGAAAGTCTTGGATTCGATTCTGGGCTCGCGCCTTGAGCAGATGCCCTGGTGGCCCGACCTTATTCCACCCACCAGCAAGACTTATTGCAACACCCGCAGAATGGTCCGTCAAAGACATTCCGCGGTACTTATTCCGGGCCTTCGACTCGAACAGTGCAGGCACGAGCAATTGCAACGTCGTGGCTTCAGTCATGAGTATGGACCCCACCTCTAACGGCAGCAGAGACGATATCTTTTCGTTGAAGGACCAAGATGCTTCAGACATGTTACACCGTCATTTGGTTAAAGGTTGCTTTTGGAGTTCCGGATCCGATAATCTTATGTCCTGGAGCAGCTCCTTGATGTTCGTGATCCAATACGCAATCTGGAGAAAATGTAACAGCAAACCAGAGGTACCGAAAGACGTTTGGATTTGTGCAGTGGATACGAGAAAGTTTCCACAGGGGCAGTTTGCAAAAGATAAGTGGTTGCTTCATGCATACGGCAACACAAAACTAGACGATCAACAGAAGAAATTTCGCGAGCTCCGTCTAGATATGCCACAGTGGGATAACGGAGAATATCTTTCCCAAGGAACCCTCAACCATAGTGGGCGCTCATGTGTTCTGTCCCTACGAGGCTTGATTGGTGCGGGACTATGTACTTTGTATCCAGAGTTCGATTTCAACCATCCGGATGCTGATGTTCAAGCGAGGACACAATGGCCAAAGCGCGTCCTACAACTGCGTCAAAGATGGGCTTATGAAAATTCAACGACTAGTGAAGAGGTAGAATGTGCTTTCAAGATCGCAAACAACTGCTTTGGATTGTTTGCTGACTCTGATATCGCGTTGCTGCTTCTTGGTTTCAAGAATCGCAAGGTTCTAGGCACAAGTAAGCTTTTTCTGCCTCTGTGTCACTTCAACTTAGAACGAGTATCTAACATAGGCCTCTGTCAGTACAAGATGTATCGGATAAGATCCCTGCTCCGGAACCTGTGGAGGTTCGTCGATATATTCAACTGGCAAGAATTATGGCACGAATCGAGCGAAGTTCAGGTCGCTCTAGGCCGGGAGGAATGAGTAAAGTGTTGTGCTCCCGAATCCATGGACTAGTTCCAGGTACCTTTTGTTTCAAAGTGTTGTTTTCCACATTGGGCGATGAGGGATCAAAGGGAGTTGTAGCTTCTTGAAGGTAAGCAGAGTAATGCCTAGAATTTTCCTTGTCTTACTAAACAGCGGCATTACCTGGGATCTTATTGACGCGAATTTTGAGTCAAGAGGTTAGGTATACGATTGATAACATTTTAGTGCTCTCATGTAACTGTATATAATACGATTATTATCCCCTTCGTATTTACAAAGCTGACTACCTGAAGGCAAAGAAAATACCAAAATCAGAAACATCATGTCCCTCGTAGTTTATCCCAAAGGTTTGATACATCAACAAAGTACAGAGCGAACACGAGCGCCACTATTGGCACCGACATTACAAACCACCACCAGATTCCTAGGTTTCCATTTTCTAACTGCGCCACATTCATTCCAAAGAAGCTAGTCGTGAAGGATAATGGAACAAAGATAAATGCAAGAAAAGTGAGCTTTCCAACACGTTGTGCTTGTATGATAGCTCTCTGAGACTCTGAGATGGACATGCTTGACATCAAGACTGAGATTGCTTCGCTAACACGAGTGTTGAGACTGACGGTACGGTCAAGTATGTGTTGGAAGTCTTGTTCGACGTTGTGCGCTGCATTTGAAGTCCTCGCGCTGTTGGAGTCATCTTTTGGCCACGTCGAAAGCTGAGCATTCTTGATACTGTCCAGTACTCTCTTTGTCTTCTGAAGATGGCTGTTGAGTATAGCTTTGATGTACTTCAGATGTCCTAAGCTCTCAAACTCCTTCGACGCGGGGCCAGATGTATAACTATATAGCTTGGCATCGATAAGGTTGAGAAATTGTATCTGCGAACTTGCTGCGAAGTCAAAGATTTCGATGATTGTGTAAAATGGATCTTTGGCCATTATGCTCGACCGGAGTGAGCGGCCGTAACCATGTGGCAAACTCGATAGCGACTGGATCTGGCCAGTGTTAGAGTCAGCCCCATCTGGAGACCGATTGGCGAAGAGATGGCATTTCAAGGCTACCATCGGTTTGTGACGGATAACTGGAAGATGGTAGGGCCCTGAACGGTAAACTGCCCATGGATCGAGACGAGGGAAGTCGGTTCCAGCATCTAGCCAGGCAAGCACTTCACAGGTGATTAGCATATTTAGGCACGCTGCACGGTACAGAGAGCTCATCTGATGAGAAACATACGTGTAAAGGTCTGGCTGGCGTCATTATCCTTCTTTGGCTGTTGCATACAGATTGAAACCCGTTGCTCGATAGCGAAGTGTGTCTCGTCAAAGACGTGATAGTCTCGAATCATCGATTCCCCCAGCTTCAATTTCGAAGCCCCCAGTTTTGAGACTTGATGGTAGTGCTCGGCCAATGCATTGGCACCCAGACTTCTCAGCTCATTGATTTTGTCTGCTGATGATCCATCCGTAGGGGCCGTGCGTTTCCCGATAGTGATTATCGGCAGTTCTATCAGGTGGCCTGATGAAGATGGGAGTGCGGGAATGGAAAAGTTGCTTGCATTATCGTGACGAGGGCTGAAGTCCAGATGGCGACAGAACAACTCCGGATCAACAAAATAACGGGCCCCAATATTGTTGATCCATCGCGCTGTCATAAAACCTCGCAAGAATATGATGCAACTCTGTGGCGGCTTGTTCAAATTGTAAGCATAGAAATCGCTTGGATCTTGAAACTTCACAGGCACTAGAGCTCTGTGACGCCTGTCCTCTGAAGTTTCATCGCCATCCTCGTTGGAAGAACCAGCTGGGGACTGTGATGATGAGCGATGAATGACTGGTTCGTTTCCCAAAGGATACAGCGTGACATATTCATCATCATCTTCTCCTGGCTCAAAGCGTATGCTGGAAGAATCGGAATCGTTGGACAGGTACTGGCCAAGAGCGATGTGGTTTTGACCAGCACCAGTAGGCAGCCTTGAATAACCCAGTACAGCATTTGCGTACTCGCCAGGAACTGATGTCTAGTGAGAAAAGGGGGAAGGCTAGAGCAATGTGCCAGAACTTACGTAGCTTTTTAGATCGTGCAGTTTCTCTCTTGCTATTCGATGCTTTGTGACGAGTGTTGGTTGCATCGGGGGTTGGAAGTGCAAGGCTCATCTTAACCGTTTCGAGGTGAAACTTCCGGACACATATTGGCTGAAAGAGAGTGGCCGGTGGGTTATTTAACCCAACATGGACTCACCCGGTGCCTTGTTGCCTCACTGCTCCATATGGTCATTGATGCAGGCTTTCAGCAGGCTGAGCCGCCGCCCAGCCTCCCTAAACCGAAGGTGGCTGACATGGATCACTTGGTTCGTACAGGCAAGGCGGTTAAACTGTCAGCAATAGCTCTCCAGGCAGAGTTATTTCACATTGAGGACCAATCAGAACAATGACCCACCCTATCACGCTCTTTGGCTCGCGTTACACAAGAGTGCCTGTGACATAACAATGTCTCAGTCATCTTAGGGTAACAAACTTGATACAGCCAGGAGCAGTACTCATGGAATTTACACCCTCAAAAACGATCGAACCATCTATCTAGACCAAAAAGCAACCAATTCATCGTAATCTTGCTCAGCCAGCTCCTCCATACGGCGAGGGTCTCCCGGCTTTCTAATTCTCCGTGCTTCATAAGCTTCTCCCATCACTTCCCTCGCCTGGTCATGGCTACCCAATAATTCCAGCAATCGGCTTTTTCGAAAGGCTGTTCGGGCGAATTCATTGATCAAGTACGAACGCGACTGGAATATCTCCAAAGCAGTGTTTATATATCCGCTGCAAATATCGTTAATAGCCGCGAACAGGGTTATCGCAATATTCTTACCTGGCCTCCTCGTATAGCCCTAGCCTCACATAATGTCCAGCGAGTCTGTGGCATACGTCCCCAACTCTGTGGTGCTTCATTCCAAGGACCTTCTTGTACTGCTGGAGACAACGAACGTGAAACTCGAGACTCTCACTGAATTGGCCTTTCGACTCTAGTACGTTGCCTAAGCCGTACAGAATTTTCCCTGTCCTGAGAGGAGTCAGCATTGTGCATTTCGATATGAAGGCGCCCGTACTTGAAGGAATGGGTGTCATCTACTCCCCATTCGGCGGCATGAATATCAAGGATCTCGACAAAAGCCTGCTCCGCTTTGATCAAGTCCCCTTTCAACCAATACATGAATCCCAGGTTTGGCTCGGGCCACCCGAGCATAATATCTTCGTAGTCTTCTAGCCCTTGGAAGATCTGAATCGATCGGATGAAAGCATCTATTGCTTCCTCAATCATGCCAACGTTCCCATAAGCCACGCCGATCTCATTGTAGGCGTACCCTAGTTCGTAGTCTTCGATGACACATCCTGACTCGGATGGTCTCTGGAGTAGCATGTTCAGCCATTTCTTCTTGTGGTGCATACTCGAAGAGTGCTCGTTTGTCTCGACAAGAGCGATTCCTAAGAACGAGTGGCTTTCCCGAATACATTTAGCCGCTTCTGCGCTATCCTTGTTTTTCATCCGTTCCGCGATCTGGAGAGCCAAGTCACAAAACGGTTTGGTCTCCTCTTGTAGACCACGTTCAAACATGTACCTAAGCTTCATTAGACCATCGCCATCTGATAGTTGTTTAAACTTGTCTTACCACCCCGTATCATTGAATAGTCGTGCAATAGATAGATCTAAGGCGAACTTGAAGTCGCTTTCAAGCATCGTGTAGAGGCCATCCTTGAGACGAAGGACGCTGCTAAAAAGCACTTCGCACTTGCTAAACCTTGCTGTTGAGTGGTGCTCTTTCATCGACTGGAAAGGCCAGGCGGATACCAGCAGTTTACTTGCTGATTGGAATGCTTGAGCCAGCTTTGCAGGTCCCATCATGGCTTTTGCCGCATCTTGGACGAGACGATGTAGTGACAACTTGTTGTTGTCCATTTGATTCACAAGAGAAGAGGACAAAAGCTCCTTTCTAGCAGTGTAGAAACTTTCCCTGTCTGTTGGGTATCCAGAGAGTCGCACCTGGTGCTTGTTATCGATAAGGAAGTCTTCAGGGATATCGTCAGGATCCAATAAGCAGATCACCTGCAGCAAGGCCTTGGTTGGGGCAGACAATTGGTCGAGAGCCCAAAACGTCACTAGTGACTGAACCCTCTCAGTACCATTTGCAGCTGGCTGTCTCTCATAGAGGTTCTTGATCCCGTCTTCCCGGAGGAATTTCAAGAAGTCCACATAGGACAGTCGAAAAGACCGAAACAACCCAGACATCTGGTTGATGACTAGCGGGAGCCCAGCAAGGTCCTCTGCTATCTTGGCCAGAGCCTCGCGTTGCAGTCCGTCAGCCATCACGTTTGTAAGTTGCTGCATGAGTCCCTCAGTCTCAGAATTTGTTAGTGGAGGGAGGTGTAATCCATGGTGAATGTAAATGTTCTGCCTAGCGTTGGGGTCACGACTAGTTACCATCACAGAACCGAAGCCAAGCTTTGGCCAATAGTCTGCAAGAACGTCAAGATTGTCGACATTGTCGAAAATCAGAAGCCAGTTCACATAGTTTCTGGGGTCGTCTGGCTGAGAGGAGTCCCTTAAAGGTTTTGCCAGCCAGCCCATGACAATGTCGCAACTTGCCGTAATGTCGAGCGAGTTATCATCTTCAAGCCCTAATCGAACCGCTATGTTGGCGAAGTCTGATGCAAGGACCTTACGATCGTCCGCCTTGAGCCAGAAAATTGCTTCGAAATGATCTTTTCGTGTATGAGCATATTGAATCGCTAATTCCGTCTTGCCAATACCCCCGAGGCCACAAATGGCGAAAGATCGAAGGTCAAGGGTGAAATCAGCATTCTGGTAGATTCTAGGGTCTGTCAAATCATGGGAGACTGGGTAGAGAAGGTGATTATCGATGATTTGCAGTATGTCCTCACGACCTACAAAGTAATCCTTTTGATAGTGATCACCAACTAAGTAACATGGCAGTATGGGATCTCGCTTTGCCACATCCAAAGTTGTTTCAACCGGAACAAGCTCGTATGAACCCGTCGTCGATTCTCCTGTGGCGGCACCAGTTGGAGATGAAGTCGGGAAGGACGGACCCTGAGACACCATGTCCTCAATTCTTGTCCAGCCGGCGGTGCTTGGGCTACGAAGAGTGTCATCCTTTAGCGCTCCAGGAATATCATCTGGTCGAATGTTAGCATCGGTACCCGCCTTCGAAGTCGAAGAAGTCATCTCAGGACACTAACAAGGTCTATCGTTTTTCGCAATCCTTTGAGGCGCGCTATTCAGGACGTCGTGGATAAGGTCCTGACATGCCTTGTATAGCCCACTTACGATCGGAACGTTGCAGATGTCAATGTGGCTGGATTCGCTGTCTATCACCCTTTCACTAGTTACCTTCAAAGTTCCAAGGGAATGTGGTACGGCCTGTTCGATATCAATACGATAGTCACGGACGGCTACCTACAGGGCCATCACTCACCGGTTGACCTCGGCCTTTGCGGCTGAACTTCGACCATATCTTTTGAGTTGGAGTCTCCATGCTCTCATATGCCGAGAGAATTGGGACCTGTGTAATAAAAGTTTCAAAGGTTTTGCAAATATCAACGAGGTCTGATAGCTCGCGCGGTTTTGACAAACTCCTCCCAGTACCTCCGTTTCCGAATGTCAGTAGCAAGTCAAATGTCTTTTTAGCTTGATCAATATCCTGAGCAAAATGCGGTGAGCCAAGAAATATGAATCCAGAGACAAGATCAAGGACTTGGCGATATTGATAGTGCTGTTCTCGACAAAGGCAAAGCGTCTGGAGACAATTAGAATCGCGTTTCAGGCTCTACAGAGACTGCTAGAAATGCTAACCTTCTTGAGCACCAACCCTCCCGTACCGTGACAGATGAAAACAATCGGGACCTTCTTCTTCTAAGCTCATCGTCAGTCTACATCACGGCGGCCTCTAGAGATACTCACTTGGGTTTTGGTGCAGAGGTTATACAAAGCCTCTTGAAATGTAACCCCCTCCTTGATCAGCTGTATCGGAATAGATCCGGTTTGTACACTGCTGTAGCTATATGCCCAGACTGTGGCATGGGCAGTACGACTTTGTGCAAGACTTCGGAGCCACCATCCATTAAAAGAATCTAGCCAGTCTCGTGGTTTGCTCAGTCGAATCGCCGGTATAACCACAATACTAAAATCGTTTGATCAGCCATCCAGGAACATCTCGACGATATGACATACTCCAAATTCTTCTCTTGACCTGGCAAGAGTGGAGAGTCAAACAACAGATCCAGTTCGGAATTCATTGCTATAAGACCTGGCTGTTTCCAAGTAATAGGACGTTCCGATGTTGGGTCGCTAACTCGCTACAGTAGACATGGCAGACTGGTGGGTTGGGGCAAGGCAGACTGGCCGGGGAATGCTGGGCACAATTCGTCATGGAGTAGGCAGTGCGCGAAACAAGTTGAACTACTGTCTACATGCAGCAGAGCCTCACTCAACCTCAGGCTAAAAGATGCTGTTGCGGGGTTTGGCCACTCTGTGCTCATCGATCCTTCTGTCAGCCCTTTGCATGCCTCGCGCCCGACACTATCGTGTCATATTCCTGCAGACACGCATGCTCGGTGTGGTGCAGATCAGCAAAAGCAGTAATCAGGCTGTGTCTAGAGTGTTCTTGTGACATATCAATAGCCAATGTTAGGAGGGTGAGACCTACTGCGGCCGGAAGATGGCAGCCAACAGACAGTGACAATCTAACACTGTCGACGCGGGGTTAGCGTTTGTGTAACATGCAAACCAAAATTACAAAACCCATGAGTCGACCAACCGTACACCCTCAGGCTGCAAAGGGTTGACCGAGACAGTGGCAACTGACAGGCGATGTAGCAATGTAAGACATTATCCTGCGAAGTGACGCTTTCGTATGTTTCACAAGGCGATGTGAGCGGGGTCAAGATAACAACAGTTGGACAAGAGCATGTCCAAACTTACCTTTGAAACAATTGGAGCCTCCTTCAATGCCGCGTGATTCCGAATGAGGCTGAAGAACCTACCTGTGGTTTCTCATTCTGCCTTGCTATATCATCAGTGTTCTCGGTCATTCCCAGTTACTACGATTTTATCATTATTCAACAAACTCTCACTCACACAAATACTATCCCAATTGTTATCCTACCCTGAACAGCAAAACCGTAAGTTCGTGTGACCCATCACCAGCTTGTCAAACTCACATTACAACCAGCTGAAAAACCCAATCAAACATATCGCAATGGACTCTGAGCGAACCGCCAAGATTCAACCTTGGAAGGCTGGCTGGCTGGCTCGCAACGCCGCCGGTGCGCAGAAGATGAAGCCTAACGGTACCAGCCATGGCGCTGGCGAAGGACAGCCTGTCGTTATTGGAGGATTCACCAGTGGTGTGGCTATCAAGATGACACCGGAGAAGACTCAGTAGATACCAGCAAGAATTTGGCTTATATTCAGAGAGTCAAGTATTGCTCTGCAATACCCAACTTTTTGCATAGTATAGCATAAATAAATTCTTTGACTACATGAACATAACGTCTCCATCATCTGGAAATGGAGATCACTGAAGTGATTGCCTACTCTTTCACTTCTACTCCCGGCTTCCATAAGCTACCCCTATTTCAGACGGAAACTCATCAAGCGGCGCCCACATCACAAACGCCCTCGACTCAACACTTTCTCTAGGTCTTTCCTTGTGGTTATGGTCTTTAAGCTGGAAAGATCCGTGTGGACATGCTGGTCATTGTCAGATCATCTTGTAAGTTTGGCAGTATCCAACTCCACAGTACTTACGGCCTTGAGCACTGACGTTAGAGTCGGCGCATTTGAAAAGAATCGTCTCCGATTCCCGCATTGCAGAGAAATAGTACCATTTTTGATCCGTATGGTTATGCACTAAAATGTTCTCATAAGCCCATTCAGGATACACGGCGTCTGAAACCTGAGCGTCCCGGCGTGGCTCAAAGGTGGAGGCATCACAAATTGCCAACGGCCAGTCAAAGAGAGGGCCCCTCAGCGGGCGCCAGGCGCTAAAAACAATAGAGTTAGCTAGCATATGATGGAGGAGAATGGATTTGGCACGGACTTGATGATGAGCCAACGGTGTTGGAGAATCTGGTCAGCACGATGGCCGTAGAGACGTTTTAGCATGTTAATGCCTTCATCCGGTGAAAAGTCTTGTTGAGATTTAGACAGCGACTCGCCACAGAACTTTGATATGGACTAACCAATATGAACTAGATTGGCGGGCTGTTGATGTTGGTACTCTTCACCAGTTGAGATTGGAAATTTCGGGTGCCGTCGTCGAACCTAATTGAATGTTACCAACAGCCTGGCAATTCGAATGGGACACTTTACGTTATAGTCAATGACTTTGACTGCTGAAGCTCCGAACTGACTCTTTAGCTGACCCTCCAGCTCCTTTGCGTAGACTGTCTCGATCAGTTTCTCATCCCGAAAGTCTTCATAGTCCATCTTGCTCGGGATAGAAGTTAACATGAACCCGTTCCCTTCTAAACTGGGGTTAATATCCCGAGCATCGTGTATCTGGACTTGTTTCCTCTCGGTCTGCAAGTTGTGCCGTGGAATATCACCAGGCGGATCATATCGCAGACTGTACGGCTTGACGGTATTATATAAATCATCTCTTTGTAGGAAGGTAAGCTCGCTGTTGACGGCATGAGTCATGGTGACAAGAGTGCAGAGACCTGGAGAGTGTGGCGGTTTACAAGTAGGATGACGATTATTGAGATTACAAAATAAATAAAATGGAAGAACCCGTAGCATCTGACACAGGAAATACCCCACGCGCACATGACCACTCCTCCATCACATATGAGCCCGCGCCTGGAAAACATCTCCCACTACCGGGGGGTAACGGTCAAGGTCAGCGAAGAATACAAGACACCTGCAATCGAGACTCTCTCTCAGTTCCCCATTCTTCACACGCGGATTGAAAAACCCTGAGTGAGCACAAGCTTGCAGAGGAGTCAGTTTAGCTCCAGAGGAAATAGGTGGTTACCACGAACCTGGCGCTTCTGTTTTATCGCTCTCGGCACTCTTGAATATCAAGGCTTCCCACGTTTCTTGGTCTGGCAAGTAGTACCACTCGAGATTAGAGCTGTGTAGTATCTGGAGATTTTCTGTGAAAAAGTCATCAAAAACAATGTCACTAGGCAGGGTATCGGTCTTAAAGTCCAGGGACCGGGCGTCGCAAAGGCCAAGGGGCCAGTCATTGAGAGGACCCTTGATAGGTTTCCAAAGGCTAAAAATGAAGGTTTGCTTGAGCCAAACAATCCGATGATTGAGTAGAATTGACTCACTTGATGGCCTGCCAGCTTCCCTTCAAGATCTCTCCGGCACGATCACCATACAAGACATTGATCATGCGTTCCACTTCCTCAACAGTAAAATCTGCCGTGAATCATTAAATCTCACATTCTAGCCGAAAGTGTGCCCTTAACGTACCGATATGAGCAAGAGCAGTCGGCTGATCATACTCGTACTCTTTTCCGGTTGATATCGGAAAACTTTCGTGCCTCTTCCTTACCTTGAAACTTGTCAGTAGTGACCATATGCCATTCTAAACAACGATATCTACCTACCGCGTAATCGAGTACATGTACGTGTTTGGCGCCCAATTCTGCCTTCAAAGCGTCTTTCACCTCCTCGATGTATATTTCTTGTACCCTCTGATTATCCCAGAATTCGTCGTATGACAGCTTGGTCTTGAGCTCGATTCGCTGGAACCCACATTCGTTGAGGCGGAATGAGTCGACCCCATAGTCTCGCATACTCTTCACGGTCATGGGATACTTGACCTTTCTGTAGTTGCTCTGTGGGATATCTTCAGGAAGGTAGCGCATGCTGTACGGCTTTTCTACATCGTACAAGGACGTTCTATTCAGATAGTACATCGAGGATTGAATAGTAGAGCCATCTATAAGGATTAGCAACAATAATGACTGACGAAAGTCTTGCAGCTGTTGGGAAATTTCTACCTTGCTCTTTGTTGTGAGTAATCGCGGCTACGGCGGAGGGGGACATTCTGTCAAATTTTGTGAGGCTCTGGTGAGAAACGACGGACGGACTCAAGTTTCAGCAGAGGCAAAGGATCGAACTGCAACATTCTTATCTCACATCTCGGCGTCATCCAGTCAGTCAGTGGGATTCCAACAAGTGTATGATCTTGAGGCTCTTGGCCGCAGCTCCAGTAACACACAACAATGGGCTCGGGTGGCAACGGCAGACAGATGAAATGCCAAGAAAACACGGCACGATTACCCATCCAATTGCGACTGTGTGTAGTACATCACCTGTGACAAACTCTGCATCCTCCAGCAGTGTAACATACAAATCCTGCACCAATCTAGCCACGGTGAGAGCATGCATTGAATGTGCAAGTGAGGCATTATTGCCCATTACGTATTATTCATCTTGCGCCCGCAGAGGACTCTTTCGAAATTACTCGGTCAACAAACAAGCTGCAGGGAGAATGAGGCTCTGCAATCGGGCTGTGATATTGGGAATGAAAACTTGATACATTCTGAGACAACTCCGCCCTTCTGATCAGCCCCTCACTTGTAAAAGCTCCTTAAAGCTCGGATGCGGCTCTGCCCCCCCCTTCAGCTTTCTCTACAGGGTCAAATCCACCCCCAGACTTTACAACAGTCAGGACTCTTTGCTCTGGTCAGTGAGGACAGTCGCCTGTTGACGCCATAACGTCTTTCCTGTCTCCACACTAGTTGGCAAGCCTGCTTTCTTGAGTACGCTGTGTACAGTGTCCATGAGAGACAGGTCGGTTCCTACACTGTTAATCAGTATACGCCTCAACTAGTTGGTCCAGCCTCACTGCGGTACTAACCTGGGGTGCCCATAACTGCGACTGAGAAAGGAAGCTTTTCTTCACACTCTGTGATTCGGGAGTGATATGGAATTTCACCGACTTGCGATCAAGTTAGCTATAGTCGGCGGACGATTTGGACTGGTCTTACTTGGAACAGTAAGGACTGGTGAATGCAGAACAGGCGCAAGTGACAAAGCATTGATTCCATCCTGAGGGGGGCGTTTGAACCTGTTTTCTAGGTGAGCATGCCTTATGCCCACACTTGCTCTCAGTCTATCTTACTTGGGTGGCTCATCACGGTATCTTGGTGTCATGTTCTCGAGTGGTAGAATCATGAGGGCGTTGTCATGCTTTCCCACCAAGATGGTGCTAGTGAACCATTTTCTGTACACCTCGATTTGTGCGAATCCCTCATCTCGTTCTGCTTTCGTGATCGTTTTGCCTACGGCCCTGGAAGATACATTAGCCTCGAATCAGATGTTCAGGCGCACTTCAATGCAAGGCATATATTCATCCTGGTCGTTGGACTGGCGAGCGGAAGCACATACCATAGTCTCTCGTTAGGGATGGTTGTATATGGGGCACAGTTGAAATTCTCCCAGTGCTTGGCACGGAAGTCATCGCAATTATGATAAACATCGTACGCGAGAGCGGCGGTGGCCTGTATTCTAGCCATTAACCAAAACGGAATCTAAGGGCCACGCTGATCTTACCGGGTTGATGAAGCTGGGCAGCGACTGGCCGTTAGCGTTGGACGGGGGGTTGTCCTCCCACGCATCTTCGAAAGAGAGTGATTCAAGCTCTATGCCTAGATCTTGTTCAATGAGCTTAGCAAACTTCTTGCCCAGCTCAACCTGCTCCTCGTCAATAATCTTCCAAAAGTCCTCCGGCCAGATGATTGAAGAAAATGGCTACGTAGGTGTCAGTCATGAAACTGGACACATGAAGCACATGGACCTGCCTTGGGCTTTTCACTAAATTTGTCAAGATTGAGCCACTCAGCTGCGAAATATCTGCACTTCTTCAAGTCTCTTCCGAGGATGCCTGGAGTGTCCCATAATCTAGCATGGTCAGCTAAAATCAATCGAGGTTGACCTTGATATATTCACTTGACATAGGGTTCAATGCCGTTACACGAAACCGCTCCGACACTGGGTCGTAGACCGAAGCATCCGCACCATAGCGCGGGTCTTGTTACACTTCCCCATGCTGGACATACGATGTTAGTTTATCGAGAGAGGTCTTGTAAATAGGTATAGGGATTCATCTGCTCACTGTCGGTGCCAATAGCGATGTCAAGCCAGTCATACGATGCAATAGCAGCTGCACTCCCAGAACTGCTGCCGCCAGTGGACTGATATCGATCTGCACGGGGGTTCCAAGGCGCCTGGTAATCCGTATACTCAGTCGGCTCTTCCCAATTTCCAAAGGAATTCAGTTTGGCCTTCCCAGAAATGACCACACCACCGTCGATCAGTTTCTGGATACATTCTGCTGTTTTATCACATGCTGGATATGTGTTGTAGAAGGATCGATTACCAACGGAAGTTTTGATGCCTTTGAGATGGATGTTGTCTTTAATGATGATGCGAAAGCCGGCGAGGGCGGAGCTAGTCGCCGACTGGGTTGAAATGCGAGACGGAAGGGCAAAGCAAGAGAACTGATCATCGGAGCTCCTCAATGGAAAAGATTCGAAAGAATTAGATGAACTTTGAAAACGATTAGCCAGCCGAGGGCTTCCTCAAGGTGGTCGCTTACCCGGACCGCGGCTTCAATGTAACCATGCAAGTTCCGTTGAAATCGTCTACCAGTTTCCAAGCTTCTCTCAGCTGCTGGTTTACGCAGGCATACGGTCCCGGGAGAAGGCCCGCCGACGTGCTGCAAGCCGTTGCCTGATTGCCGATTTCACGGAGATACTTGGCGGCATCATCGGTGATGTCAAGGGCATCTCTCTCGGCGCCGTGGAATATAATGTTAGCAAGAAAGTCGTTGTGGAATACATCATCCTGTTGGTATGATGCCACTTTCTCTTTTAGCCACTCGGCTGTGATATGCACCCTGTCAGCCTGTGGGAGTCGGAACACTGTGGCAAGGGTAAAAGAGTGCGCGCTCAGGAAGACAAAGTCCTGAATCAAATGTCAGAATACGGCCCGTGATTAGATGTGGACTTGATCTTACGGTTTGTGGTCGGAGCGCGACATACCGAGCTCCAGCGACCGGAAAGACGTAGTCTTCCAAATTGATCGTCAGACGAGATTTGGTCATTGTGGCTATCAGTGCAAGTTGAGGAAAGCGTGCAGAGTAACGCAGTCCGTTATACCACATGCAATATGCACTGAGAGGCAGCAAGCGAAATGTTTGTAAAGGCAAAGGCGAGCCCAGGCTAGGGTTGGGGTCAGAAATAGGCGGGCTTCTCCTTTGCGAAGAATTGAAAGGGAGAGATGGTAGGTTGTATTTAACCAGCCGACTTAAGCAGGCTCGGTGTAATGCCTTATCCGTTACGCGTTATGCGTTTTGCAGGAGTAGGGGTGCACTGTGTGCACCTATGCTGTGCCACGGTGAGGCCACCCATTGCCTTGCGAAGCAGTCTGCTGTAGCTGTAGACTGGGTGTTGGCGCAATGCACAAACCCAGTACAAGTGCTTGTTTCTCCACTAACAACGTGAGTAGCCGTAAGCTCTCCCTTGCTTTCATCCAACCAGTAGTGAACATGAAGATTCAGCACTAAACACTGCTACGTGGCATGGATTTGATTAATTTGTATGTGTCGGACAAGGTCAAAGCCTGCAACGCATCGATTAACGTCCTTTGCGTAAGACAACAATTTTTTATCGCTTTAATTAATAGTCGTTGGTCTCTGGTCACGTGTCACATCCTAATGTTGTGCGAATTGGTAATATCAGTGCGACTATGAGCTTTGAGCCATTTGAATGGGCGACTGCCTAGTGAACGCGCTCCATGTTGCGCAAGAAACTCAATGGCTCTGTGCTAATACAAACCCATCTAATTTCTTATAAGTGATACCGACTTTGCTTTACTATTCGTCACGTCCGGTGTTTCCATGTTCGGCAATACTGTAGCTGGCAAGGAAAGGAACGCTACGAGGATGGATGCATGAAATTTACAAGACCTTAGTCCGCAGTTTATGTTATCTATGCATAACTTGGTGTGCGCGGGAAGCTAGTTATCCCAGTGATGTGAGTTCCGTTCGTACCTGGGATGAAGCCCCGACCTTGATCCAGGCTTAAAATAAGCTTAGGATAAGCTTAGGCAGGCTTAGGCTAAAGCGGTATGAACTCCGAGCAATAGGAGATAAAGTAAATGCGAGGCATCTAGATTTGTGTTATAGCTTGGATGTTATTTGCTAGGATCGTTGAGTAGATGTTGTTAACATGAAACATACTATTCTATGACTTTGAGGGCAGTGGGCGGATTTGCCTTTACCCGTCTGAAGATCTCCTCCTTGATTTCTTCGTCAGTCCACTGCTTTATCCCCAAAAACTCATTATCCACCTTCGGAAAGAAACCATTTCCCATTCCATAGCTTGCTCTCACGACAAAGTCCCTCAACGAGACGCGGTCAGTAATTCCAGCATGATATCGCTTCCAAGCTGCCTCAACCAACACCTCCGTATCGATGTGTTCAACAACAAACTCTGCATCCGGAGCAGCTTCACGAGCGTACCCCAAAACTTGGTTTTGCGTCATGACAGCGGTGTGTATGTAGTATAGCTTATTGACCGTCTCTTCCGGCTTCAAAAGCACAGCAGAAATGGCCTTTCCAATGTCGTCGAGACAAGTGGTAGACATCTTGATATCTCCACCGTCCGCAACACGGGTTGGTATTTTACCCGAAAGACCGACAAAGATATCCTCATCGAGCACCCAATCCATAAACATGCCTGTGTTGATGCCGGTGTAGGTGATCTCGCCCTTGGCGGCCTTTTCCGTGACGTCGTTTAAGACAGGTAATTTGGTTCTGAGGAATGGCATGCTGGCTATCTCCGGGTTGTCCAAAGATACACCAAAAAATGATGGAATAGCCCTGTAGATACCAGCGTTGACAGCAGCTTGCATCGTCACTACGGACTGGTCGTAAGCCAAGCGATTGAGGATAATAACAATTGCATCAAAGCCACGGCCCAACAGACTCGGCGTCAGAGTCTCGGGTGAAGTGTAATCTGCCCCAATGGCCTCAGCACCAGGAGGGAGTTTTGCCTCGGACGGGTTGCGTGTAAGTACGCTGACTTCGAAACCATTGTTAAGCAGATGTTTAATGGTTGCTGGACCGAGACGTCCGGTTCCCTGGGTGAGAGCCAAAGTCAGCTGAGGCGTTCCCAAGACCGCTTGTACTTACACCAGCGACGGCAACTTTCTTAATAGTAATTGGCGACATTGAGACTGATCCTATTTAAAATGGTTATGCCAAGCATAAGGACTGATTGAGACTACAAGTAGCGTACTTATGTTCGTCAATTTGATCTTGATAACTCAGGTCAGCCCAGCCGCCCTATCTGTGCTTACCTTTCCGAGCGCGTCAGCTGACGCAATCTGGCTGCCGATCCAATCAATATTGAAGCGAATCTGACATTTCTTATTTCGAAAAGGCATCTCGGCATGTAGATCAGGCCGACGGTAGTGGTAAACTCCGATGTGCGGAGGAGTTTTCCATCTCTGTCCTTAGACCTTTTACCTTTTCAAGGATGGTGTCTCTATCAAGTAGCAATCAATAAGATCTATTATATCTGAGCCAAAGGTCATGGCATAAATGATTAGCAGGACAAACGCGTAAACTTACCCCGCTTTAGGCCATCACCATCTCCGCTTGCTAGTGTGGAATCTTATATAACATAAACATAATTTAGCTAGCTTAATCGCCTCGTGCACAGAGTTATGCGACCTGCACAACGCCGGGCAGTCCTCTTTAGAGTCACCGATTTCCTCCTCTACGAAGTTGTGCGACCTCCAAGCCCGTACGGGAATCTTCTCGGTAAAGAAACGCGAGATCTCAACGTTCGTACGTCCAGCAGTTTCACCAACGCAGAACCATGTATATACGAGAGCCAGACCAGTGGTAGCGGCGTAAACAAACCCGAGCATCGACTTGAGTCCAGCATCATAGTAGAGGTAGGGGGCTGTGAATGACACGAGCCAGGTGGTGAAATAGAACACCACGATCGAGGTGGACATGATCTTGTTCTGGTTGGTGCCAACAGCCATCTCGCGAGCGATAGTGTAAGCCAAAGGGCCGAGACCGAAGTTGAAGCCAACAACAACGAAGAAAGACATCACAACGATGGCATACTGGGATGCGGTTGTCAGGGGACGGGCGCCGATACCGCCGATGACGATGAAAGCGACGAGCATAATGAAGTTGATCACCATCAGATTGACCCTGCGGCCAACCTTGTTGCCAGTGACAACAGAAGCGCCCACAGCGACAATCTGTACAATATTGACAACAAGTTGAACCAAAAACGGGTCTTCAACACCAATGTTTTGAACAAAGACAACACCGTAGACTTAGAAGAAGAGGATGCCGCAAATCTGCTAGCTAAACATGGCTCCGGACGAGTATAGGATCTTGCGTCTCTCAATAGGATCCATGATGACAGATTTCCATGACGAGAACTCGGCGTGTTCCTCTTCTATGGCCTTGGTCATGACAAGCGTAGCCATATCGTCTGCCGGATCGTAGGATCAATAGCTATTTTCGTTCATGTGTCTTTCATTGTATTCTTTCGAAGTAGGTAGAATAGGGTAGTAGGCCAGTTCAAGCTAACGACCACATTCAGTTGAAAGGTCTGCATATACATGACAGTTTTTCTCGTCCGTCTGCCAACTTCTGAATGACCTGAAGTGTAGGGCGCGCATCGTCGTGGTCGAATCTTTCATAATATGTGGTGAAGTCCCCGTGAGGCGACCTCGCTGCCAGCAGATGGTGTTACAGGCGTTGCCGTTGAACTGGTCCAAGCGCTTAAAGCTCGGGCGACTTTCCGGCCAAAGCCTTGACCCTCCTTAGTCTTGACAATCAATTCAAGGCCACTGCAGTTGAGCCACAACCCGGGTCAACCCTAGCAATTAGGTCATTGTACTTTGAGCTGATACCTGGTGGGAACGCTTGTTCTGGTTAGCTTGCCTCGTGTTGCACCCATGTCTCATCTCAGCCCAACATAAAAGACGCTCTTTTTTCCCCTGCCCTTTTCATCATTGTTTTGCCGCCTTCGTCTCTCACTCAGCGCTATGCGTGCAATTTCAACCTCTCTTTCCTCGTTGATAAAATATGAAGGTATTTCCATCCATCACCGTCTTGTGTTGTGTTCATTTACAAACCCAGATGTTAGTGATGACAACAGATATGAGTCTCAGTGACACAAAGGCCCCGGAGCAACTCTTCCTCGATCTTTCCGTGCAGGAAATCCTGGATAAAAGCGACGGGCTTCCGGTCATCGAGCCTTGGGCGACGTCGTATGTTAGCGCGGTTCGTGACGGGAGGTTCGGAGATGCGATATGGGCACGCTATCACATCATGGGGGAGGTCACAAATAATGGTACTATCGAAGGATTAACCGTGCTTGAGAGTATCGAACAAGATGCGGTGGGATACAAGAAATACTCACCAGACCAGTTTTCCGAGGCTGTGTCGTTTTATGCAAATGCTGAGACAAGTGCAGATGGGCACGCCAATGTGATTGAGATTATTTTACGCATCAACGAAGAAGATGTATCTGGACGCCACGTCCCAGAGGGTGGTTAAGGGCACCTCTGATCTGTATCAGAACAATTATAATTGAGAATGGTCGATGCAATTTTATCCGCTGTAATTAACCAAGATTCTGCAAAACCTGTCTTTTACCTGGATATTGAAATGTAGCTAGAGCTTTCCTTGTCTTCCCTGGTTCGTCTTGGTCGAATCCGACCTCGCAATCCTCCATATTTGTTTTCCTCGACACGGCCATCCCAGTCCATCGCGCTTTTGTAACGGCATAGCGCCGAGGAAGCCAGACAGGCCGGTCTAGATTATTTTCAGACCCGCCAGTCCGCTGACACGACTCGGATACACGGCTCGGATACACGGCTCGGCTCAGACGTTCCGACCAGCACGACCCATCCTGCCCGCTTAACACCAACAACCTCGCCGTTCTAACGTGCCTGTTGTCCAATTACGTTCTAGAAAGCCCCTGTCAACGCATGTTTAATTAGTAGAGGGTCATAGCCTAGAACACCATGATTTGTGGACTTCGGACACACTATCCACTGATAGTGAGCGGGCCTTATCACTAGGCAGGGATATAGGTATGTTGGCTCGACGTCAACTAACACTCGAACTCTAAGTCGTCTGGAAGCCCCAATCGCAAGTGCTTGACGTGGAACACTTTTAGCGAATATGAGTCTAGCGCTGTGGTTTTAGGTACCTTTGTCCTGCAACAGTGCATCGCAAAGCTGATTCATCTCCCAGCCTGCCCGGATAGAAGCTGAATGCGGCTTGATACCGAGCGATTTCAAGGATGGAGTCTTTAGAACCAACACGGATGATATGAAGAAGAATCAACCATGCACAGCGACTTGCATGTAGGATGGATTCTTTTCGTGCGGCTATGGAGCCAACTTGGACATATAAAGGTCTGGTCGAGATGCCATGAACAGTTTTTCCAATAGCAACTATTCAACCAATTTTATCTTTGCAATACGACCAATATGTATAAGCCTTCCGTTTTTATTCTTTTAACCTTGGGCAAATACGCCAGTGCATCCAGCTCCCCGAACGAAACAGAGCTTGTGGAACAACTGTTTTTGGACTACACGGTGCACGACGTTGTCAACAACGCCATCGGAATGCCGGTGATCGAGCCCTGGGCAAGCGAATACGTTTCCGCTCTTCAAGAAAAGAGATATGGTGATGCTGTGTGGGCTCGGTACCATATACTGGGAGAAGTCAGGAATGGCGTTGTTGAAACAACCAATCAGACGGTGCTTGAGAGCATCACAGAAGATGCAATGGGTTACAAAGCGAATGCACCAGAGCAATACGCCGAAGCTGTGTCATTCTATGCCAAATCTAGCGGCAAGGATACCCACAACGATGTGCTGAATGTCATTTCACGCGTCAATCACCAACAAGTTTCCGCCCTCCAGGAGAGAGTCACATACAGTATCGGCTGCAGTGGAGATCACCTCGCTTATCAGTCTAGCTGCCTCAGAGTCCTCGATGATATGCCGACGCCAAAGACTCAGATAGGGAATATCAGGCGGGTCGCAGTCTACAATTCATGCCATCTGAGGGTTGGGCCGTACACCTCTGCACCTGACCTGACCTATTACACGGCTCACGCTGTTGCTCGGTTGATCGAAGAACAGTGTTCGCGAGTTCCAGCCTGCTGCAACTCTGTCAAAGTTTCTGGCTCTTCACCAAGGAACTCTGGACACCGTAAGGTTTGCCTCAGTAGCAAGTCAACAGGCTGTTATTGACAGGATGACAAACATGGATTTGGTATTGGACATGCTAGTTGAAGGCGGAGTTTCACAGACTAATTCACGCGCATGAAGCGATCTATTATGATAGTCAGAACAGAGGGATTTAGCAATTTTCAAGCATATATTTGAAAGATAAAATGGATTCTTAATACAACGCTGGGACCAAGTGGCTTATGCGCCCAGGGTGAGTTTGTTTAAGGCAAATTTAATCCCGTAGTTAAAGTCTTGGTGGTAAATTATGACGTGACTTTGTGGAAGGGGTTACTATTTTTAGTTGGTCAATTGCGTCTTACAGTCCCTAATACGGCACTCTAACGTACGATCTCACACAGCTCGCCTCAGCTTGAAGCGTAGCCAGCGTCAGTTTGCAAATGCACAGGCCGCCAACAGAGACGAGAGGGACATTTCATCCGTCTTTCACTCATTTTCTGGTGGCCCTGATAAGACCCTGCCGCAAACATCTGCCGATGTGAAGCGCAGCCTTATCAATCGCAGCGCTGGTCGCCATGTCCTGCAAGCAAGCTGGAAGCGCCTGCTAAAGCAACTACGCTCCGAAGCTGAGATCATTAAAGCACAAGGAACTGTCATCATTGCTGAAATCGATTTGTACGACATTGGGAGGCCATCGGCAGAGTTAGACCAGGCCTTCCGAAAACGTGGTGTCGCTGTAATTCGTCAGGTCGTACCCGAGAAGGAAGCCCGTAACTACAAGACTGAAGTCGAAAAGTATATCACCGCGAATCCTTCAACATGAGGTAAGAACTCAGCGCGCTTGTTTTCATAGCACTTTTTTTTATTGATTATACGCAGCGTTTCCTGCCCATGACCCTCAAGTCTTTGAGCTATATTGGTCCAAGTCGCAGCTGGCCGCACGAACCCATCCCAACATGATCGACGCACACAAGTTTTTAATGTCATATTACCATTCCAAGAACCCTAAAGCGAGCGTATCAACCCAGCAACCGCTGATGTACGTCGAACGTCTTCGTATCCGTCAGCCCGGAGATGCAGGCTTTGCCCTTGGCCCTCATGTCGACGGAGGTAGCATCGAGCGCTGGGAAGATGCCGGGTATGGAAAAGGGCGAGTGTTTGATGACATCTTCAGAGGCGCTTGGGAGGATTTTGATCCCTGGGAGACCAGTGGCCGGATCGATGCTGTCTCAGACTTATATCATAGCGCTGGGTCATGTAGCATGTTCCGCCTGTTCCAAGGCTGGCTCAGCATGTCGCATACCGGACCGAGAGAGGGCACGCTTCTGGTCAATCCACTCTTCAATCTGGCAACGGCCTATTACCTGTTGCGGCCTTTCTTTATACCAAGATGCTCTCCCGTGTCCCTCGAAACTGCCAAAGGCAATGAACAAGCTTATACCCGTGAAACCCTTGACCCTAGCAACTGGACTCTGGAAGAGTCGACTACCAGTAACATTCAAGGCGCTTGGCCCGGAAGTGGCCAAGAACTCAATCACCTCTGGCATCCCCACCTGGACCTCCCTCACACTATGGTCCACGTCCCCCGCATTGCTCCCGGAGACTACGTCGCGTGGCATTGTGATACTATACACGCTGTGGACCGCGTGCACCAGGGCACGGGTGACTCTAGTGTTCTTTACATACCAGCCTGCCCGACCACTCGTGCTAGCCTCGACTATGTGAAGCTACAGCGTGACCATTTCGAGCAGGGTGTTCCCCCACAAGACTTTCCTGGCGGGGAGGGTGAAAGTAAGCACATCGGTCGCGGTGAACTGGAAGATCTAAGAGCCAAGGCTAGTGAGGCGTCACTGCGAGCTCTGGGTTAAGCTCCTTTCGATGTGTCAGCTGCCGGGAGTAAGGGCGAGCAAGCTGTTCTGGAATACGGGAACAAGGTTATGGGTTTCTGAGTGAAGGAATAAGGGATTTGTATACCATCTTGTCGAAAGGACCTTGCATCTCAATCACACACCTGGAGCTAAATTGATGTCAAGTTTTCCATCAACTACTATGTAGGGTTTGCTCTGCAGCCTCATGAAGTATAAGCGACCGACTTTAATGAACCAAAGAATATGGGGATTCCCCTGTCTCTGTGGCTCTCTAGCTTAAGCTTATATGCATGACGGGCGTCGATTGGGTACTTTGAGGTTGTTTAATATAGCTCTTTAGGCGTGGTACAGTAATCTATTTGTGACCCCCGATTAGAGGGGCTTCCAGCTAGCTACCTATATAATATTACGCGAGCAAGCGCGCTATAGTGCCTGTATCATAGCTGCCGTGGCAGGGAAATTAAAGCCTAAGATGCGGAAAACTAATCAGCAAATTAAACCCCTTCTTATTTGCAGCCTATTTAAAACCTTCCCCGGGACTAACATTTCCCCAGCTTACACGCCAAGGCAAATAAGACAACCGCAATTAGGCTGCTAATTAATAGCAGCTAGGCTTAGAGCTATATACAGATATTTCCCTAATAGCTAGTAATTTATAGGGATCGCGGGATCCAAACCTATTACTTTCGGCTCGGAGGATAAGCCGTCGGGTAAGCCTGGTGCCTACTAACCGCTGGACCACCGACCCCCTAGCTCTTTAGGCAATTTTGAGACCCAAGCTCGACAAAGTTTGGAGGCCTCAAAGCTGAAGTTTTGGCTACTGCAATAGACTGATCGTTCGTCAAAATAGCATAATTTCAAGTCGGCTTGGTGACATTATCGCGTCTGACTCCATCTGCCTGCAGGTCAAGATTAAGATCCTTACTGCATCTCACGTGCCCTAAGCATGATTAGGCTGCGCACACGATCGAGGGTGACAGGGGTTCGTTTTAATTCCCTCAGAACATCCCTTCCATCGGCGGGAAAATCAGACAACCGAGAAATTGAAACACATGGAGGACCCTCGCGATCACTACGGTGCAATAGATTCGTCCTTTTATCCGCCGCAAGACCGCAATCCGAGGGGCTACTTTGGCTCTCAGAACTATGGCCCTCAGAGCTATGACCTTCAGAAGCCACTGCTCAAGTATCCAACACCTGATATACTCGAATCTAAAGGCCTGTCCAAGACCTACACCATTCCAGCGGCGCGACGGCGAAAAACAGCCCAGAATCAAGACACATCGAACACTGAGTGGGAGAGATTCTTGACGGATTGGGACGAAGGGACACTGACTCTGAGACTTGTGCATAATTCCGAGTATAGTGTATACAAAGATGGGAGGGAGAAGATTAATCTTGTGTGTCCCTCAAGTAGCAGCGATAGCTCGGCCAATACGCGACCGCTGCAGATGAGATGGCTGTGAGTACCAGCTCACCATATTACTTCGAGGCTATTCTGACAGCTGTAACTATCCAGCCACCTGAAGAGGCCGTGCCTTAGGCTTGACATACTAAAGGCTTGTTCTGATGCCTCAAGACGCTGCAAACAACGCTGACAATATGGTAGAGACTTGTTCTGAAGATGCCATTCATCGCGCAAGAGCTGAGGCAGATTGCGATGACTATTCTGGAAGATATCGAGAAAACCTCTACGGCCCCCGCTAAGGATAATGGCCCTCGCCAACAACTAGTAGATACTTTTCGCGGCATTGGAAGATATGATGATCATCCCTTGTCAGAAACCGAGCCTGTTATCTTCCTCTCAAGTCCATATCTTGCGCTAGGTGAAGCTATAGCACACAGTGGCTTAGATAAGGACCATGGTTCAGTAGGCTTGCTACAAAGTCTCTATGGGTTTGACATCAGCAGCACTCAATATACCGAAGAAGTCATAAGAAAGATGAAGATCGGATCTTCAAAGGACATGATCCGAATTCCACAGCTATGGTGCTTGGTTATAGGCTCCGGTGAGATTAACAGAATTTTAAGGACTATGCCCACTTGAGAGAAGCCATACTTACCATTACAGGCTTGATGATAACTTATTCGGAGCTCTCATTAACAGACCTCTTCGGAAACCTGATTCACGTGGACCCGAACACCTCGATTCTTGAGCAACCAATGAATGTTCGAGTGGAAGATGAGAAGCAACGTCAATATAACATTGTCATTGATGGAAAGTCGAGTTTTGTGGTTAGTTAACTTACATCGAGATACATCTGCGCTAAGGACGTGAGCTAACCGTGTGGTATGCCAGGACTTCTTGCAAGACGCAGTGGCCTTGTGTAGGCGACCTGGAACGGAAGTGTCGGATTATGAACTCTTCATCGACTCTGAGACCAAAGTAACCCCACAGAAGTGGCTAGATCTGGTCAAGACAAGCCACGTCGAGGTAGTCATCTTTTACGTCAGATTTAAAGGTAGGTATGAAGGCCTTCGCAGAGCTCCGCACTATATGTATGATGGGTATGATATGATGCCTTATGGAGTACCAATTCCACCACCATCACCAGAGGTACCCTCCAAACCACCCCTGCGTAGGAAGGCCCTCCGACGACAACAAAAGAACAGGCAAACCAACTTGGTTCAAGCCACCAGCATCAAAGAGCGAACAGTGAAGCCAAGATCCCTTTCTGGACACAAAATCCAGCATCCGCCAAAATCGATGCAACAAGTCAACCGGAGGCAGCCACGGAGACCACGGAGACCAAGGGAAACGGTTCATACAAGCGCACATAAGCCTACCCGAATTAACGAAAGGGTTTTGAACGACGTGATCATCGTTAGAGGAAAGGCTCAGATTTTCGAAGGGGATAGTTCTACAGATGATGAAACAAAGACGCCTACCACAACCAATGAAGTGAGCATTTAAAAACTCTCATCAAGGTCAGGAGAGTTAACACAACCACAGCGTGCTGGTTTACATGACAGCAATGCTTCTCAGGAACAGATTGGGGAAGACTCCAGTGAGGAATCACTGGTATCATCGGCAGAAGATTCAAATCTTGGCGAAACAGAGAGGCCTTCAAATGAAGAGCTGGATCTACTGCGGTTGACTATTCTGCCGGCGGAAACAGTCTCTATCCAGGCGATGGAACATCTCGACTTGCCATTTTACTTTTCGGTAAGCTTTAAGTTGTCTTGAGTTCGCGTCACTCACATCATAATTAATCAATTGCTCTAGGAAAACAAAGTTGTGATACAAAGACTACTAAGCCAAGAGCAGATCGATGAGCTATTCCGGCTGGGCCAAGAAGCAAGTACGTCAAATGAATAAGTCTGACTGGATTTTTAGCATTTAAACTGATTATAATGTATTTCAGATCTACCCTCAAAAAATGCTATTAGCAACCCGTTCTTCACGTGGAGACCGAGGAATGATCATGATGGAACGGAAGTTTCAAATTCAGATTCCAGGGCTATCCGAGTGCTGAGCCGGCTACACAAATTGGTAATTGATGGAAGTCTAAGCCACCTATACAGCCAAACGTCTCCTTGCACCATGGAGGATCTTCTCTTTAGGCATGAATATTTGGAAAGAAAGGCGAGGAACGAGGAGGTCGACAAAGACAAAAGTCCTGGAACGTCGAGCATCAAAGAGTCAATTGCCAGCAAAGAGCTGTACGACGGAGAAAGCGTTGATCATCAGAGCCCCCCAAGCTGCATTTCTATTGAAATCCTGAAGGACTCAGCACAAGCATCTGTCGTTTCTGAGAGACAGGGCCATGCGGCTGGAGAGGAAAACGTGTCTGAGGATAATGATGGCAAAGGCCCTTCTGATGTGAGAGACGAATGGACTAAGCGTGTCCAAGTTGAAGATGTCGAGGATGATGATACCATCTTTTATGCAACATACGCGAGGAGACCAGCCATCGAGGCGGCACCAGACAGCGAGGCAGAATCCATCAACCAAACGGCGCACGAAACAAGAGACTCTACAGAAGCGTACCATGGACACGAAACCATTGTGGAGAGACTTGTTGAGGTTTCACAAGAATTGTTCTGGGACTTTGTGCCTAAGCAAGGAAGCGTTCCGGTTCACCACGTCAGCAAAAGGTTCTGGGGAGCTCTAGACGGAATTCTTAGGGTAAGTAGTACTGTTATTGCTGGGAAACACTCCTGGAAAACAATGGGTTTGCTAATTAGTCTCAATAGCAAATTGCATGGTCTGTTGTCGTAACAAAAAAGCCGACGCAATGGAAAATACGAGAGTCCATGCGCACAACTAATAAACCTGGCCATTCAGATAGTTTAACATTCTCGGATTGCGAGGCCTGCAGCACCGGGGCCACATATCAACACTGCGATGCCGCTCTTGAGCATCTGCATTCCCATCACATTCATTGTCCGAGAACACACATAGTAGGGAGACCATACGACGACCCTTGCTTTGTATGGCTCGAAGTTTCGAAGCAAGGCAAGAATGAACAAAAGCCCACATCCTTGGAAGACATTGAACTTTTCCTCGCACGACTGGTGGAAATAAGAAAGACGACTCATGATTTACACTGTCTTGTTGCCACAGCCCCGCATGAAGAACGTACTACCAGCGCCAAGTTGTCCCTCCCGATGAATCTAGTTTACGCCTTCGAGGAGATCATCAACTTGTTTATAATGCAAGGGAAGCAATGTTCAATCATCACCAGAGTTGGAAACAGTCAGAAGCACTCTGAGAAGATAACAAGAATGAAGGAGCGTACTGAAAAGGCATTTCTGAACATTGGTGATCTCCTGGAAGCATCCTACGCAGATATTATTCTATTGAGCACCAAGCCCCGCAACCTCGATATTCTCGGTCTTGATCATATCGGCCCCGAGTTCATCGTGGGCGCACTGGTACTCAGTCTCCAGAATAGGCATCTATCACGAGGAGAGGGCACAGAGCTTCTTCAGGTTTACCGCCAATACATTTTGAAGCTTCGATATCAAGTTAGTCGAAGGCCACAGAGACGCCTGTTTCTCGAGATCGACGGACTTTTCGAAGAGCTTGAAGCACTATTCAATCTGACCAATTCCCAAAAGAAGGTTCTCGAGGACTATCGGACGTTGCTGGCACCGGCATCACTTCGTATTACGACGCAGCTCCGCGAAAAGCTCTTTGGTATCGAGTCGCAGTACATTGAAAGACAAATCAAGACTCTCCAAGATCGTATCAACGAGATCCATCAACTGAGGCAGCAAACAGCATCGCTTAGGGAACGAGTGAGGCAGATGATCGAAATCCTCGAGGAGGGGCATGGGAGAGCTATTAGAGTCTTTACGGTTGTGACCTTGTTTTTTCTGCCCCTGTAAGTCATTTTCCTGTAGATACATGTAAGACTTTTGCTAAACTATGCCTCGCAGATCATTTACTTCCAGTTTTTTCGGTATGAACACGACCGATATTCGCGACATCGGATATGACCAACGTGTCTTTTGGACCGTCAGCATCCCTGTCACTGCAGGTATCTTGGCCTTGGCCTTCATCTATGCCTACAAGGGGGATGAGATAGAGGATTATATCACCCTGGCTATAAACTCTAGGAAGGCTAAGCGGGCTGTGCAGCCAAAGGATGAAGGACATCCCGCCAGGGCAGAAACATGGTTTTCGATGACTTCGGGAGTAGAAGAGCATTCCCATGATGGGCATTTGGATAACGGACTCAACGGATGGAGTCGAGTAGGTCAAAGGCTGAGGAGAAAGCAGGGAGTTGCTGTAAGTGGAGAAACTACAAGGTCAATGGAGGTATAGACGTAAGTAGTGGGAGAGGAACAGTATCCTCATATATTGCCACAGCTCTAGATGTATCCTAGTGTTTCGCTACCTGGAACATGTATCTTCCAGGTTTGAAAATAGTACCAGATAAAGAAGAGTATTATAAACTAATCAATCAGAAGTGAAGGGCACTATCCCAGCAGAACATCCTTGCCTCCGTCGTAGGCTCAATCAAACCTCATCAACAACCTTCTTCCTGTCCTGAAGCTCATGCGCGTGTACCTGGACTTCTGTGACATACTTGTCAAATTTGCGAAGGCTGACCTTCTTCTCAAACCTGTCGAGCATTAGTTTCATACACCTCAGCAGTTATAACCAGTACAAGTTCACGTACATTTCGTCAATCTCAGCGGGGGTTCGGCGCGCCACTTCAGGGAGGATGAACCAGGCGATGGCAACGGCAACAGTACCCGTGCCAGCAAAGCTATACAGTACTCGTCAGCAATTTTTCAATAAGCCAATGAAGTTTGTAGATAGTACTTACAAAAACCCAGCCTTGACACCCCACTTGACGGATCCGTTGATCATCAATGGAGTACAGAAGCTGAAGATGATAGCGATGCAATTAGACACAGCCAGCGACCAACCAGCTGTCTGGGCTCTAAGCCGCTGCTGTGGGATCTCTGCAGCGTAGGCGTAGCCGATGGCCGAAGCACCAGTGGTGGAAAATGTAGCCAGGCAGGCAAAGAAAATCTGCAGAGGCACTAGTTAGTCAAATGGGAAGTGATCCATTTGAGATCATACTGACAAGTAACGAACTGGTAGCCTTGGCTGTATAGTCAAAACAGCCAATGATACCCAAGCACAGGACTGACACGACCGTCACGGCGTACGGGTAGACGGTAAGCGGGCGTCGACCGAGGGAATCTGTGAGCGTGGCGGTGGCGATCATAGAGATCAATTGGACGGATGAGAGGATGAGAGTGACGAGGAACGGATCCTTATTTCCAGCATATTGGACTGAAGTCAATGGTTAGAATAGATCATATCATATCAAGATTTTATGTAGTAGACGCTTACAGAAATATGTTGCGTAGGTGTTAAATACAGCTAAACCAACGAACTGCTGTGTGATCTTGGGCCAGCCGGAAATGATAAATCGGATCAGGTTCCGGCCCTTGAATACAGCCCAGGGTCCCAGCTCTGAGTTTTGCTCAGCTTGCTGACGTTCAACGGTGAGGGTAGAAGTCATGATTTCCTATTCATGAATTAGCAATTGTCAGAAGACTCAAGTGAGGTAGACACTCACGATTTGTTGATCAACGTCGTAGCCTTCGACATTGGCGAAGCATCGGTTCAGTACTTGAGATGCCTGTTCAACCTTGCCCTTGCTCGCTAGCCACCAAGGAGACTCGGGAATGACAAGGAAGGCTATAAGGATGCAGCCGATCATCGCCCACTACGATAGGTATCAACGGAGACACCCTTCCTAAACCTCGAATGGGGAGGCTCACCTGAGTGTAAATCGGTGTTCGGAAATCGAGAGGGTCGCTCGCTTTGAGCCGGTTGAGGGCCACCGAGGCAAAGAGCTGGCCTAGTACGAACCAGCTGTTTCATAGTTAGTATTGTTGGCGCGATTGGACCTGAAGAGGTATCATGACTTACAAACTGTAGGCATTGATAAAGAAACCTCGGAGCTGAGTGGGAGAGATCTCGGACAGGTACAGAGGCATGGTCGATTGCAGCATGCCAACACCCATGCCAGAAAAGAGTTTTGCAACAAGCCAGTGCTGCCAGTGTGTTGCGAATGATTCGGCGAAGACGCTCTATATGATTGAAGGAATGTGGTCAGCTTAAATCCTTGTGAGGGTCGTGGCGTACGTACCGCAGTGAGGACGACCCAGATTATCATCATAGCAGCCTTTCGACCAAGACGTTCAGTTGCATATTGAAGGAGCTAGATAAAAAGGTCAACAAACAATTAGAAATCCTGAGTGTCAAAGTAAACTAACAACTTGACCGATAGTCTGGCCTGCTGATTGTATACCACCCCAGGCCGAAATGTATTTGCCCGCAATAATGGTTGTGCCTGAAGTAGAAAACTGTCGTATGAATCCAGGGTTGGAGACGATTCCGCCGTTGAGATTGATCTCTGTTGTTGTTAGCATATAAAAAATAGTCAAGACCAGGCGCAAAGCTTACGATAGCCATCAAGAGATGCGGAGAAGGCTGCTAGCATAGCGAGGCAGCCTACACGCTTGAACCTGAGAACACTCTGCCAAACGCTCAGATCATCAAGCTTGGACCTCATGAGAAGGCCTTCGCCTGTGTCCTCGACAGTCTCGGTGTGAGCCTTTGCCTGCTGCATTCTGATGGTGTTGATGTTGTTGTTGACAATGTAGATCTGGACTTGATGCAGCCAAGATCTTGGCTCTGATCAGCCTTTAAGAAGAGGAGCTTGGCGATACGACGTCGCACCTTTAATCCTTATTCCCCCACACCAGAATGCGGGGCCCCAGACTTGTCTGTTTCTGGCCTGTCTTTCTACTAACCAGTGGCCATGCTCGTGTACGCTAGAAGCGCAAACCCCACTGCGGAGGGCGGGTAATTGAGTTTGACGGGGGGTCGCGGAAACAAGTCCGTTTATCTATACGATGTCACGAAGCTAAAAGATCCAATCAGTTGCGTCTGTCAGGGATATCACGGCAACGATATCCGAGAGTTCATACCACTACAAAGCTTAAGAGGCTTGATCACCTGCACCAACTTCGTCTAAACAATGACCGAGCTGAACGTTTCTCGGGTCAATGATGTAGCGTAAAATGTTGTTTTGAGCGTGTTACACTCGGTGGCGTTTGAGCCGAGGAAGAGCATCCATGATTCAAATATTGATTGATGATTATGAGACTGAGATTAAGCTGCGCATGGATGTGAGATAGGCGGAGAGAAGCCCGAAATCAAGGCAAATCCGGGGTAGAGTCTGGTCAGACCATGTTCCCCAGAATCATGATGGCTCTAGTATACTTTGTTGTTTGGTGTAAGTGGCCTAGTTGTGTGAAGACGGAATTGAGGTATTCTAGGAGATATGACTCCGATGATCAACGAAATAAGTCAGAAGCCGTAGAGCCTCGAGAATAAAAGGCAGCTAAATGCCGCGTAAAAAATGAAATTATCACAACCATCTTGCCAAGCTTCCATTTACAAAACTCTTATTGCCAACCGTATCTCAAGAATGGCCTCATTTCTTAGCACCGCCTGGTTGATTGCCCAGGTCGCCACTGTCTCGGGCTTGACTTTTAACATCCCATCATCGCCGCCGTCTAATTCAAGCGCCCAGCTTGCCGATGCCCCAGTGGGCGTTTCGTAAGTAGATATACTATGACAACGTAAAGTGAGCTTTGCTGACTATCTGCAGCTTCGAGTTCTTTGCTTTCCCGGGCTACTGGAATGATGTACCTAGCACCACCACTTGTCTAGAGAACTTGAAGGATCTGTCTGGGACTTGGCCACCGATCAGAATCGGAGGGACTACTCAGTATGATTCACATCTTTGCCTATCTCGTTGCTGCTTACATGTCGAACAGGGACCGATCAACCTATGATGCATCCTCTAGCCAACAAGTCACTTATACAGTGGCTAACCCTGGAGATGCGCCAAGTACACTGACATTCGGGCCGTCCTTTATGTCCTTGGCAGGCACATACGATGGAAAGGTAACCATAGGCTTTAATCGTCGACTCAACAACCTTGCCAATACAGTTGCTGCTGCAGCTAAGGCGGTGGATGAAATTGGTAGCCTCCATGCCATTGAGCTTGGCAACGAACCCAACTGTAAGTTCCATCCACTGACTAATATTTACTCGCGGTTAATCATGTGTCAGTTTTCAGCAGCAAAGACCCTATCGCCAAGGGCTCTGCCTGGACTGCCTCAGCTGACTACGCTAGCGAGGTAACCTGGCAAGACGCCGTTTGTGGAAATCTTTCCACCTCCAACCTCATCTCAGCTGGTGTTATTTTCGGAACCAACCCGATGAGCATCGCAGGTTTGACTGCAATCGAGGGCCAAGCCAACAGCTATGTTAGGCAGTACTGCTCTCACAATTACCCGCAGTCCAAGAGCACGGCCAATCTAGCAAAGTTGATGAGCCATAGCGCTATTGCATCCCAGATTAAGCCTTTCGCGAAGGAAGTCGCTGCTGCGACTGCTAAGAACAAGCCTCATGTGTTTGGAGAGACTAACTCGGGTAAGTTGATAGTCCACGTCAAGTGATTTTCATGGCTAACAATGTTTCTTAGCTACTCAGGGCGGTGGCGGCATCAGCCCAACATACGGCGCAGGACTCTGGCTCCTCGACTACACCATGCAAGCCCTGATTATGGGGACAGAGGTAGAAAGCCACATTGATCTCTTCCAGTTCTGTAACTAACTCATTGTAGACCCTGTACTTCCACCACGGTACCATCGGAAATTGTAAGTAAATCCCAGTTCTCAGTCCTTGCAACAACTAACACCTTGACCAAACAGGCCAGTACTGCTGGTGGGGAAAACACTCAATGGGATCACCCTATTATGGAGCCTACTTTGCCACGATGGCACTCGCCGGCGCCGACAAAATCGCCCCCTTGGATGATCAGACGACTGGATACGCAGCGTATGCCATTTACAAAGATAATAAGCCTATCAGGGTTCTTCTGTATAACTCTGACTACTACACCACTGGATCTCGCCCTTCTCAAACCTTTACCCTCTCCGGGCTTTCTGGTTCCACTGTTTCAGCAAAGAGGCTCACGGCTGCCGCTTCCACGTCCAGAGTCGATGCCGGTCAGAGCCCGACCGTTGCCGGGCAGACCTTTGAGAATGGATCGTGCAATATCCAAGGTCAGAGCACGGTTGAGTCAGCCACTGTCTCGGCTGGAAAGGCGACATTTACTCTTCAGGCCTCGGAAGCTCTACTGGTGTCATTGTAACATGTAACATGGCGGCTGCTTCGGAGGTCAATGGTTTGATTTGCGGTTAGACAGTTTACTAGACTAGCGCGTCAGCTTTCAAACTAGTCCTGACTACGGATTAGGATTGGAGGATAACGAGAGGAAATTCGATAGCTGTCTTGTGGATATGATTAATTTAGTCGCCACCAAAACGAACATGGTACCGGCATAATCGTCCATGCTCACTTATTCCGATGTCCGGGCTGTTGAATTGGGGCATGCTGTTTCCCCTCACTGTTCGCTAGCGTCGTGCATGCGTAAATGATCAGCTGGCGCTAGGAAGGCCCCCACACCCAACACATGCTCGCCTTGATATGACCCGAGGCGATACGAACTTCTAAATGTAAGTAGTAATGAGCTAGTAACCTTTTGAATATGAACTCCATATAGTCTTCTGTCTCCTATTTGGAAGACTTCTCATAAGTAAACATTTACAGTGTTGGGAAACGATCTAATGGCACCATCACATGAGCAACAAGTAGCCACCATCTTTGTCTCTCACTCCATGCATCGTTAAACTAATCCGCCCTATAGATCATTAATCAGCTCCAATCCAATTGGGTCTGGATTCCTGACTGGGTCGACTCGTCCAAACAAAACACGGCCGCGCGTATCGTCACCTTCAGCCGCAAGTTTACCCTCTCATCTCAACCAACTCGAGCCCTTCTCCATTTCTCGGCGGATACGCGATACAAGCTCGTTATCAACGGTACCCGAGTGACTGTTGGTCCGGCGAGAGGTAGTCCGCTCATATGGTATTACGATTCGCTTGATATCGCTCCTCACCTCAAACAAGGCGATAATGAGATCTACTTCGTGGTCATCCGCTACTTTGCGGCTTCTCGGGGTGGAATGCCTTTTGAGAGAACTTCTTTCCCTGGATTGACTGTCGTTGGTGGTGTTGAGTCGGACGGGGAATTGATTAGTCTTGATTCTCGTGAAAGCTGGTTGGCTGAAGAGGATAACTCGATCCTATTTCCAATGGGAAGGCTGGATGATGTCTTCCTTCATGTGAGTTTTCGACTTCAATTTTGAGAACCCACTGACTTTTACCAGATCAACGAACACATTGTCCCTAGCCCTGCCAAAGAGAAAGTCACACCAGTACCATACAATATCAAGACACTTAACGGAGAACTTCCCCCATGGCGTCTACGACCACGCGTGATACCCACTCCAGAGCAAACCTCCGTTAGCGTCAGCACCGTCAGAAAGAATAACGGAAGCCTGAACTCCGATGACTGGATTGCGTACCTCTCAGGGAACCGTCCTCTTACTCTGGTAGCCGGGTCTTCACAAACACTCGAGGTCCAAGCCGACGTCCACTCAACGGCTTTCCTCCGCTGGACATTCAAGGCGACTCAAAAGAGCCAGATTCGAATGAAGGTGACTTACAGTGAGGGCTATGAAAACGAGCCGCGCTCTTATCCATTCTTCAGGTCGAAGTCTGACCGGCTAGATGCGACCAATGGCCATATCATCGGCCCTTACGATGACACTACGCTGGACTTGCCAGCGTCGCAGGCCGTCGTGTACGAACCATTCTGGTTCAGAACATTTCGCGTTATGCGATGGGAAATCACAGTTGGAGCCGAGCCTGTTGAATTGTCCTCTTTTGATGCCACACAGGTTAACTACCCCCTTGCAGTCAAGGCAACCTGGGACGAGCCAGGAGACAAGGACGCGAAACAAATATGGGACGTCTCTGTCAGGACTATGAGAAACTGCATGTTTGATGGTTACTCAGACTGCCCCTTCTATGAGCAACTCCAGTCAGTATAGCCCCCACGCCGCATTGACCTGACTGACCATTCCCTAGGTACTCTGGCGATTCTCGCTCCGTCGGCTTATTTCACTACCTTCTTTCTGGTGATGACAAATTGATGAGGCAGACAATCACCAACTTTGCTGCATCCGTAACCCCCGAGGGCTTGACACAGTCTCGCTTCCCCTCCCACGTCCCGCAGATCATCGCTGGCTTCTCGCTGTACTGGGTCCTCCAGATCTGCGACCACCACCTCTACTTTGGCGACACGGCATATGCACGGTCATTCCTTCCTCGAATTGATGGTGTTTTTGAGTTCTTCGAGTCTCATATCGATACCTTGGGCCTTGTTAGCGGATTTCCAGAGGATGTCTGGCAGTATGTCGACTGGGTCACTACGTGGGGGGCAACCGAGACGCATCCAGACAAGGGGGTACCAACGTCTGGTCGGGAATCGAATCGGCATACTTACTTCAGCATGCTTTACGCATATGTACTAAAGCAGGCTGCTCGCTTGGTCCGAGATGTCGGTCGACCTGGCTACGCGGAGGAGTACGAATCTCGCGCGGCATCTGTAGTCACGGCGATCCGGACTCACTGCTTCGATGGGAAGTTCTTCACAGATTCGACGGCGGACATTGCGGGCGAGGAAGCTTACTCCCAGCATTGCCAAGTATTCGCCGTCCTCAGTGGTGCCGCAACCGCCGAAGAGCGACCACGCCTGCTTGAGGAGTCATTCTCTGATCCCGGCTTTTCAAAATGCTCCTATGTGATGATGTTCTATGCTCTGAGGGCGTTTGCTCTAGCTGGAGACGAAGTCTACGAGTCAGCCTGGGGACAAGTCTGGGACCCTTGGCGAAAGATGTTGGCGAATAACCTCACAACCTGGGAAGAGGATGACGTGAGGCAGCGCTCAGATTGCCATGCCTGGGGTAGTGTTCCTATCTATGAGTACTGTACCGAGCTAGCTGGCCTGCATGTCATAGCTCCAGGGTCAAGCAAAATCCTGTTTTCGCCGAGACTGAACTTGAGCCAAAACTTGAAGGCAAAGGTAGCCCTTGGTTCAGACAACACTGCCACAGTGTCGTGGAGTCTTCAGGACGATGGGCGGAAGAAGGTCGAATTACGGCTAGAATCACCAGTTTGGGTTATAAGCAAAGTTCCTGGAGGAGAAGAAAAGGATTGTGGTGTGATTGACCACCTTACAATGAGTGTCTAGGCTAGAGAAGAGCTTGCGAGCGGTACATGGCAATGTGTCTTGTTCAACAGTACCTAAGCTAGTTAGATATGCTATACTTCCGCAAACTAAACATGCCTTTTTCCTCCCATGCTTCACTCATTTCCAATCGCAACGCAACGCCACCAAAACCGAGCTGGCTGGCCAAGACACGCGGTATAGGGTTGACGAATGAGGTATATCCGCTGAGTGGTCAAGTTGGACGAGTCTTGAACCTTCTACTGTGTTTGCTAATCTGTTCGACATAGACATCAATGTTGTGGACCTTCCAGTTGCGTCAGGTTCTTGGACAACAGAAAATCGTTTTCTCATACTGGGACGCGAACCTTCACGCGGCCTTTATTTTATTCCTGCACTCCCCTCCTAGCGCGTGAGATCACCATATCGCAGCCTATACTTCTTGAGCGATATATTCCATCGATGTTGCAACAACAATCCACCACACGCGAGCTCCCACAAGAGTGTAAAAACATTGCTATAAACTCATAATCTTTCGAGCTGGTCGGTTTCGTATAAATAAAGAGACAGTAAATTGTCATAAGATGCAAGCCCAGGCTTTTTATATAGGCATAAGTGTCGTTGGCAAGTGTCGTTGGCAAGTGTCCACGGACCCTTTTTCTTTTACTCCTAGGATAAGTTATAGGTGCCAAAACGCCTCTGATTATTACTTGGTCAGCAAGCTTGTCGTCGCTATCATATGACTCTGGAAACGCGCCAACGGACCGTAGACGGCCGTCGTATATAACCCGTTCCAAGGGGAGGCGCTCTTGCAAGCGTATCCGCCAAAATCGTCTAGACTTCCTTTCACAAAGCCACCGAGCTTTATTTAACCTAGACTTTTGGATTAAAACGTGTATCGGTTCTCCACTCCTATAATACCTTTTGTTGGTGATATTTATCTAGCTGATACCCTCATGGTAGATTGGCCCCTCAATTACTCAGAACAAATCTGTTCAGTTAGACTTCTCTCAAAATGATGCACAAAGCCTCGGGGGGTTAGTGAATTGAGGGCTGAAATACGCAAGTAACATGGTCCGTTCACAGCTGGTTCCCAAGGCACGTGGGGGCCTGAACCATGAAGCGATTTTAACGCTAGGACTATGTCTCTCTGCCACATCCCAATTCATTCATAGTGCCTTTCATGAGGAGAGCTCAGGTGAAGCATGGCGCTAGGCCTGGGCCTATACTTTTGGACTAGTGTTAGACTATCGATCCAAAAACATACTTATTCTCGAATCATCAAAGTTCATAGCGGAGTACATCTCCCAATTGGTGTATTAAGAGGCTTTGTACTGGCATTTATCATGATTATGGCTTCAGCTGAACTCGGGGATTCCCGTGCCCTTCGGAGTTCCAGGCCAAGTGGCTTTTGGCAGAAGAGGAGATAGTAGTTCCTCAGGTTGGAAGCGAGAAGGCCAGGCCCCGAATTCTGTCTATATAAACCGGCCATGCTTCTGTTGTTCACATTTCCCATCTTCTTCAACTCATGTTCAATTATCCTACTTGACTATCAAGAAGAAGATCTTTCTACCTTCACCCAAACCTCACCCTCTCAAGACAAATCAGAGCCATGACTATCTTCGACGACATTGGCGGAGCCTTTGACGATGTCATGAGAGTCACCGGCAGCATCGTCGACACTCCCCCACGCACTATCAAAGCATCCGTCCTCAACAAAACAACCCAAAATCTAAACTGGGTTGACTCTGGCGTCGACCACGGCGTCCGAGATGGCCACGCACCTGACGTAATCAAGCCCCAAGGTGAAGGAAAGTGGAGCTTGAAGAATGATGGAGTCAAGACAGGATGTGAGGGCTGGATGAAATGGAGGATCGGAGATAACGGACCAGTTGTAAAGCTCGAGTATAACAACCCGTTTGTTGGGTCTAACACATATTCTTGCAGTGTTGACTCGGACGACTATGTTGTTCAGAGGGAAGGGGGGACTGGTGATAAGGCTACTGTTAAGTTTACCGTAGATCAGATCCTAAATCAGAAGCCAACAGCTCCTGTGGATGATGACTCCGACTCTTGCTAGAAGATGTCAGGGCTTGAGGCACTAAATTAACACTCTTTTGCTGGGAGACAACACTTATCCTCACTTTATAATCGTGATGTTTTTGTAAACCTCTTTCTTTAAGATCTTTAATCAATAGCTCTTATGCGAGAAACTTTATATCTCTCTTACTATGCTGTTAACTATTGCTTGAATTGTTCTTCTCACGCGGGTACGCAGCCCTTCCCTCCAAGCTCTAGCTGATCTTCGTCCATGAACCTGCACTTCCACTGTGGTTCTTTGCCACTGGGGTTTGTAAGTGTGACGTTCTCCGCGCTGATATTGTCGCAAGACTGCAACCAAATTGTTAGCAAAAGTCCAATACATGCGTCAAGGTTGCAGTGCCTACATCTTCAGAGCTACATATGAGCTGCCCAACAACGGGATCATTGGCTCCATTCGACGTGCCCCACATATTACGAAAGGTAACATCTGTAAGAGTAACGCCCGATGGGTACTTCTCGCACTCGCTGGCGTTGATGGCCCCGTAGCACTGGTCAATCTGAATGGCGAGATCGTTGTTGTCATTGATCATCGTGTCGTACGTGACGTTACGGACATATCCCTTGCCACCACCGCCAACCCAAGGAGGATTGCCAGTCTTCTTAGCTTCAGCTCCAGGCCACACCTTGAGCCGAGCGGCAGTCGTAGTGTTGGCCATGGTATTATTGTAGATGAAGAGATCTGAGACGATGTCGTATTGGTATGGATAATTTCCTAGAGATCCAACCGATATACCGTGAGAACCATTGCAGTGCAAGCCTTGAACAATGATGTTTGTGCTGTTAGGCTTGAAAGAAACGCAGTCATCATCGTGGTTGATGACGGAATTTTGAATGACAATGTTGTCGGAGCGGAAAGTATCCCACCCATCGAGATTGGAAGCCCACGCTGACGAGGTGGAACGGGAAAAGATGTCAATATCGGATATGAGGATGTCAGAACTGTTGGCAATGAAGTTATGCCACTGCAGTCATCGTCAGTATGATCCTCCAAGTTCTCACAGAGGGGGAAGATGACAAGACTCACATTGGGAGAGTGTCGCAACTTCAGACCAGTGATTGACCCACCATGCCACCCATCCGTGATGAACAACAATGGTCGGTGAACTGTCTTATTCTCGGCGTGTGCATCCCACCACGCCTGACCATTTCCATGAATAACGCCTTTGCCAAGACCATACAAGTGAACATCCTTGCCTCCAAGAACCCACCACGAAGAAGCATCCTGGAAGTGAAATTTGAAGGTATTCTGCTGCCAGTACTCAAGCTCTGTGCAGAACTCAATCTTTCCAGTCAGAGCAATGTCAACATGCTTGAGGAACCTCAGGTCAAGTGGTGAACAAATGTTATAATTCTTGTCAAGCACGACGGTACCGCCGTTGTTGCATTTTTTGAGAGCGGCGCAGATCTTGGGCGCATCATCACCGCCTTTCTTCCGACTTGGTTTGACATAGCAGACTCTATGGTCGCGAGGTGATGAAAGATCGATAGCCTTGTAAGGTTGGTAAGGGTCGGGTCGAATGTTTGGACGTTTGGGGACGGTTTGATAAGCAGAACTTGTCCAAGCGTATGCCAGGAGATTCACCAGCAACGCAAATGTAGTTTTGTACATCATGTTTGCCAGTTTATAGATGGGTCAGCCCTGATCTCAATGACTATCTACCCAATTACTTTGTCTCCAGACCTAGGTCATGTTCAACCTTTTATACCATGGCTCTGGATAATGATCCCAGAGCGGAGGTAACATTATTACCTGTGTGGAGTTTGTCTTGGCAGCATCTCATGCTAGAATTATGGTTGCTTCTCATGATTGATCGGCATGCGGGGACCCAGGCTCGATTCTTTTAGCCAAAATCCTTTAGGCAGGTGACAGACGATAAACAAGGGCAACAAGATAGAAGAATAAGTTATTGCACCAATCGATGTCGACTGGTTAGCTTATCACCCGATATATCCAATATACTGCATTGCGCTGATTCCCACCTTCCAGGGGAAACGGTCGTTTACAACGCACGTTAAGACAGAGCGTAACAGCCAGCCTAACCCCAGAAATGGATGTCAATTTCAGGCTAAATGTCACGCCATCTTTCAGAATTAACCTTATGACTTAAGCATGTTGGAGCGTCTTGACTACGGGATTTCCCCGCATGATTCCCAGACCTCGAGGTTGATGTGTGAGGTAATTGAACGAGTCTAACACGATGACATGTAAAGGACTGACCCTCATTATAGGCTTAATAAGTAGCAATGCGTAACTTGCCATATACTCCAAGTCCCCTTTTACACGGGCTAGGAGTTGAGAAAATGTTCTCATATTTCAAGCACCAATCTTTCCTCCCCACGCATCTGTCTCCAGCGGTTCGTCGACTCAACTACCTTCGTACAGCCCTTGAGCAAGAATCCCCATCGCCTCACGAATCCCTCACTCACTTCCCATCCCGTTGCAAGCCAAGGCTGTCCCCAAACCAGGAAGCCACATCGTTCTATATCATCGAAACCTTCATACACTCGCAGACCCAGGTCGAGTAGAAGCTCATGGCTGTCGTATTTATCAGCCATCAGTATTAGGTTGTCCCGCAACTCTGGAAACGGTACTGCGTTGATCCAAAACGGCGGTGGCTTAGAATGCTGCAGGGACGTGTATCGTAGGTCCGGCGGGATTTGGTTTGCCAATGTGATTTCAATCTCAGGTACGCCGAGTGAGCTCTTGCATCCTGGGGGGAGGTGATGTAGTAGGGAAAGTGAAGCCAAATTGAACATTATACCGCGAATGACATTATATTGGACAAGCGTGATAAGACAGTGATCTGCTGAGAGCGGAAAGGCAAGCGTGTATGGTGGATGATCCAAGGTAGGGGATGTCGAGTAAGGCAGAAGTGGAGGTATAAGTTTCCCTGCCCTCATCGGTTTTCCGCCGTCGACTTTTGGTATTGCATATCGGTATAGTGAGTTTTTCTGTTCAAGATTCTGGAGCAGCGCCAATGGCCTGTGTTCAACTGTCTCAGGTGTGTCCTGGTTGGCGCCAACTAGCATGCCATAGCCCTCCCAATGCAGACTGGTGTTATGAGTCTCTGCAACTATATGGGCAGCGGTTCGTTTCCTATCGCCTGAATATCTGTTAGATGACCGATCAAGACAGGAAAGATGACGGGTTGCGTCTCCTACAAAGGGCATGGGCAAGGGCAAGACTCACGCCAAGCTCTCTGTCGCAAACGACTCTGTCTCTTCTTCCTTTCTATTGGATCTGTGACGCCGCTCCAGTCATCCCTATCAGATGGCATGTTGTAGGAACTCAGCCTAACCCGCAAGGCTGGGTTATCGGGACAATGACAAGGCCGTGTTTTGCTTAGAAATCCACACGAGGCACAGAGTTGGTCCGCAGCCGGCGCTGCAAGAGGGGTCCGTCTGAAACCCGATTCGTCATCAACTATCAGTTCCTAGCCGATTAATCGAACAAATAAATACCCAGGGCCTTGTGTGATACGGTAGAGAATGAAGAAGTGATTAGTTTTTGGTTCCTCCTCAGATGAGGCTGCTTACTCGGTGGAGATTGTCAGCTGCAAGTGCGTTACGCGCTAGGATGAATGAGGATAAGGCTCAGGATCCCGGAGTAACACTCATCTTTGTCAATCCGTATTCGTGAGTATCAACAAGAGTCGATGATTTAATCGTTTCCTGAAGCGTGTATGGGTTAAACTGGTAGTCCAAGTATATAAGGTGGTTGTATGCCACCATACCTTGTTTCAACACAGAAGTTCGATTTCCTTAATCACGCACATGACAAATCTGTTACTTCCATCTCTCGTCTAGTGTATCTACAGGGCCCAACCGCGAAAACAAAAATGGGTTCCCCAAAGCCAACTATTGCTTGCTTTGGCGCCACCGGAGGATGCGTGGCCGCAGCCTTAGCGAACGCCCTGGCAGAAGGCTACTACTGCACAGCCCGTATGTCGCAAAGTCCATGCTGATGTTATAGGATAAATCTAATGAATTGTAGTCGCGAGGACCCCAGAGAAGTTGCGCCATGTCCTGATTTCCGAGCACAACATCCCGTCAGCCACCATCGACCAGTATCTTACCATTTATCAAGGTGACGTGAAGGACTCTTCCGTTGTTGCGAAAACTCTCGTCAACCCCACCGATACAAGCCTCGTCGCCGACTTTATACTCAGCGGCGTTGGAGCATACCCAACTTTCCAGTGGAGCATCAAGAGGCCGTTCCCACTGACCGACCCAACTATCTGCGAAGATGCTATTGAAGCCATATATACTGCTCTCTCAGACTTGTCAACTCGTGGTGTGACTGGTTCAAGTACCAGTCAGAAGCCTCTACTTGTCGTGGTGAGTACTGCAGGCTGCGGGAGAAAGCGAGGCATTCCCTTACCTATCTACTTCCAATACCACTATCTTCTGGGAGGACCATTGGCAGACAAGAAGCGCATGGAGGAAGTGGTCATGGGGGATAAGGGAAAGCATATACGAGACTTTGTTATCATGCGACCGTTGTTTCTGACAGACGGAGAGGCGAAAGGTGATGCACAGCTTAGGGTGGGCTGGGAATGGGGCAATGACGGAGGTAAAGATAAGGCCGAGGAGCCAGGTCCCGCTATTGGATATTATGTTAGTCGAAAGGATGTTGGGAACTGGACTTTCGAGAAAGTGGTTGCTCAAGGCGGATGGGAAGGGAAGTGTGTTTACTTGACGTACTGAGAATGATTTTATATCAGTGGCCATACGCGGGCTTTTCGCGATCGAAGGCTGTGTATAGTAGGTTTATAGTATTATCATGTAATCTGTCTACCTGTTGTTTTCTTCCTCAATGCCTTAGTCTTTGCAGTACTTCCCTTGGAATGTGCCCCGTTGGTAAGACCTCAGGCCTCGAAGTGCTGCTAAGACAACCAATTAACCTCATAGACGTAATAACGTATATCTGTGTTTCAGTGACTTGTGTTATAACCAAGGATACATCGTTTCTGCTACTATTTCGTAGTCTGCCACACTCTTGTTACGTTCCTGACAGGACGATGGCTCTTTAGCGCGGCTGGAACTGCTTTGACGTCGATGCCAAGATCGCATGCCTATTCCATCTCGAAACTGCAATGTATTGGACATGTTCGGTTTAGGGTTACCCCAGAACTTGGCTCAAAAATGAGATCGAGCTGCCCGAAAGAGTTTACCCTCTGCAGAGGTACTGTAGTCTCTTGATCAAGTCTCAAGTCAAAGAAGCTCATGGGGTCAATCCTCCTCTAGCGGGTGGTGTAGATCAACCAACGTCTGTTAGCCTCTTTTCTGAGTGGCCAGAGTGGGATCTTAACTTTATAAGCTTATCCAATCTTGTTAATGGAATACGGGAACTCCAGTTAAGACTCTCTGAACAAGTTGAGGGGGCGGGTTCTGTGGTTCTCGGCGTCCAGATTAGGCGCCCGAGAAAAGCGGCCCTCCGCGCTGATTGCTCACATCGGCTAATCTGGACTTTACCCAGTTTGGTCATATCTCGTCTTCGTCATGAGGGGCTCAAAACACCTCGACTTACCTTGAAATGGTCTAAGTGATGTTTACGCGTCCGATATATATATTGTTGTTAAATCCTCCTTTACAATCATGTTCTGCCATATCGAGGCTACAACTTTGTACGACAAGATGTACGCCTCTCTTTCCTCTGTTGCCTTACTGGGGTCTGTCCTCTTCTCTTTGCAAGCTACAGCAAATGATACTGTACCTCAAATCACCCTTAAAAACTATGGGGTATTCTCTGGCACCAATATCTCGGAGACATTAATGGGAAATAAACTCTCCAGCGGTGTCGACGCTTGGCTCGGCATCGATTATGCCGAGCAACCCGTTGGCGACCGGCGATTCCGTCAACTACAATCACAGCCTTCATCCTTCAGGGGAGTTCGGAACGCTACCAAATATGGTTCTGTCTGTCTGCAAGATCTGAAATATCCATATCCTGATGAGCAAGATGAGGCATGCCTAAACTTCAACGTATATCGGACGCGCGGAGTTCCGCTCAGCCAAAAAGTCCCAACTCTTGTCTGGATCCATGGAGGCGGCTTTGCATCTTTCTCGGCCCGCGACTTTGATGGTGCTGCTTTCGTTGCTTCCTCTGCCAGCCCGGTAGCCGTGGTTACTTTCAACTATCGTCTCAACTCCTTTGGGTTCTTGCCCAGCAAATTGTTCGAACGTCAAGGCCTTCTCAACCTAGGTCTACAAGATCAACACTTCTTTCTGCAGTTTTTGCAAAAGCATTTGGGTTCGTTTGGTGGGGATGCAGATCAAATCACCCTTGGAGGCCTTTCAGCTGGCGCGCACTCAACAGCCTTCCAGTATTTCCACAACTATGGTGCCAATAAAAACAATCCACTGTTCGCGAGAGCCATCTTACAATCAGGGTCACCTACAGCTCGCTCCTTTCCGGGCCCGGAATACCCTCGGTATAAGAAAGATTTTGCAGGACTTATGGACCACATCAGTTGTTCCGTGGATACTAGCGACAAAGACCAAATGGAATGTTTGCGGCATGCATCGGCAGAAACGATCAGAGCATACTCAGCTAAGACTTATGAGGACGCCAAAGATCAACTGAACTGGCCCTGGCAGCCATCTATCGGTGGCCTTTTTGTCGAGAAATCAGGATCTCAAAGTGAGGTTGAGGGTGCCTTTCATCATCTCCCCATTATCACAACTCATACTTCCGACGAAGGCAAATATTACACGCCCGGAAACCTAGAAACGAATGATGATTTCATTCAGTTTTGGCACCGCATCAGTCCTGGTCTCAACATCACTGACATAGCTCTCATCAATGAGCTCTACCCGGACCCAGTAGCTCATCCTGACTCCCCATGGGCCAGCTCTCCGAATAGCACGCAGTATAACCGCATTTCAGCCTCTTGGTCTGATATGTCTTATATCTGCCCCAGCCGTAAGACAGCTGAAGTCACGTCACGGGCAGGAGTCCCGACGTGGAGACTTCGATTCAACACGCCTGACTTTCCATTGGTTGCGCAGTCCTGGAAGGGTATTCCTCATTCAGCCGATTGGGCTTATACATGGAATGATCCGCATGTGCCCTATCCTGAGACCGCGCGCATCTACTTTAGCTACATCAACAGCTTTGTCCTCACAGGCGATCCTAACAAACAAAGGTTGGATGGAACGGTAGAATGGCCGGAATACAAAGCAACGAGCGATGTGGGCAGTGGGTATCCGAAACAACTTCTGGTTAACCCAGGTAATTTTACGGTTGTGGAAGAGGACAGCACTCGGTCCCGACAATGTGCTTACTGGAACGATGTTGAGCGGGCTGCCCGTCTCTACAAATAGTCGCCAAGTACACAGCACAGTAGTCTACTCTGACAATTTTTAGGGCTGTATTTTGACAGGGAAAAAGAGAAATAAAAAACATTAGTTCATGGAGTGACAAATTTAGTGATTCCAATCTATTTCTATATGAAATAGCCTTTCTCTATAACAAGTTCCCGACGTATCTTCTTGTGTAGAATAATATACATACTTGACAAGAAAAAGAAATCTGTCCCCATCTATCCCTAGGCCGATTGCATGGCTCTTTACAGAGGTCCGTGACTGTGCTCCATTTAGTGCTTTCGGTGCTTGACGCGCGCGACAATACCCTCTTGTCGAGCAAAGAAGGTGTTCCTAGTATGCCACTGGGTCTTGGTTCGATCGTAGAACTCGAATCGATAGTGTCGAATAAGCTGAGGAGACAGCTTGTGTAGCTCAATCAGGGCAATGTTCTTTCCCAAGCAGGTACGGGTGCCACCGCCAAAAGCCATCATGTACTTGTCCATGTAATTGGCGCGGGCTGGGTCCATCCATCGATCGGGGTTGAAGGTCTCGGCGTCCGAGCCAAAGACCTTCTTGTCAAAATGCATGACAGCGGCGTTGATGCCGACAACATAACCTCCGGGAATGAACTGGCCACAGAGATCCATGCCCTCAGGAGGTACTGTTCGAGGCAGAGCTTTTCACGCAAAAGTTAGACCAAGTTCCCATAACGATTAGTTGTAATAGAGCCATCACTTACAAAGCTGTGCGCCTGGCCAAATACGTAGAGCTTCCTTAATGCATGCGCAAAGATACGGAAGCTGACTTGCCTGCTTATAAGTAGCAGGCATAGTCAGACGGCCCTCGTCAACCGCTTGATCAATCTCAGCTTCGAGTCGGCCGTAGACTTCTGGGTTGTGCATGAGATGGTAGAACAACGAGCGGAAAGCGATGGCCGTAGTATCACTGCCAGCAAAAAGCGCACCGTATGACTCTTGTTCAACATCACCCCAGCGGTAATCCATCTTTTCGCCGTTCTTTTCATAAATGGTGAAGACTTGTTGCGCCATGTCGGTGCGGGGAGCCTCGAGACGAGAGGCATAGGCGTCTTCCATTAATCGTGCAGACGACTCGCCGATGTTTTTGCTGTTCACATTTTGTTAGTAGTGATCTAAGTTATCTTGCTTGTGAGAACGTACACTCCCTTTGCAATCTCTTTACCAGCAGACGAGAGCATGCAACCCATGCCAATCAATGGCCGCAGAATAGGTGGGGCAACACCCATCAAGCATACAAATGGGATCATTTTATCCAGAGACTTGATCCAATCATTCTGGTCCTTGCCTTCATCGATAAATCCAAATGCACGGCCATAGAACAGCTCGCCGATAATGTCGAATGTGTACCTAGTAAATGGTCAGACATGATTTTTAAGTGAGAAAAAGGCTGAACATTCTTACCAGTGAAGCCACTCTCCGAGATCACACGGCTTGCCTGAGTCTGCAAACTGGCCAAGTCGCTCTGTTAGAAGATCGCTGCAAGAGTCAATGTACTCTTCCGACTTAGAAACATTAGTCATTGAGTAGATGCTACTGATGATCCTCCGCCTCTGGCCATGTTTCTTGTCGCTTTTGCAAGAGAAGACATCGCCATGGGGACTGAAGCCGGTTGTGTTGTAGGGCTCATAGAATTGTGCTTTGTCCAATGCATTGGAGAAGCGATAGATGGTCGTAAAGGCTTCGGGACTATCAGTTGAGTTAGTACAGGCCCTGTATGTCATTAGAATATGTCGAGACCTACTCGGAGCAAGAGACTTCGTTTGGCGCAATACGGATGAGCGGGCCGTACTTGGCGTGAAGAGCTCTTTCATCCCTCTCAACATCCTCTGTCCAGATCTTACGCATATACCACAGACGTGAAATGGTTGCCAGGAACGGTCCTGGAACTTTTCTCAACGGATGGAAGGTGAGAGTGTAGATGATCCAGCCCAGCCAGTAAATAACCGGCAAGGCCGTAAACAGCCAGACGTTGGCGAATGCAACGTTTAATAACATGATATCATATATCGAGAGATCATGCGATAAAAAGTAGAGTAAGGATGATGAAGAAGGAAGAAGAATTCGAACTCTACATTATGACTTTTATACTAGTATCGGCACTGACATAGTCCCATCGATCTAGGGCATAGATGGAGTGGGCGATGGTCGGTATATGGAGAGAGTGAAAAGCATCCACTTTGGTCCGATCCCTGGCAGATTTGGCAGTTCTAAGTTCGTGCTCCGTCATTCAGATCGAGGCTAACCCACTTGACCCACTAACCTAACGTCTCATTTCAAATTGAAGCTCCATCGGCAGTCGATAAATGCCGCTGAGTCATCCGCCAAGTGGATATTTTTGTGACGATCTACGAGTTTCGGTGTAAAATTGACCCTTCATTTAAGACAAGATAAAGCAAACCTAGTGGGTTCGTATCGAGGGTACATGACGTGATGAGCTAGGGATTTCGGTTTGTCATTTGCAACTTTTCTAGAAGCACATTTCGATTATGCATCGTGGTAGTGGACAAGATTCATAGGTGATCAAAAAGAGAATGCTTCCGCACCTGCGCTCAACTTTGACACAACTGAGGGACGATCAAATACTGAACTCTAGCCAAAGCTGTTAACAATACAAATAATGTAGTATTTCCGTGCTCTTTCAATTTTTTGTTGCGGAATGCGGAGCAGAGCCTCGAGAAATCAGGCTCGCAAAAAGGGAGTCTCTAGGGTAGGCCCAAACTATCAACACATTATAAATTTTGATATCTTGTGCGGGCTGTCGATGCAAATGGAAATATTAGAAATTAACTACAAAAATTGTAAATAGATGATCCACAAGAAGACAATTGTGAAGCATCAATAGCGTCGTCTCAGACGAGCTCTGTAGTCAACCCGATGCGCAAGGAAGACCATGAATTGTGGTGAGCGAGTAACCTTCATCGTGGTTTTTAGTAGCAATTTGTCTGAAAAAAAATATACTTTCTTTAGAGCAAACCTTGTGGTTCTTCGTGCTTTGTATTATACCTTATGGGCTCATTAGTTTCATGATCAGTTTCACTCTGAACAATGTAGGACCGAGCAGTGGAAGATATAATTGGACACTCACGACTTGTCTTAGAGAGCACCAGCCGGGAAGCTGGCTGGATTTGAACTGTGCTTGTCATACTTTATGACTTCGATTATTCTCATCGTAAAACGCAACAAAGTTCCGGAAAAGATTCGTTGGAAGTTAGCTCTTCAGCAGGTTCTTTATGCCCACTGATCTAGACTAGCTCGCTAGTAGTCCCTGATTGGTTGGGCTGCTGGTTATTCGGCTCTAACCGGCTAGTGTGACGCACTCCAGTAGAAGGAGGACCTGGTCCGTGGAACAAAGTGTACCCATGACCAGTGGTGTATCCTAATAGTCGTATGTGACCAGCCATTTATTAATCATTATTAATTCAAGAAAGTGGTCAAGTCCAGAACTAGCGAGCTGCTGGATCGTGTGTAAGCTGACGCATAAACGCTGGTTACGAAGTAAGCCAATCAGGTATTCGGATTAGTTTGCTAGCATCGGTGAAAGTTGCCCAGTGTGGGTCAAGATTGTCGGTGGCCACACACAATGAGGCCCAGGGTATCGGAAAGCAGTATGCTTTACTCGCGAATCCCAATAAATCAGATGTGTTGTTTTAGTTGTTGAGTTTGCTTATAAATGCTGAATTCTATCCTTGCTACTGGAGCATGGAAGAAAGATTAGTTCAAACAAGTATATATAGATGCGACCTGCTCTTGGTTTTCATTTCCATATCTTCGCGATCGTCTTATTGTTGTGCGTCCAGCGTCGACTCCTGTGAAAATGTCTTCTCAATGGGCAGACCAACCATACCCACTCCTTTCTACACTTCCATTTTCGAAAGATGTACGTTCATAGCCCCATCATGGCAGATGTTCTGTGCCGCTGATTATATTGTGACAGACCACTCACTCCGCAAACTATGTGGCAACGCAAATGGCTCTTGCCCACAATGGCATCATCCGAGGGCTGAATTCAATTTACATTCAATCGACGCACATACCGCGTGATAAAACTGCCACCATTCGGGATTTTCTGGTCTATTGCCAGTGCTGGTGCGAATCCATGCACCACCACCACGACGCCGAAGAGGAGCTTTTCTTTCCAAGCATAGAACAAATTGCAAATGTGCCTGGTATCATGGAACGGAACAAAGAACAACACGCAGCATTCACGCCGGCATTTGGTCGGTTCCACGAATATGTTCAAACATGCGATCCAGCAAACTACAACGGGCAACAACTTAAAAGCCTGATGGATGACTTCGGGGAAGTACTGACTCAGCATCTACACGATGAGATTCAGACTCTGCGGGATCTCAAGAAGTACGATAGCAAGTCCTTACAGGAAGCCTACAAGCGATTCGAGAAAGAATTGATGAACACTGATAACGTAAGAAGCACTCTATCACGATAGAGACTTGTCTTGTCGACATTACTAACTCTCTGCTGGTAGCATCGAATCGGCCCACTCGTGTTTGGAACCGCAGACAGGGGCTTTGAGGGTGGGATGCATGATTTCCCGCCCGTACCATTCTTCGTGCCGTATATCATTCAGCACGTGTATGGCCGACGACACCGTGGTGCTTGGCAGTTTAACCCTTGCACTATGTGTAGAGATCGCAGGGAACTGGCATTTAAAGACGACAATGTGATCTCCTAGCGAGAACTCACTATATCGTGCAAATCTAGACACGAGTATCGAGATATTGAGGGTTTACTTCTTTTTTCCTTCCTCTTTTCTACATTTGTGACGGATTGGTAGATTTTATTGTGAGCAAGCTTCATATTTTTCGGACCCCGAGGACCCCATGTGACTAGAACCAAGCCCCGACGGACTCCAACGGCTTTTACGCCACGAAGATCACGGGGGCCACTTCATCAAAATTAGCCATTTTGCTGTGGTAATATGGGATGAAACACTTGAAATGCAACATCAAAGCAGCGCTTGTCAGCAATCCCCCAGTTTTTCCAGCAGGATGCAACCGAACAAGGCTTATCCCCCCGCAACAAGGATCCTGCAGGATCATCACAGCCGATCGAAGAACGTCATAACCATTACCATTGTCACGTGTAGACAGTCGAGAAAGGAACAAAATGGACGAAGGGCGCATCATCCGCGTTTCCTCACTACCACTAAGTGATGGCCCTTCGATTTCTTCACGAAGTAGCCATGAAGTCTCTTATATCTTTGTTGGCACTTGGTGCGACAGTGATTGCGGTCAGCGTTGACGACTGTCCTGGGTACAAAGCGAGCAATGTTAAAGATACTGCTTCTGTGCTCACTGCCGACCTGACTCTGGCGGGCGAAGCTTGTGATGTATATGGCAAAGATCTTGCCGAACTGAAGCTAGCAGTTGAATACCAAACTGGTGGGAACAAATCTATCAATGAAGGAGACTACGCCACTGACCTGTGATAGACCAACGTTTGCATGTCATAATCTACGATGCAGACGAGGAGGTTTATCAAATCCCAGAGTCTATCATACCTCGTCCCACACAGGGAGAGGGCGTAGCCAACAAGTCGGACCTTGTTTTTGCGCTCAAAAAGGAGCCTTTCTCCTTCATCGTGTCCCGAAGAGACACCAAGGAGGTACTGTTCGATACGAGCAACGAACAGTTAATTTTCGAGAGCCAATACCTCCGTCTACGAACAAGTCTACCCAAGGACCCCAACATTTATGGCTTCGGCGAGCACTCGGACTCTTTTCGAGTCCCTACAGACAAGGGCTATCAAAGAACTCTCTGGAACCGAGAAGCGCCTTTCATTCCTCGCAATACGAACCTCTATGGCAGCCATCCGATGTATCTCGAACATCGGAAGACTGGTAGCCACGGGGTACTATTCTTGAACTCCAATGGAATGGATATCAACTTCAACTCCACATCTGATGGCAAGAAGTATCTTGAATACAACACCATTGGTGGTGTTCTAGACTTTTACTTCTTTGCGGGTCCTACACCGACAGACGTTAGCAAACAACAGGCTGAAGCAATTGGCTTTGCAGCCATGATGCCTTACTGGTCTTTGGGCTATCACCAAGCTAAATATGGCTACTGGGATGTGAATTATCTGGCTGAGGTTGCCAGCAATTATTCTAAAGCCAACATACCACTAGAGGTATTATGGGGAGATATAGACTACATGGATTTGCGCAAAGATTTCACGACTGACCCGGAACGCTTCCCTATAGACAAGATGCGAGAACTTGTCGAGACACTGCATCGCAGAAGACAACACTGGGTAATGATGCTAGACCCTGGTATCAGCACCGATAGCGACTACGACACGCTCAAACGGGGCAATGAGGCATCCGCCTTCCTCAAAGCTGACGATGGGAGTAACTATCGAGGCGTTCAGTGGGCAGGCGAAGTGGTCTGGCCAGACTATCATTCTGAAGAGGGTCGGAAATGGTGGGTCAACGAGATTGAAAAGTTCTTCAACCCGTCCACTGGCCTCGACATCGACGGGGTTTGGAATGACATGAACGAAGTGTCGAATTTCTGCCCAGACGTTGACTGCGATCCAGCAAAACATGCTGCAGACACCAACACTCCTCCAGAGCCTGAGCATGCTCCTCGACCAAATACAGGTCGACCCATTCCAGGCTTTCCCGACAGCTTCCAGCCAGGAAGCTCTAAGATGAAGAGGCAAGATTCGGATGGGGATAAGAAGGGTCTTTCAGATAGAGATTGGTTCAATCCCCCATACGCTATCAACAACGGTCTTGGCAATCTCAGCGACAGTACGCTTTACACAAACATTACTAACCATGATGGCACTCGCCAATATGACACGCATAATCTCTACGGTTTGAACATGATCAAAGCCACATACGACGGGATGATCAAGAGAAGACCAGGCAAGCGACCGTTCGTCCTCACCAGATCAACCTTTCTCCATTCAAGCGCATGGGCCGCCCATTGGTTCGGCGACAACAACTCTACTTGGTCCGACTACCGGATCTCGATTACTCAGATGCTTGGATTCACTTCCGTCCACAACTATCCAATGGTTGGGTCAGATATCTGTGGGTTCAACGGCCAAGCTGAGGAGAAAATGTGCCAGCGTTGGGTTCTACTGGGTGCATTTATGCCATTTTACCGGAATCATGCAGACATCACTGCCCCTTTCCAAGAGCTCTACTTGTGGGAATCGGTTACCAAAGTAGCTCAGAAAGCGATTGATGCGCGATATCGCCTTCTGGACTATATCTACACCGCACTGCATCGCTCTAGTTCTACTGGCACACCAAGCGTAAATCCACTGTTCTTCCTGTATCCGACTGATGACAACACCTTTGGCATCGACCAGCAATTCTTTCTCGGAGACTCACTCTTGGTCGCTCCTGTTGTCGATGACGATTCTGAGTCTGTGACTTTCTACTTGCCAGACGATGTCTTCTACGACTTTTGGACGTACGATCAAGTCCAAGGTAAGGGCGAGAATATCACATTGGAAGACATCGGATATGACCAGATTCCTGCTTACATCCGTGGCGGGAGCGTCATCCCACTCCGGAGCGAATCGGCCAACACGACTACGACTCTCCGACAACAGAACTTTACTCTATTGGTCGCTCCCAACAAAAAGGGCAAGGCAGAGGGCACCCTCGTCTTGGATGATGGCGAGAGTCTAGAAGGTGACTTGTCGGATATTGAGTTCGTCTGGGATGGAAGTACTCTGCATGCAAATGGGACATTTGGTTATGACTCTGGCCTGGTGGTGGAAGAGATCATCATACTGTCAGAAAAGGGGAACCATACTGTGTCTGGTAAGTGGAGCTTGGACAGTTCTTTTACTGTGAAGTCAGAAAGATAGTACGCTGTGCTTTAGAGTAGGCAGTTCATTTGATCATTTCTCTTTATCTCTTTGAGTAAACTATACTCATAGACCACGCGATACAGGGTGATCCAACATCTACCAGGCACAATGACCACCATCAACTCTCAAATCTGCTCCCGTCATGTAGCTACTACCATCCCCAAGTAGAAACAGGACAGGGGCGCGAAACTCATCAACAGTGCTCAGCCGATTGAGCATTGAATCGCCTACCCACTGTTCCTCCATACCAGGTTTCTTCAAAGCCTCTGCTGTTGCATCAGTCCGAATATATCCTGGTGACAGTGAGTTCACTCGGATCAGGGGAATGTTGACTCGTGACCCCCACTCTGCTGCTAGAGAACGAGCTAGTTGGTGGACAGCAGCCTTGGATGAATTGTATCCTGCTGTGTCAACGCCCTAATACGTAGTCAGAATTATTCGATGAATTACGCTGGGTGAATAAATATGACCAGAGGAACGCCTGACCTTATTGGATACATAGCCGCTCATACTAGCCACAAATACAAGGCTCATGCTCAGACCATGCTTGATAGCTTCCTTAGACATGTGCTGAGCAATAGCAAAGGTGCCTGTGACATTAATGTCGAAGAGTCGCCTGAAAGAATCTACTGGAAAGTCTGTGGCAGGTCCGTTATCAGAAACACCAGCACAAGCCACCAGACCACGCAGCGGTTTCTTGAGAATCGACTCAAACTGAGAAAACACAGAAGATATCAAGCTTTCGTCACAGACGTTGCATTGGAAGTAGTGAACGGAGCCAGAAAAATGTTCTGCCACCTTCGATATCTCGTCTGCATCCCATTAGCGCCTTTTGACCTTCTATAATAAACCGAGCTTCATCAAGAAAGCGACGAAGCAAAGTTCAAGTAGGTAACCTACCCCATGCTTTTGTCGGAGGTTTCTCTACCAAATCAAGACATACGACATCTCCACCGCTTTCGAGGATGGCTTTAGTAACGGTGACGCCGAGGTAGCCAGTAGCACCAGTCACTGTGACAGTTAGCAGCCGTGTGGTATTCTAGGATTGAAGATCTCTATTCACCGAGTACTGTTCGGTCTTCCAAACTGAACAGTCGAGACACTGGCATAGAGGCATTGCTTTGGGGAGGCTTTGCCTCGCGATATTTAGGAGCATGGACGTTTTCTTCTTTCATATTGCAAGTTGGCGATCATCCAGTCGTGTTGAAATTAAGAAAGAAAGTATGTATAGAGCATGAGGATGACGCAGTGCAAAGGGGATATACCTAGCAAGTCTATTTCACGACACACGGGGGTGTGATTGGACTGGGTCTGATCAACAAAACCATACCCAATGGAGTTCAAAAACACGGCGGTCCGACTGCAACCGAATCCTGGGGGAAAGCCAACTCCACACACTCTTGTCATGAATCATTTGATCCGGTGCTCGGGTTTGTCAATAAGTCAAGCCGAAAAATTTTGGTGGCCCTTGGCTGTGGTCATTGCCCATGGAGTCAGGTCTTAAAGAAACCAATTGGCAGATCTGAAGTCCACTTTAATAGAGCAAAACCCGGTATTTAACGAGCGGTGGCTACGACCCCGCGACTAGACATATCAGCAGCTTGCAGGGATAGTGCCTTTAGCGTGGCGGCATTGACACGGCCCGTCGACCTGGAGCCGAGAAATGATCATTCAAACGTTCTCTTCTTCTCTGCAGGAAACGGGATCAACGTGACACTTGCCAGGATTAAAACAAGAGTTTAACAATTCCCCGCGGGGTTGAGGATCCGGGGTGCATCAGAGCCCCAGTGACTGTCGCTATTTGCCATCATTTGACAGAAAGATAAAAAGACCACAGAGAGCCCGTCTTCGACGTGACTCTTTCTCTGCTCAACACCTCCGGCTCTTTGTTCTTTACTGCCCATCTTGCCTTCTGGTAAGCTTCCATCATCATGGCACAATCTTTGGATACAGAGGCAAATGGCCCCTCTCATAGGATCCGTCGCACCTGGTATCACACAACAATCTTCAATGTTTCTGTCGTGGCAGCCTGCGCTTTCATCGCGCCAGGGCTATGGGCCGCCATGAACGGCTTGGGAGGCGCCGGATCAGCAGACCCGTACTATGTCAATGCTGCCAATTCGGTCATTTTCTGTCTACAATTTGTGGTTTGCCTTTTTGGCAGTGTCCTCATTGCCAAGATTGGTCTACGATGGGCCTTCGTCTTTGGTATGACAGGCTTCCCAATCTACGCCGCAAGTGTTTATTGTAACGTCAAGTACGGCAACACTTGGTTCCTCATGGTAGCCTGTGCTATTGACGGCATCACATCTGGCATCTTCTGGTTGACCGAGGGTGCTATTGTTTTGGCTTATCCGGAGAAGAATCGCAGGGGAAAATACTTGGCGTACTGGCTTGCAAGCCGTATTATCGGCCAGATGGTCGGTGGTGCCGTTACTCTTGGTGTCAATGCCGGACGGCGCGAAGTTGGACACATCAGTGTTGAAACGTATCTCGTCTTCATATCTATCCAAGCTATCGGCCCTTTTGTGGCCGCGCTTCTTTCACCACCTCACAAGGTGCAGCGCATCGATCGAACTCCCGTCGCTATCGAGATTCCACGAAACATATCTCACGAACTGCGTACCATGTGGCAAGTCCTCTGCCGAAAGGAGATCCTACTCTTGCTGCCCATGATGTTCCAGAGCGTCTTCTCCGAAGCCTTTTTCTCAACCTACAATTCCACATACTTTACTGTCAGGGCTCGAGCGCTCGCCTCGCTCGTTGCCAGCACTTGTGTCATCTTTTGCAACTTCGCTCTCGGCTTCTGGCTGGACTGGCGTAAGCCCAGTCTGAACACGCGTGCTGTGGGCGCTTTCGTTCTTATCTATGCCTTCGAAACCGGCCTCTATATCTACGCCATGGTTATGACAAAAGAGTATGAGGGTATGGAGACAAAGCCCGTCTTTGACTGGACAGATGATGGCTTCGGCAGAGGGGTTTGTGTCTACATCTTTATGCTTGTGGGCTTCAACCTCATGTACGACTACTTGTACTGGTTGGTTGGTTGTGTCAACAAGAATGGCGCCGACCTTGTCCGTCTCAGCGCCATTATTCGCGGTATCGAGAGTGCAGGCCAGGCCATCTCCTACGGCATCAACTCCATCGACACCTTTGCACTTTCTGGAGCTGTTGCTGTCAATATGTCCTTCTTCGCGGTCTGCATTATCCCCGCGGCATTTGTGGTCTTCAAAGTTGGTATTGTTGATGGTGTCAAGGTACACGACATCATTCAGGACGAATCTCCTAACGTTCAGAATGCAGATACTAAGAAGTCGTCTGATGTTGGAACGGACAAGAGGGTGGAAGACGCCGTGCACTTGGACCACTAGGCCTAAGGAGAAAGGGGGCACGGTGAGGACAAGGGTGGTACAGTCTTGGCATAATGCATCGCAAGCAATGACTTTCGCTCGCTTCATACAATAAGTAGTAGATAGTGAAGCAAGGATTTAAAGCACGAAGCAAAATTTGGACGTGAAAAGGCGAAGAAGACGATGACTAGTTGATCCATTAATAATTTGCGATCTATAGCTATAGCGGGTAACAGTAGTAACGCACATGTGAGATACAAGAAACGGTCAAACTAAGTCATACTCACCACTCGTCACATAGATTCACGAAAGCTCAGTTATCATCTATTTCAGAATCTAATTAACTCATCTACAGGCAGCCGGTTATCCAAGATATCGTCCGCGTTAAGCATATCCGTAGTAGTTACTCGGTCCTCCGCTGCTGCAAGATCCGGTACAATACCCGAAGCTACGTGGCGCTTTACTAGCCTCGCCCGGCCAATATCACGATCAACATCTAAGAACCAAAGTTCATCCATCAATCTCGCCGCAGAGCTCCACGGTTCACGATTAAGACTTAGGTAGAGACCTTCGAAGATAACTATACGAGCTTCAACAGGGATAGCGATATCGTTTTCCACAGGGTCTTTGACGGCGTGGTCGAAACTGGGAGCGTATATGGTTGGTGTTGTGGATGTGATTGGCTCGGAAAGACTTTGAACAAGCTTGAGGAATCTTTCAGCATCAAAAGTGAAAGCTGCCCCGCGGCGGTGAATTGCCTCAGCAGCATTGGGCATGGCGGCCAGCTGAGATCTGTATAGATGATAGCCGTCCATAGGAACCATACTGACAGAGTCGGTTTTCGGTATCGATTCCCGGAGACGTTCCATCAAAGCTTTAGCCAATGTTGATTTGCCTGATCCTGGGACACCGGATATCGAGATCAAGATGCGTTTATCTGCTGGGCATGCTTGGTATTTCCCTAAACCACACCGAAGACATCTTAGTCAACGTCAAGAAAGAAATTGTCACATGCCAAGACTTACGGATGACCCTGGCAACTAAACGGTCCAAGGTAGCAGCATTGTCGTTAAAATGATACTTATCTGCCGTCATAGTGGTAGATAATTCCTTAGTGGTATAATTGAAGCTATAGAGTACCGAGAGAGTTACCATACGCGCCTTATACTATTCTGTGTTGCTCCAGCAAGCGGGCCTCCGGCATATCGAAGCCCGAGAAAACCACTTAGACTCCGTAAGTGGGGACGAGGCCAGGGTTTGGCTTATCCCACTCCCCGGGTGGACTGCTTAACAATGTCTCACAGTTACCTGATTTGGGGCAAACTTACGATGATCGCTGGGAAAGAGGGGCAGGTGGGGACTGGGCATCTCTATTTAGTCCGGACATTCAGCATTTCGGCATCGACACGGGCCACACAACTCTGCACTTCCTCACGATTGTCATCTCACCCACTTTCTCGGTATGGCCTCAACACCGCAGAAAGAGCCGAGGCTTGCGTAAGTTCGTCCGAGCGATGGATTCCCGAGCACTTTGTCTGACCTGTCGCTCAGTTGCTCAGTATGCCGTTCCCGCAAGGTCGCATGCGATCGACAACGTCCCCGGTGCGGCTTGTGTGCTAAGAATGACTTCGACTGCCAATACAAGTCGAGGCAGCATCGACCAGGGCTCAAAGCAGGTTATGTGTCTCAATTAGAGCGCCAATTGGGTAGGTGGACGGTATTACTATCGCGCCTTGCTGATGAAACTAACACAAGCTTGAGAGGATGTCCAGGATCGCCTGAGAAAAATAGAGAATCACCTGGAGAAGTCGAGCCCTGCGTTTTCCGGAGAAGCACTCGTTTCCACACCACTCCATTTGGAGCAGGGCGAGCCGATCCAAGTCGATGATTCGATAACAGTGTCTGAAGCGAATGAACAAGACACATCACCTACCGGTAGTTATGTTGGTGGGGCGACTCCCTTACCATCTCGAACAATGCATTGGCAGGACCTGACATCGCAAGAGTCGTTACTGTATCCAGTGGCCAGTATATGCGTCAGAGAGTGGTTTCACAAGTGTCATCCATGGTTTCCCATTCTACATCAGCTTTCTCTTCATGATATATCAGAACATACCCTACCAAGATATACACTAGTGTGGAAGGCCATAACGGTTGTAGTCGCTTCAAATCAAGCCGATGATGCATTGTTACCCCACGAAATCATCAGCCGCCTCCAAGACCAGGTCTTTCTCCGAGCGCTGGCTACGTCGTCGTTGCAGTCGATTCAAGCTCTTTTGATTTTGTGTAGCGTCTTCTTTGCATCGGGTAATCTGGCACAATGTTGGAATGTGATAGCAGTCTGCAAAAGGTATAGGGATTCTTCTCAACTTCCGGTATTTAATGCTAGGGGAACGCTAAATCGTGAAAGGTCCTTTCTACATCCGCACATGCGAGCCTACTTTGAGGATCCAGCGTCTGTCAACCAGCCAACCACGCCCTTACCTCGAAGTCCGATATTGATAGACAGCGTCGAACAAGAAGAGGCCATACGATCGTTCTGGATGACCGAGATGCTCGACAGCATTCTGACTATTGGGCTTCCAGATCAGTACACGCATGGGGATCCGCCACTGTCAATAAGACTCCCTTGTATGGAGTCTTTGTGGTCTTCTGGGGCTGTGCTTCAAGAACAGCCTGCCTCTCCCAGGCCTCAATACTCGTCTGGGTTCTCATTATGCATTATGCTCGCAGTTGAGGAACTAAGAGTGGTTCGCACATTTCTCAAGAAGCCCTATGAACTATCAAGGTTGGAGCAGAGGCTTGACTGGCAGTCAGAAGCACAAAGAATTGACGAAAGACTCACAAACTGGCGCGAGGAGTTTGTTGCAAATGTCTTTCAACTGATCAACTACGAGAAAGAATATGTCCCGAGAGGCGAGATGGAGCCGTTTTTTACGTTGACAAACTGTCTTCTCAATATGTACAGTCCCTTGAAAAGAGTTTCTCAACGTGTTTCACAAGCTAATACAGAGGGTGGCTCAGAGCACTCATCACCTTACTACAACAGATGGCCCCGCTGCCAAAAGAGGTAGATAGGGAACATGAGCCTGTAAGCTTTTTCTTATCACCATCCTGTTGCTGTGATAACTCTTTACTAATCCTTTGCTAAGTGGTCATTCGCTACGACTAGATGTGTTTATGCTTGTGAGAATCTCACTGCCAAGGTTCGAAGGATCGAGGCGAATCAGCTACTAGACGAGTCCCCATACCTTATTTTGTGTGTTTTTGTAGCAGCTCGGTTCTATATTAGTAAGTTAGAACGCTTTGTCTGTCATTTTTCATTGACAGTTACTGACATAGAGCTTCGTCCAGCATACTCGAAAGCGTTAGATGCAGATGTGCCTGCTAACCTTCACACCCTTGCCTTTGTACTACACACTTGTGGCAGGAAATGGCCACTTTCTAGTATGTGTGAGGTTATAATCAGGACAGCGGTAGCAGAACATCGAAGTCCAATTTCACAATGTGTCCTCCCGATCGAGTTTTACGACTCCCGCTACCCGACCTTGGCAATCATGGATTTACTACAGAATGCTGCAAAGGGACTGAATCTGCCGTAAGATGGTGGTATAGAGCACCCCAGAGATACTCAGCGTTAGTCAAAGTAGAAGAATTTTGCGTTGTCGATTAATCTTGTACGCCTTGAATAAGATTCTTGATACCGTTTCCTTGCCTCGTTAACTCCCAGGCCTCAGCTGCCTTCTCGAACGGGACTGTGCTACTGATAAGACCCTTGACCGATACATGGCCAGATGCAAGTAGGTTCAGTGCCGTTTCGTAATCTCCCGGGCCGTACCTAAACGACATTTTGATCTCTATTTCCTTATCACACATGGCAAATAAAGGTATGTTCACGAATGGTTTTCCCATCCCAACTTGGACCAGAGTCCCACCCTTTGCCAGCGCATACATTCCCATCTGGATAGAAGATTCGACACCTGTGCATTCTAGCACGATATCTATATCTTTGATCCCGGAGGCTTCCTTTAACCTAGTAGCTTCAGCTTGGGATGTTGAGTTGGTGTCGATCTGGAACGTGTAACAGTCCAACAGATCTCTTGCCACTTCAAGTTTCGTCGAGTTGATGTCGGAGATAATGATAGAGTGAGCACCGAAAGCTTTCGCTACGGCCCCAACCAACAGTCCAATCGTTCCGGACCCTTGCACCAAGACAGTCTTGTTGCAGCTTATTCCAGCAAGGCGAGCAACATGAACAGCGACGCTCAACGGTTCCACAAGCACAGCCTCTTGTAGACTAAGGCTATCAGGGATTTTGTATGCAAAATCTTGGGGGAGTTTGTAGAAACGCGCCAGTGTACCGTGCGTCGGAGGGTCAGCAGCGAATCTCATACTGTTACAGATGTTGTATCTCCCTATTTTGCAGTGTCGACATTGTCTACAGGGTACTCCAGGTTCTATGGCAACACGGTCGCCTGGTTGGAGTCTTGTGACGGCAGAACCAACACTCTCGACGATACCTGATGCCTCGTGGCCCATTACAAGCGGCGCTTCAGCTGAGATCTTGGCTGCTTCAGTACCACCATGAACCCATTGATGCACCTGATATTGGTCAGCTTTGGTCTTTTCAGAGCATCGGCAAACCCTTGGAGATAATACACACATCACTGCCACATACTCCCACGTATGAGATTCGAATGACGACATCGTTTGGATCCTCGATGGTAGGCTTTGGTCGGTCTTCGAATCGAACTTGACCCGCCCCGAAGAGTACACACGAAAGGTTAGCCTACGGAACGGAAACGGGTCAGCAGGAATTCCTCTTCGCCTTAACAAGAGCAACGGAGCATCCAACATACCTTCGACGCCATCATCACCAACGAGCAAAGACTGAAAAGAATACAACTAGTGTGAATGGCGTATTTCAGTCCTACAACAGTTCATCACTCAACGAATTAACGGTATATATGTTCTTCATGCTTGAAAATGATTGCTTTACGAATATTCTGCTTATTTATCCCGCGACCCCGATCATCATCGGTTAGTTGCTAGCTGGGAATAACTGGGCTAATCATGAGGCCAGCCGGCGTGTGGGGTTGTCAACCCCCGCTTCCTTCGTGGACGGTCTTGACACGGGCCGAGTACGACAAGTCAAGTCAGTGGCTACTAATGCAGGAATGTACAATCGGTGGGTGCATAGTGTGCTAAGATAACATATTCTATTTCGGGGTGCTCATCAGGTTTCTGCTAGACAATGGCTTCCCCGTCTCTAGTCTCTCGGCAGATGATAGCCCGTGTACCAGAGATTTCCAACCAACATATCAGTTGTGATTTTGCCTCCTGCTAGATTTGATCTGAGTGCCAGAAATAGCTGAACTCTCAGTATATACGACTAGTACTTGCGAAAGTTCAATAAAAACATAGAAACAGCCGCAAGAATAACCGGCACAACGCTCACCATCTCGCCCAACCCAGCATACCGAGGCGGGATGCGGAACTCCACCCAAGCACCACTCGCCATAGTGACAGCTAGCAGATTGTAAACCCCAGACCATACGAAGTTGAAGTACATACGCCTAAACGCAGCCGAGCTGATATCAAGAAGAAAAGGAATGCCTTCGAGGCCATTCAGGAGGATGACGTCCGCTGCACCTTGGGTCACGTCGCTACTGGTCAAGCCGCCACCCATTTGAGCGCCCACGTTGGCTTGAGCGACGGCGACGGCGTCGTTGGTACCGTCACCACAGAACAGAACTCGTCTAGACTTGTCTTCCATTAGTGAAGCGACGTATTCACGCTTCTCGGGTGGAGTGCGTTCACCGGCGACGTTCTCTGCTGAGATACCAACTGTAGCTGCGATGGCCTCGACAGCTTTGATCTGGTCTCCCGAAACAAGATGAACAGAGATGTTGCGGGATTGCAGCTCAGCTATAACGCGTACTGCTTCGGGGCGGATTTGAGCAGAGAGACCAAATGCGATAAGAGGCTTTGAGTCGCGGGTCACTACGAGAGTGGTGAGGCCGCCACGTTGAAGGCGTGCCACTTCTTTCAAGTTATCGGCATTGGTCCACCGGACATTTCCGGCTTGAAGATTCTCAGTGCCATACTCTGCCTCTATCCCAGCGCCTGGGACGACTCGAATGTTGGCCACTCCAGATATGGGTGTGACAGACTGTCCATCGAGATGTTTCTCAACAGCGGCAGAGACAGGATGCTTGCCGCCAGCAACAAGCGCCCCAGCCAATGCAAGATTCTGCTCCAAATTCCCATCAAGACTCACCTGCTCAGTTACCGCGAGCTCACTCTCGGTGATAGTGCCCGTCTTGTCGAAAACGACATCAGTAATCTTCCGAGCTCCCTCGGTCGTATGCGCATTCTTAATAACGACACCTCCTCTAGCTGCGATGCCGCCAGCCACCACGAGGACCATCGGCACGGCAAGACCAAGAGCGCAGGGACATGCGACGGCAAGGGTGGCCACAGTATATGTGATCGCGTTTCCAACACTCTTCCCAGCGCTGTAGTCAAGGGCTTCAATACCGCACGCGATCCAGATCACGAAAACGAGGACAGCGATGACGCCCATGGCAGGAACAAACCAGCCCGCGACTTTGTTGGCTAGATCCTGAAGCCTGGGCTTCGAATTGGCAGCTTCTTCAACGAGTTGAGCAATGTCCGTGACAGTGTTCTTTCCAGGTAGGCGCGTGAGCTGGGCAGTGACAGTACCATCACCGTTGACAGTGCCGGCAATCAAGTAGTTGCCCTTTTGCTTTACAATAGGGAGGGATTCGCCAGTAAGCATAGACTCGTCCACTTCCGTCCTGCCCGACAAGACTATGCCTTCTGTGGGCACACGTGTATGAGGCAGAACCTTGAAGACATCTCCATATTGAAGTAGCCGCGCATCAATATCACAGTCGCCTTCTTTCTTGACTAGTACAGCCGTGTTGTTCTGCTTGGATCGTAGTGATACTGCAGAAATGGCCTGAACTCGAGCAAAAGCGGCGATCAGGCGACCGGCAAGAATCAAGGTGATTAGCATAGTGCTAGTTTCGAAGAATTCTCCTTGATCGAGGGGTTTTCCAGCCATGTTGAAGCTGAACGCGATGACTGAGTAGATGTAGGCAGCAGAGATACTTATGACAACAAGCATGTCCATCTCGACAGTCCGACTGTACCAAAGAGCCGAAAGAGCTGGGCGATAGAACTCTGGGATAGCGATAGCTTGAACTAAAGTACCAAGAACAACAGAGATTATCCCCTCCGTTTTCTCGTCAACTAGATCTTCGCCCCAAGCAACAACCGCGACTGGTATGGTGAGTGCAGCTGCCAGGACAGTCTTGGTAAGTTGATCCCACAGTCGACGGCGACTGTTCTCGAGCTGAAGATCACCGCGAGGTTCAGCCAGGCCATCGCAGTTGGCCTTAACCAATTCGAATAGGTCTCGAGCACCGATCGTGGTCGGCTCGTAACCGAGACGAACTGTCTTTTTGTCCAGGGACTGTACTTCGGTTACACCTCGTGGTGGATCGGAAGCAAGTCGATTCGCCATAGCTGGTGGTGCCAAGATATCGAGAAAGTAGCTGCCACCAACGATCCTACTGATCGAGAAGCCACTGGCGCTTGAGATGAAAGCAAGTACCTCATCAGCATTGGTAGTGGATGTGTCGATATCCAACTCTCCCTTACCCATAACAAAATTGACCTGCGCGTTGGAAACACCCGCCATGGCATCCGAGATACGCATCAACTTGTCAGCGCATGAAGTGCAATCCATGCCACTGACAAGGAACCCAATCGTCTCGATGCTTTCCACATTCTCAACATCATCGCCTTGCTTGATACCAGAACCGGACGGCTTGAAAGTCGGGATGGTAGCGACGGCTTTTGCTTCCTTGTGTTTATGACCACGGTGTTTGCTCTTCTTGACATCCGACTTGGTGTTCATGCAGCATGTATCAAGAGAGGTTATTCCTTGCTCGATGGCGCTGCGGCAAATGCAGCGGATCTGATCGAGGTAGCTGCTGTAACGGTCCAAAGCAGCTTGGAGATGCGAGTCGCAGGCTTTGTCGGCTTTGTGGTTACCTTTTTCGTGCTCGTGAGGATGGTCGGAGGAATCTTTTTTTTAGTTAGCTACCTATTTGAGACTCAAGGAGGTAAGTAATGGAGATACCTTCATGGCCGGGGTCATCTTCACACGTCTTTCCACACTCGAGGGCCGCGATGGCGTAGATGCACTTTTCTATAAAAGATGTTAGAGCTCAATGTTCCACAAAAACGTGTAATATATTAGATCAGCGTACCATCGCAACGCTCCTCGGTTCTGCAACAGGTCGAGGCCTTGGACGTGATGCTGGAGGCATCGGAGTGGCCGTCGCAGCATCCTCCGTGGTCATGGTCGTCTTCGTGGTTGTCGTTATGTTGATGCTCATCACTGTAGGACGATACATGTCCGTGGTCACCGTGTTCATGATTATGACTATCCGACACAGGTGTTATGGAATGGTGCTGGTCCTGTCCAGATGGCTTGCCGCAACATGATGCACCCATAGTGCCGGATGGTGTAAAAGAGACTAGGCTGACCACAACAAAACAAGTATGATAAGATTTAGTGCAGTATCTGACGAATGCTCGAAGTGGATGAAGAATTATGTTCTCGTGGTCCGCTGAAATTATTTATGGTTAAGATTAGTCCTTATTGAATGGTTCAGGAACGACTCCGGGGAGGTCATGATAAGTCCCCGCTCCGCTCTTCCGCGGCCTCTTAGCCACCGCGGAGCTCTACCAATTACCTACGCACAGACAGATAACAAAAGTATTCACGGTAGATAGATCAATGACTGCTGACTACATAAAACATTAACGCTATGCAATAAGCGACGCTTTGGACGGTTACGAGTAGTCTGGGTATCAACGATATATTCCCAACTCATAACACTCCCAAGATCAGTGATTTGAATGACCAGTCGCTCGCTAGTATGCTATGCCGATATAACCTTCTGCGCCTCAGCTATTGCTGCCCGAACCTGATCAACTGTCCTAAAGCATGCGCAGGCTTTAGTCATGTCTACTTCCTTGGGACATACTTCTGTTGGATGCTTGGCGCTTGGCAGAGTCTCCGTATTATAGCAACTTATCCCCGTTTCGCAGTTCTCGTGGCCCTCAGTGTGAAGCTGACTTTGTCTATTGGTCAGTTCATCGCCTAGCCTGACAAGGCACTCCATCTCTCCTTTCAAACTTGCTTGTAGAAATGCGATGTAACTTGTTCCATCCAGTGCAAGCTCAACTCCATCACTCGCATCTGACTGTTGGCCAACGACAAGACTAATGGGTTCTTTGGTGTTGGAAGATTCCACTGCGCGACGCTTTTGATGGTAAAAGAAATCACCGTAGGAGGAGCCGATGCTTGAGAGTAGTGACCCCAGTAGATACACATTTCTTGATGTGCGCGGGCTGTTGATGGATTGGAAACAAATCGTACACTCCAATATTGTCTTGGATGATATTAGAGACTGCTTCAAGACTTTGAGGGCCTGGAAAGTCTCCAACGAAGTCTCGATTTGCAAGAAATGCTGGTTCACCAGCTCGATGCAGGAACACTTCTGAGGGCCCTCTGTGCTCTGAGCGGATGGCGTTGGGTCATTTGACGGTCTTTCCCTACTTAGCGTAGAAGTCGCATATCGGTCAGCTGAATCTTGTCGCACACCTGTCTGGTTCCCACTGTCGTGTATCGGTTCTGAATCTTGAGTGCTGTAATCTTCTGCCGAAAAGTCCAGGTTGAACGGTGACAGTGGTGTATTGAAATTATCCACGAACTGGTCTATGATGCCCGGAAAGTTGCTGATGTCGACAGCATCCGTCAGCATGGGTATGTCGGTAGCCCCAGCATCATTCAATCGAGACTGCGTTGACTGTCTCCGCCTCGGACGTCCTATAGTCCTCATGGGAGAATACTCGCAGTTGAGCTCAAAGTGAGAGCAACGTTCACAAAGTGGAGTGTGACGTGAACATCGAACTTTGCGCTTCCCTGTAGCGGAGCGGTCAGCTAAAGAGACGCAGACGCAGACGCAACGGGGCCGCCCGCGCAGCCGAGGGACGGGGACTTACTGCAGGGGTCGCAAGCGCGGTGCTGAGACTTATCGATTATACTGCGCGCTTCCATGGCCAATAACACAATAAACGCTGCGACAGCCGATTTGCTTTGCTTTATTGCTGGGTTAATGGGAAAGGTGCGGCCATCAAGGTTCTCAGCCTAAGGCCAAGAAGTGAAGGGGAAAAGTTAGTGCCGTTTGAGAGTGCGGAGCGGAGACTTTTTAAAAGTCGCCGCGGTACGAGGCGAAAGTAGCCCGTTCATATTTTTACATACCTTATGGCAATGTTTCATGAGAACAAGGTGGCATTTCTGAAGGGATTCTGGAGTCTCTGATACTTCCTGCCTTTATTCTCCTCATTTTTACTAAAATCATCATAAGGCGTAGAGAATATCGAGATATATCCAATGTCCGCAGTCACGTGCTATAGGCGCCGTCTTAGTTTCTGACCGTTAATGTGGGTCAACTTGAACTCTCGCTCCATTCATGGTCAAGGCGCGGCGGATGCTACCCTGCGGGTCAACCCGTCATAGCCAAGTGAGTTCGTTCCAGATAATTCATCACTGTGTTTAGACATAAGGGCCTCCTACTTATTCGCTGATCTATCATATTGAAGGTGCATACTAGTAACACAGTCCATTCAAATTAATTCTGAAGTTCATTAAACTCAAAGGTTATCTATAACGCAAATGCCGGTCTAGAGTGCGGGCAAAACAAAGGCTTGAATTGGACAACAAACTCGCTATGAATTTCCGCTTAATGAGATGATTAAAATAAACCAAAGTTCGAGAGACAAAAAGCCTTCAGACTTCGGAGAACGATTGTCTGGAATTAGTAGAAGTTGCTGGCCGTTCCAGAGATTGCATCTCCATGTCGACTGTAACGTAGATCTTTCGGCTTGACGAGGCATCATCCAATTCCTCCCAGTCTCGGTTCGACTTCACGGTGGGCATCATGTTCTTATGACGTCCTGCTGTGGCCTTACTTGTAACGGTCGAAACTCCGGCTCGCGTGAATGGTGTGTTGTGGCTTGACGAATGTCCGTGAGAAGAATCAAAGTTGACCCAGGTCTTCAGAAGGCGCCTTAGTGATGGCAATGAGCCTGCAATAATACCAATGCCCCCTTCAAAGACGGACCAGAGTGTGATGTAACCGACGTGATCTGTTTTGTTAAGTTTAGTTTAGTCGAGACATTTCCGGGCGAGTCGGACAACATACATGGGAGGTCCACAGGGTCGCCATAGAACTTGATATAAGGAAGTCTCACAATAGTGGCAATCGACGCCCTGAGAGATGGTGTTAACAAATAATCGAATAGCTGAATCAGAGGAGAATGACTTACACAACACCCAATCCTAAGATAATGCTGATAGATATTTTGGTCGCTTTCTTCATCTGGGCTTTATAAAGCATAAAGGCGGGTAAAATAGCACAGACCCAGTCGGTAGCCACAGCTGCGGCAGATACCAGATAACTGAGGCTAGTGATGACAATGGGAGCAGAGCATGTTCCTGCAGTTGGATCCCAATTTGCTGAAATCGGGCGACACATGGCAAAGAGTCCAATGATGACGATCATTGTCGAAATGCAAGAAACCGAAAGTGTCATCCATGCTAAGATGCGATGATATTTAAGAACAGCGATACGAAGTAAAGTGACGCAGATTGAGGCCTTGATGAATACCAAGGAACAGCAATAGAACGCTTGTAAGAGCCATGTATACTATTATTCACATGTTAGCAAAAATCACGCGCCGTATCTCAAACGCCTTACCATCAGACTATTTTCGAGTAGGTACGCGTTGAGTTGATCGTCTTTGGTACCAATCCCCACGTAAACACCTTTTGCTACAATACCAGAAAGAACTATAAAAAGTGCCTAAAAATTGACGGTCAATCTTCAGTGAAATCAAGTACAAGTTGCATGATACTCACCCAACCGATAGCCATGAGACCATCATCAGTTCCGAAAACGCCATGTTTTAACCGGACTGCGCATCTCATAGCAATAACGATGGAAGTCAATGGCGCGAAAATGAGCGTGGTAACAAGGAGGATCAGTCCAAGACCCGAGGGGTTGAGAGAGGTGACATCCTGGCTGGCCAGCATATCGATAGTCGACCGGTGGTCAGTGTGTTTGACCTGGCGCTTGTTCGAGGAATGCTGAAAGACAACTGTGTGGGCATTGAGTTATTACGCGCCGGATGTACACAGTATATAACACATACAATAGGAGAAGGATCTCCTACAGTTGGTTAGGCATGGTTCTTTTTGTTCTATTACCCCCTTCTACGCAGAACTCTGTCGCCTTCTGAGTCTTCATTGTTGACTCGAAAGCAAGCGGGAGACGACGCGCTGTGGTAGCTAACATACTAATGGCTAGCTCCTCTGCAGCTCCTCGAGCTAGTATCAGCACTAGCAGGAGATAGCTTCCGATTTTGGAGCTAAGATACTTGGTAACGATACCCAGTCTTTACACAAGCATCCGGGGAACATACGCTAAATAAATGTCCGTTGGAACGGGTCAATTAGCTCCAAATGATTAGTCTTCTATCTAGATTACCTCTCATCATGGCGGGACGTGTATTATTTCGCCCAGAGTGCAGTTTGGTGTTTCTTACCACGTAATTATGTCAAATGCGCCATCTAAAATACAAAGATCACTGACTTGAGTGTGTAAGCAGGCTGGCCTGGTGAGTGATCCGAGCATATTACGTTAAAACAAGCAGTAGAGGGACCATCATGTCCTAAGGGCAGCACTCCGGGGTCAATTCCTTGCTAGATAGGCGATGAACGTCGTCTTCCGGTAGTGGTCCGTCAACATGGCTAATTGGGCCCGGCGCAGATCATCATGCATGTAATTTGGCTTCTAAGTGATCCAGTGAAGGCGGGTTAGCAGAAAGGACAGAGTTATTCGTGCACGGAATCAGGAGCTCACGATCAGTGGATGCATGACGGGCCGGGATGATCATAATCTGTCCCGAGACACTTGTCAGGTTTCCATTTCGACAAGGGCTTCCCCTCCCGAAGCCCCTCGGGATCCAGTCGCCATGCTTTAGTTTCAAGCGGGAGTAGGAAGCCGGCTTCCCAGTCCGGGGAATTTTGAAACAAAAGAACAGTGACACGAGTCATTTTGCTAAATCGTGCATCTAGAATATTGGGCAGTGGTTCTGAAGCCAATGCCCAACTGTTACGCCATGTTCCAGGATTCTAAGCAGGCATACATAACCGTTGCCACGGAATGCATCACATCCGGTATCTACTTCGTGCTAGGTGCAGATCGTGTCCGGGACAAGACCAAATATGGGTAGGCAGATACGAAAATGACCATAGTCTCCGAATGTGCGCTTATGATAAACGCTAATAGATGAGCCAGTCGGAAGTCAGTGATATCGTGATTGATTTCCAGAATGAAATACAACCAACATCAAAGTCGCCAAAGATGGGAATCGACCAAGGAAAGTCATAGCGGAAGTCCATTGTGATTGGCTACATAATATTTGAACCTGGCCAAGGTTTTGTTAGCTTGATAGTCGAGGGCTAGAATCCCAAGCTAATGATTCTGACACTACGAGTCAGAAACTAGAGAGGCACTGCAACACCAAAACAAGTAAGTCCATTCTCTTTACAAGGGATCAAGAGCAGATCCTCCTAAACCTATATCTGTAAGGTCTTCCTTGGTTCAATATCTGGTAGATTATGCCCCTGAACTAAAGCAGCCTGCTTGTACAGAGCCGACAGACATGTGATAGCCTATCAACGCAAAAAGCTCATGGGACAAATTTCAGGCTCACTAACGCTGTGTGTTCACTAAACAAATAGTTCGGGATTCCAAAAGCACTTTCTAGGTAGCACAGCTCTTTATAATTGTGTTGCGGGCTCACAATTCTCCAAATCCCAATTAGACACCTAGATCCACTTCTAGACGCATATCTGGCAAAAAAGCAAAATCCGAAGATCTCAAAGCGACCACGCCAGGAGTCGAACCTGGAATCTCTAGAGGATTCAGACGATTGGAGACCGAAATCTAGCGCCTTAGCCATTAGGCCACGCGGCCGTTGGAACCGATGAAGGACGAGTTTCTTATTCCAGCATCACTACCTCATGCTGCAAGAACATTTTCCATCTTGCCAATAGCTGAAAGTGGCATCCAGCGTTGGAACTTGTTTTGCGGTCTGCTTGGCGGCTTCGACAGGTGCCCTGGGTAGTGACGCCGATAATCTGCGTAGACTCCATTCCCAGCCCACTTTTGTTCCCTGTCCCTCCTCCGTCTAAGCCCTCGCGGCGACAGAGGTGGCCTGCAATTAGTATCTTCGGCGAGACATTGTTTCCCCGATATTGCAGAGTATCGACATCGGTCCAATAACCTGGATCTTGTATATCTTCCCCGATAGTTATCATGAAGAAGGCGAGATGATCCAAGATTCTGAGAGAAGTACCTACGAGTGCAGACTCTGTCTCAAGAAGAAAGGACATTATTGCATAAGGCCAGTGGAGAAAGGACAGGACACGAGCTAGAAGCTGGCCCAGAAGGACTTGACGAAAGAATGAAGGCGCTGTATGAGCAGGGCCAGCGTCCTTGCCAGCTAGGTGATCTAATGCAGGGCGCGCGGCATGCTGGTGATTGTAAAGGGAACAGACACGGTACTCATGGAGCAACAAGCGGCGCAATGTAGTTAGCGTGACTTGAGAGAAAGTTTTGGCCTCAAGCCGATGCATTATCGACGTAGACTCATCGTCGGGTAGAGGCCACGATGTAGATTGCGTGGGTCTGCTTGCTTTGGTAGAATTACAGAGGTGTACTTCTCTAGTATTGTTGCTCGGCCGTCCTAGGTCGACATCGTGCACGAATTGTATGCGAAAGCCATCGTTGGGCCAGGTAGGGTGGCCTCGAGGACTTGTGAGAGAGGAGGACAGCTCGCTTCCATCTACAAGGGAAGAAGCGGGCGTGGTGGTGGGCTCTGACCTTGGCTCGCGATCATCGACGTGGTTATGGCTAGAGGGAGAAGAAGAGCAACTTCCGGAAGTGGCTGCTGAAGCCCGAAGATGAACATACCCCAAAACACCAGTGCCTTGATTGTCAATTGTCTCCAATAGCTGAGACGGATTTATGTCAGTGCGATCAATCGCAGAAACCCGAGGAAGCTCACTTCTTGATCAACTCTCTCTTGATTAGAAGGATGATGAGCCCGCTTATCTGCCAGGCCAGAAGAGTACTAAAAGCATTAAAAAACAATTTGAAGTCTGTAGTGGGACTATAACTTACACGCATGTCGCGGTCGGTGCCCATGGCATGCGTTCCTCCTGGCTTCGGAAGAGGAGGACCAGAATCGAGAGGTACGCGTTGGACTGGAATATCCATTGTTTCACGCCCATTGCAAACCTCCGACGGTCCTCGATCAGCAGCAGATTGATCCAGGGCTGTTAAAACGCTGTGGGAAAAAGTGCGAAGGGATTGAAACGGGAAGTATGATGTTGGGTAAGAATGGACACAGTAGATAGAGAAATAGGAGGTAGCTTAGAAAGAAATTAAACAGTGACGAAGGTTTCGATACGAGGAAGACGGTAAGGGTGGAGATGAAAGGTAGACCTCATACAAATCTGTCTATGAAATCTGTCTATGAGATCTGCCAGTTTACGCTGTTGCTGGTCGGTTTGAGCGGGGAGTGCTGCCCATCCGAAAAAATGATCAGAGACCCGTCGGTCCTATTTCTCCAGGTACTTCCCGTCGTTGCGGACATCTATACGGTGGTATGTGTCTGTTTGGATCAAGTCCTATTCTTATAATGGCCTTGATAGCAGGTGTCGGTTCAGCTTATGGAGTGGTGGGTAGCAACGTTGCGGTCAAGCGACGCATTGTTTGGAATGCCAAGGAAGGCTTCCTTTAGGAGGCAGTAGGGCGTTCAAGGTGCATCGTACTGCACACAAGGGATACCGACTTGAGATCTGTTTTGGTCGATTCTTTCTTTTAGCTGCCAATTGACTGCGGACCTACCATTGAGCACCGAAGTTTCTCATCAGTTATTATCGTCGTGAGCTCTGGAGGCTTCTCCAGTGTCAGAGAACAGTTTTTAGATTATCAATTTACATATATTTTCCCACGTAATTTCGCCGCACTTTCACATAGCTGCCTTTGCTGGCTTCGGCGTGCAAATTGAGGCAATGTATCACAACGAAGAGATATCCTCTGAAAAACTTCAATGTTCAATGTATATGACCACTGGGAGCTATAACAACGGCACCAATAAACTCAAGCATATCACACACCAGAAAGTTGCTGTTAACTGTCAGACAGGGACATATGTCACGATATCACAAAAGAAACGTCAAGATACCTCATGGGAAATTGCGGTGAGTCTGTAGCTATCCACCAACGCTTTGCTGTAGTGAGGTAGAAACCTATGGAAGCTTGCATTCGCATGACGGGCTACTACGTGAAAAAGAGACACAATAAACCGAAAATGACTATTGAACTCCAGTAGCGCGTGGTTTGCCTTCAAACCGAGTTGCTTGAACTTTGCCTTAGCTCCAGGCGGCTATCCGCAAAAAACGGAACACCATGGACGGCAACCAACAAGCAAGACTTCTATCTAACACGCAGACTCTAAATTCAGTCAATCAACAAACAACAGATATCCCTTTTGCTTTCTTTCATCTAGTCCATGACGTCTACGGTCAATTTTCTGCACGGTAAGTGGAGTCTAATGTGAATTTGATTCGTTTCTTACATGGTAGGCCTCCCAGATCATAATCTTTCCACTTCTCATCTCCCACTTGAACCCTCGAAGCTACCTTTTCATAACAACCGCAGCTCGACATCATCCGAGGCAAAATCCCCCACCAATACTTGCCAACATGTTGGAGGAACTCACCCCGTGGAAGCCGCGCACTAGCGTGTTGAACAGCATCAACATAGATGACCTGTCCATCTCCTTCGAGCGAACCATCCGCATGCCCGACACCGACAAGGCCAATGCGCTCCCTCCTTCACTGGGATCATTCCCGCTCTTTAAGACGGAAAATTATGCTGAAAGTCTTCCTGTCAGCATGGCCCAGAAGGGCGGGCTGTTCATCCCCATGTACCGTGAGTCGCATGTTAGAGCGTTGCTTTTTACAGAACTCTGACTCTATTCGCAGAGCGTGAAGCCATGTGGATTAACTTTGAATCCATGCGTCGATACGCCATCAAGATCTTCACAGGTAACATCAATGCTGTATCGGGCGAGCCTCGAGTTCCTGACGCCGCCACCTCTCGTCGACGTCGCCAGCTTCTAAGCCTAGGTAAATCCATTCAAGACTATGTTGTTGCCCCTCATCAACAATGGCTCGACGGCACTGCGTTCGAGGCGGGGAAAGTCCGCCAGTTCGTCGCGATGCCTGTCGGTACAGGCCATTCTATCGAATCCCAGGTCACTAGTCAGGAGGTCGTTGCAGGCCTTCAGTTTGAGATTACCCGTCTTGATATTCCCCAGTCTGAGCCCATCGATATAGGCTTCATTGTTCAGACTTTGACTGGAAAGTCGATCAAAGTATCGATGTCCAGTCACAACACTATCGAGCATGTCAAGGAGTTCATCTACGACCGAGAGGGCATCCCCTTCGGTCAGCAGCGCCTGGTTTTTGACGGCAGACAATTGGAAGGTAAAGCACAATATGGAAACTGAAGGTCCAGCTTTCACCAACTGATGAATTGATAGATCGCATGCTACTAGTCGACTACGAGATCCAAGAGGTACGTTACACCTTAACCAGAAGAACCCACTGCGCTCCGCGTTGACAAAGTCTCTTTGAGTAGGGATCCATCCTGCATCTGGTTCTCAGGCTCCGTGGCGGAGGTGTTGGACCACCTCCCCCGGAGCCGGAAATGAACCTTGCTGCTGGTGGCCTAATCAAGCAGAGCATCATTGGGCTTCCCAAGAAAGGGTACCGAAAGACAGTCACTGTCACTTTCAATGTTCAGATCCTTAATAGTGCCAGTTTTCGAGCTGTAACTGGCCAGGAGCCTCCCGAAACCCCGGTATCAGCTGCGACCTATGCGGAATTAGGACTACCTTTCTTTCACTTCTACGAAGAGCCTACCAGTGTTTCTGGTTCTTTCTCGGCCGTGAGATCTATTTCAGAGATTGACAGCACCCCAGAGCAGGCTTTGGCGAACTTATCCATCATTGACGTCGCGACCAGAGAGCCACTGGTCGACTGGACGTGCTCCTACTGCGGAATCTCGAACGATGCGGCTGTTCAGGAGTGCCAAATTTGTGATGAGCAGCGTCCTGAATCCAAAAGCCACATCGAAAAGCCGCATGATAGCACCGATGGTTCGGGGAGCAAGAAAGTTGGACTGCTCAATCCCCGAGCCCTTGAACACCCATTCAAGTTTGCTTGGGAGTTGGATACGGAGATTGGAGAAGTGTAATGTGTGAATGGGGCGAGTTTGGCAAATCAAAAGTTTGTGGATGAGCTGGATTCTGAACATTAGGTTTCGGTATGGACCGTCAATCTGTGAAGACACAATGGAAATCATCGCTGGCAAATACCGATCGTGGTAGAGGTTGTCTATTGGGAAGGAACTGAGTGTAGGTGCACCATTACTTAGCTAGCAGCTTCCTCCATCGAGCCCCAACAAGATCTTTCCAGAGCTCTTTTCTTTTGTAAAGAGGTCTTCCCACTCGACTCATTTTGATCGATGGTAACATGGTCCACTTCTGCCACTGTGTGCTCACCAACTGGGTACTTTCCTGCAGTGTAACGATCAAGCTAGACATTGTTAGTCGTTTCTTCACCAAGTGATCGTAGAAACTTACCCAACGAACAACAAAAAGCCAGCCTGCTAATGCAGTACTAACACAAAGCATCGCAATATACCCATTCTGCCAGTAAGGAGCATCATCGGCCGGATACAAAGCAATGCCCCAAAATGTCCACAGAAGACCATCACTCGCTGCCATCGAAGCCAAGGTCACACTTCGTGCAGCATCATCTGCGGTCCTCGCCAAGATATTACTCGACCAGCCATACAGCAGCGGATTAATACCATAGGCTGATGCTGAGAGATATAGAACAGTAAGGTTACCTGCTACAGACATCCCAGGGATCAATAGTACGATAGTGCAGATGATCTGAGTCGCGCAAAGTAGAAAGCCAAGCGACATGCGTCGATTGTACCGATCCATGGCAAAGGATACAGAGAGCTCCGCCACAATGCCGACCGCATGAGTAGGGATAGGTAGCGTATTGACTTCAGACTGGGAAAAGCCATCGATATCTTTGCGGAACTTCAAGTACAGAAGCATAAGGCCTTGGACGACGTAGGCTTGCATCGCTGAAGAGAGCACTGAGAAGACACAGCAAACATAACTGGAGTATTTCATCAGTATTTTGATCAGTAACGGTACATTCCACTCACAGTAAAGGATGTCCCATAACTCTCTTGACAAGGCTCCATGCCTGTATACTGTGACCGTCTTCATTCTTAGCTGGTAAGCGATCGAGTGCGAGCTGTCGCTCCTTCTCGCTCAGATAAGGTGCTTCGGTATACTCTGGAACATCAGGGAAGTAAAGGAAGCCAAAGATGGCCACTGGCACCGTAATGATACCGTCGATCAGAAAGACCCACTGCCAACCTTCAAGACCAGCGTGACCATCCATTGACTCGTGAATGGCGGCCATCATGGCTCCAGCGAACATCTTGCCAATCTGTCCTGCGACTGTGAACATGGCAGTTCGCTTGGCAATCTCGTTGGACTTGCTATTTATGCGTCAGCTCAGCTCAGAAGCGTCACCGAGCAGTACTTACTACCAAGAGCCCATGATGTAGATAGAGCCAGCATATGTACTAGCTTCAGCAAGGCCCATCAAGAAGCGAACGGCACACAGTTGAGGATATGTCTTGCAGGCTGCACTAGCCATTGTAAGGCCAGCCCATACGACGACCATTGACGATAGCCAGATCCGAGGACGGATCTTGTGAATGATGATGCTGCTTGGTATTTGCCCGACTAGCATACTGCGCATTCAATGTTAGCTTGATCGCGATATAGATAGCTCAGCAGTAGCTACTTACCCAGCCGAGGCCATCGAGAGGAGAACATTGTATTGGTTGCCGCTTAGGTCGAGGGCCTCTTTAAGTCCTGCTACCTATTCCCATTCCCATTCCCATTAGTGGCGTGTCATGCATACTTTGAAAAGCTTGACTCACGTATGCATTTGCAAAAGCCTGTCTATCTAGAGATTTACGTTAACTCATCGCCTTGAAAATCGCGCGGGGGAGGGCAACTGACCAAGATGATTGAAAAAGAAGCTAAAGCAGCAAAATGTCTTTGTTCATTAGTTCATGAACTAAACAAGAGTGAAACGCTGTCTTACAAGAATAAAGAAATCTTCTAACGGTCAGTCAAGTTCGCTTCAAAAGTCGAGGTAACGTACCAAGTTTTCGGATCAGCCTCTTCTCCTCTATGCTTGTATCACCCCAGAGATAATTAAGCACTACGATTGGACTAGGTTAGTTGTTTGGGCATGCATAACGTGGCTGACACTCACTCTTTTCTTTGGCTCGGCCTTTTTCGACGATTCTGAGAGTTTGAAGAATGTAATTTTGTGCATGGGATCATAAACGCTCATGTTAATAATCCTGCGGTTTTTATTGGATCAGTTCATCAATGTGGAGGAGCCATCAAGGTACATGGGGTCGATCAGTCCTTTTCCCTTTTCAGATGATGCCAAGACTGTGATTAGATCGCCTATCACTTATCAACCATTTAACTTGATAGGATTGAGCAGCTTCTTAACAGTAGTAGATCAAATCATCAGCCTCGACTGACATGCAAACCAATTGAAAATACCACTCCAAGCTTGTTCATAGAACAAAGCAACCCTGATTGAACACCATATCCACCAGCCATATCCCTTGAATAGACAAGGAAGCCGTATGTGAAGTTATGATCTGCAAAGCTGACTACTAAGCTGAATCAAGACGGCATTCTTATATTTTATGGACTGGGGCCATCTGTCGATTTCGGATCAGCTTCTTTGAGAGGGGTACAGAACGTGGTGATGTGACCTCGGTGCTTTTGTGAACTCGGTTGGAAAGATAATCACCATGGGTGACATTGAAAATTGGTTGCGAGGTCATTCTCTCGTTCATGATCATCTCGACGTATCCCTACGAGAGAAAAAAGACTACCTATCATCCATAACCGTCAACGCTTTCATTATCATCATCAAGGTCTTTGTGGTGAGTTTCTTTTGTCTCCCAAATTCGAGCCAAGACCGCCCGGTCTATTCACCTTTACGTGACCAAGTTCGATCTTCTTGGCTACGTACTCAAGGCCACTCTTTCTACCACTTCCCTTCCAAGCTGGAATACAGGAGTCAAATACATCATCCATCTCTTCAAGCGTCAGCCCCTTTGTTTCATGGGCAGTGAGATACATGTGTATAAACGCGACCCCATTGACTGCTAACAAGTTAGTAAATGTCCCAAGGGAAACGATCAGTTGGATACTTTACAAGCGCCAAAGATGTAATACATCTTGTAGTTTATGGTCCATACTGCCATGAATGCCGAGTTAGCAGGCTATCGGGGCGAAGGGGCAACTTATGCGAGGAAGCTCACGCAGTGGTGGTACAGCAAAGGCCAACACCATGTTCCAGAACCAATTTACAGATGTACTGATAGACACGGCCTTGGCTCGGATCTGAATTGGATAAATCTCTGCGGGGTACGTCCACGAAGTAGGGCCCCAGGTCGTGGCAAATATCGCCACAAGAAGGTACGAGCAAGCAACAATCGCCCCCGCAACTGGACGGTTTTCCTTGACGATCCAGGTAACACCCGAGTGAGCATCTCGAACCGGCTGTCCGTAGTATTGCTGGAGAGCGCCCGTGGTGAACAGACAAGCCATCATGAGAAATGACCCGACTACCAAGGCTGGTCGACGACCGTATTTATCGAGGTACATAATAGCTGGGAGAGTCAGTACGACGTTGATGATGTATTGAATAGATGCAGTTAAAAGAGGTGAAGCATAGTTGGCGCTCTCCATTATATAGATGATATAGTCTGAGACGTAGTCAGCTATCCCGTCTCTCCTATTTCGAGGTGAACACTTACACATCATGATGTTCATTCCACACAGCTGGCTCCACGCCTGGATGCTCGATCCAAGGATAACTCTCTTGACCATTCGCTTGGTAAACAGAATCTTGTAGTAGCAGGACATGTCCCCCCTCTCATAGCGGAGAGACTGCTCAATCTCCCGGTACTGCGCAAGCACCCTAGATAGGGATTGCTCATGCCCCACCTGGAGCCTTTCCAATGTCTCAAAGGCCTCTTCCCAGCGATCCTGAGATGCCAGCCAGCGAGGACTGTAAGGACAGAAGAATAACGCAATGAACAGAACACATGCCGGGACTGTCTGGATGCCCCATGGGATCCGAAATGCAGCCTTAGACTGGTGCACATTCTTGGGTCCACCCCCAACCTCTGCAGAGAAGTACTGGATGAAGAAGTTTATGAGAATTCCCCACGTGATAGCCCACTGTTGGAAGCTGACGACTCGTCCGCGAATCTCTTTTGGTGCTATTTCAGCCTTTTGCATTTAGAAGTCAGTTGGGCGAAAGGTTTAAAAAGGGTTTTGTAAGCTTTACCTGATAAATCGGAACGACCGCGCTGGTAATGCCAACACAGAACCCAGCGACAATTCTCCCAATGCACAGCATAGAGATATTCCGGGCACTACATTGCAGGATGCTTCCTAATATCCAGAGCACGCAGCCCACTTGTAGCGCGACCTTTCGCGAATATCGATCGGCCAGGACCGAGGAGAACAAGGATCCCAAAAGGGAACCTGCGGGCATACAAGCAGTAATACCACCTTGACGATATGACCTGGGGTGGTCGAAGTACTGCTTGTAGGCCTGTGTTCCCAACACGCCTGACATGGACGATATATCGAAGCCAAAGAGACCGCCCCCTGTTTCATATTAGTTTTCGAACGTCTAAAGGTTGGCGAGAGAGAGCGTACCGATGGCTGCGAAGCCGCAAATCAAATACACGTTCGAGAATTGATACATGATTCAGATTGATACATACTTCAGCGATAGAGAAGAAAATGCGATAGGATAGATATCCTCTGACGGACACATGTGAGAGCTGGTCTCAAACTCCATATATAGCAATCAATGAGGATCCGAAAAGATGCCATCGTGACTGTAAGCCCTCGTGGGCTGATCTTTACTAGCCAGGTGGGTCAAATAATAATACACACACCAAAGACCAAAGGACTTGACAGAAATGAATGGGCCAAAGGTAGGCTGGTAGTGCTTGGCTATTTCCTTCACTACCATGCCCATGAGTATGTAGAAGAGTGCTTTGGTGTGCGGACTATCATTCGACCCACCTGCCAGCAAAGCCAGAGCCCAACGTTTAAAGCCACGGGCCGAATCATGGGGTCCAATCTCAAGATGGAACGAGGAGCAAGGAGAGGATCCTCACAGTGTCTCCGAGCTTTTCACCAAAGACATCTGAAAATGGCTTGCAATCATAAATATGTTACTGGCTGACGCCGGCAAAGCTTCTCTTGTTGTAGCCAGCCTGCGATAGTAACTTGATTACTTTGACTCACAAGATAACGTGGTCGAATCAGGACCTTATGCGCGTTGAGAGAAGCACGACTCATAAACTTACAGACCCCACGGTCTGAGTGAGTCCTAGATCATGTCGGTATCACTTGCCTCGTCAAGATGCACTGTATGATACCTTCTGACTTTGTTCATAAACCTCTTCCCAAGAAAGTCAGAGCTTCCATGATAAAACATTCTCATTCGTATTGTATCCGATATCTGTGCATCAAAGTCGTCACTCTTCCTCAAAGGCTGTAGTCCAGAAGACTGGACCGTAACTAAACCCCAGATTCTGAGGACCATCATGATACCGTTGCGGGGTTGACACGCCTCATTCCTGGGGAATACAATCCCAAGGGCGCGTTTTCAAAGCCACCTGCCCCTGTTGACCATCCGCCATTTGTTTCACGCGCCGATGAGGGGTACTTCAACTCTCTTCCCTGATGGCGTTGATAAACCGGTCCGATTACTTCAAGTCCTAGATTATTGATAAGCAATCGTTACTTGAGCAACCCTATCATCAAGCTACCTCTGGCTAAGCACGTGAGGAAGGACTTGGCTGTCATCCAGCCGGTTGAGACTCACCTAGCGGTGTCCACGCAATGTATGGTGATAATGATGAAGGGCTTCAATGCTGACATGCCACCAAAAATTACTTCAATCCTCTCCACAGCCCCACGTAAAGCAGAGCAAGCAGTGAGAAAAGGTGTTGTCCAAGAACAACGAGTTTTTCATCAGCTATAAACCGAAGAAAAGGCGTCGAATGCTGCAGACAACGCCCTCAGCATTCTTCAAAAGTAAGTCTGGGATCTCGTCAGTCGAGCGCGAATGAAGCGCCATCACATCGCAGCCAAAAGGCCACCGTCACTGCAAGTCGATGTTAGTAGCCAAATTCGAAAGGGATAAATCGTCCAATTGTAGGCCACTGGGCCGTAATCCTCATGGATGTCGAAGCAATGCCAGCCTTTGCTTTGCGCCATAAACAAGCCCAACCTCCATCCATGTCATCACGGCGTTACTATACACATGCATAAATGGGAAATAACAAGAAACGGGAAGACTATGCGTCTTCCTTGCCACCTGGTCACTTTGCGAGACCATCCGTCTAGTTATCCATGCTTCGTAACCGCAAAACTCCGACATCAAACAATATGCGCAATCGATGGGTATCAATGTAGGTGATCGACTTGATCAGAGGGGATGCGATCAAGCAGAGCAAGGTCCAATATGCTTCTCGTGCACGTGGCGAAGATATTCTCGCTGCATTCTGAAAGAAGAGTAATCGCCATTTAGAATCACCTCAAGAATATTGCCTTTGTTGGGGTTTCGGGCAATATCAGTCATCCTGTCACGTAAAGTGTTAAACGCGTCATGGAAACGGGCCAAGATAGCCGTTGTGTTGGACGAGCCGCCGGAGATATCGTTGCCGGGATTGTTGGGGTCGATGATGGAAAGGCGATCGGAGTTCTTGTATGTAAAGCTTCTGACGTCGGACTAAATTGGTTAGCAAAGGTCAAATACGATTGTGGTTGACTCACCTTTCGAATGTACCCAGCCGGTCTTGTCAGGGAAATGGCGTTTGTCTCGTAGCGGAAATCACGGCCGTAGAGATCGAAGAACTCAAGAAGCATCTCACCGAGGTGGTGTTCGGGAATAAGGCTACGACTCTGAACCTGTGGCATGAGCTGCAACATACTGACAACCAAGCAAATAACTGAGAAGCCACCAATTCCTCCATTGACAGGTTCGTTGAGGCCACGCATGAGAAGGAAATGTTTGATGACAGTCACGAGGATGGGCATGGCTGGATATTGGTCCTTCCATTGCAAGAAGGTGTCGATGGCGTTGACGCCACCCAGATTCTCAAATGAGACATCCACCTTGAGACCAGTTTGCTTATCAACGTACTTGACCAATGGCACTCGAGCGTGGGCAATAACCTCGATCGAGTGCTGGTCGGCCACATGTTGGCTGGTAAGGAACTTCTGAAACTTATAAAGCCAGCTCTTCGCCGACAGGTACGTTGGGGGACCGCCTCGCATGAAGCTTGCTGAGCAGATGACTAAATCCATATCTGCTGTTGGGAGATAGAGGCCGGACATGAAGGAGCCGAATGGATGGACTGTGGCGCTAGCAAAGTTTCTTCCGTCGCGTCGCATGGCCTTTGAAAGGTTTTCGACGAGGTTGTCGCGAATGCGTTGCTCGAAATCGCGAGGTCTGACATATTCGTAGAAGTCGATAATCTCCTTGTGCAGTCTAAATATGTTAGCTTAGCTCTATCCGAATATGCGGGTAAAAAGCTGAGCGACAAGTGCGGGACTCAATCGCAACAAGCAGTAGGCGACCGAGCGGCGAGATGGAGCAAACTTACCGGAATGCCATATTAGTCGTGGCGGTGTGATCAACAGTATCCCAGGGGCACGGGTCTTCGTTTGCCTTCGGTTGCCAACTGGGCAGCAGCATACCCTTGACAGGTTTGGTGCTGACCTTCTTCAACTGCCCGTAATCGGGCGGCTTGATCTCGTCGTTCGCGGTTCTTTTGCGAGAGCCTAGAGGGTCGTTTGCATTTCTTCGGGACGATTCCTGCGAAGTCCCATTCGTAGGCGGCTGCGCCTTATCGGGAGAGGGGACGTATCGATCGATATCAGCTCTGGGACCGGTGGGCGCATTCGGAGGTGGTGGTGGTGGCGGTTCGCGGGGAGGAGGAGGTGGTGCCTCTTCCTCTTCACTGCTCTCTTCGTCTTCGGTGAGGTCAAACGAGATGAAGTCTTCAGCTTCGGTTGTAGCAGCCAGCTTGTCCGACTGATCCTCAACACGCGCCTTTCGAATAAGCTTGACCATATCCCGCTTCTTGCGGGTGCTTTCATCAGGGCATGGCAGCGCCGTGTAGGGATCTGGGTTGGACCACTTAGGTGCAGCATCACCAGAATCAGTATCATCCGTGGTTTTGGCTCGCTTCTTGGAAGGACCTTCTGTCTCGGAAGACGAAGAAATGTCCATTTCAAGCTCGTCATCGTCCGACAGCTCATCGACGTCACGGAACTTTGCAGTACCCTCTTCACCCAGACGCTCCTCGGGCAAATTCGCAGTTGTTCCATTTACTAAAGCGCGTTCAGAGGGATGAGGCGGGGGTTGCCATCGTCTTCCTCCTCTGCCCCGACCTCGGCCGCGGCCATCGCGACGCGGACCCCTCCTATCAGACGGACCGCGATAGTCAACAGGGAACTCTGGTATTCCGGCAGGCTTATCAACACGGAAGGTAAAGTCGCCCTGAGGCATGCGCGGACGATACGAGTCGGACTGGCGATAGTCATCGCGGGGAGGTCTAGGCGGCAGATCGTGCCTGTCGCGAGGTCGGTAAGAGTCAGAATCCGGACGGTATGAGCGATCTCCGTTTCGCGAGCGCGAATCCGGTCGCGAATTACGCGGTCTTCTAGACGGCATGTTGAGTTCTTTGACGTGATGAATGCGCTCTTTGTGTGATGGATGAAACGATGATGTCGCGAAGAAAAAAAGAACCTTTCTCGCGATCGAAGGTGGCCCGCGCTAAGCTTAATTGGGGCAGAGCTGTCTCTACATAGTGTTAGTCAGCACACTGCGTCACCAATGTTCAAAGCTACCCTGTAGGAGTCCAAAACAGTGAGTCGGCAATTAAACTATCGCGTTTACATTATCAGGAATCGTCTCCGCGTTCCATTGACCTCAGCTGTCTAAGCCTTAGATACTCCTTCAGGATCGTGAGCTACCACCTCGATCTCAACAGCCATGTTCGGCGCTCCCAGCTCCTTGACTCCAATCTGAGTCCAGATCGGTTTGTGGTTAGGCATCCACTTTTTGTAGTTCTCAGACATCCTCTTAGTGACCTCGGGGGTGATCTGGAGATGGTACGAGTTGACTCTAAAGACCTGCTCCCAACCTTTGGAACCGCCAGCTTGCAGCGCTTTGTCCACATTCTCGAAAGCTTGGTCAATTTGTTCCAGAACGTCATCGGAGAAGTCAAGGGTATTGTTCTGCCAGATCCATCCTCCTAAATGCCACGCGTTAGTGTTATCGCTTGACACAAGACGGAATGTGCTCTTGCAGGCGAGTGGGGAAATAATCGACACTCTGCCTGACTTTAGGATAAGTTTTAATAATGACTAGAGCATATTTTAGGCTAAAAATCTCCTAAAGGGCTTTTATCATTTTATTACCCCTTACCTGAAGTTGGGCAAAGTGCCAATTACTTGGTAGACCACCTGTCTTCTTACCTTGGCCGCTGATTTCGACGCGATCACCAACACGGACAACCTGGTTATAACCGAGGTGGTCGCGGGCAAACTCCCTTTAACTAATTAGAACAGTTGAATCCCGTAGTAATGCGAAGTGAATTGAATCAATTAAAGCGTTGCCTTATACTTACCCGGCGCCCTCGTAGACGTTGTACTTGAGATGAGACATGATGGTAAAGGGTAAATTCGGGTGCCGATTGAGTACAGTAGTTGGGTTTGTTTGGCCTGTGTTTTATATAATGGATTAAGTATGGGTGTGATTTATTTGTTGGAATTGATCAAAGGGCCGCTCTCTCTTTTATAGCTGAGATGCATCCTGACGACGCCTCATCGTCACGAAATGCATACACGATTGCCATTGTCTGGAATAACGTTGAAATAACGTTACAGCAACGTTAATCGGTATAACTTATCACAGTAGCTGAATAAGATCTTCACGCGTCAGTCGACCGAAGGAATATAATCCTCAAGGCCAGAGGTTCCTCTTGATCCGAGTCCGACATTGAGGATTCAGTGGTCCACAGCCCCATGCCAAGTCGGTGTAACACACAATTGAGCATGACAAATAATGCGAAAACGGAACCATCCAGCGCCCGACCAGTAGCCTGCCAGCCTGTGAGTTACTCCGTGCTCCCGTCGGGCTGACTGGGGTAAGGAATGGCCAATGCCAGGCACCGAGAATGAATGATCGCCATGATTATGCTTAAATGCCATGGCTAGGTCTCACCTTTTTCGCCTCAGCGATCAAACACAGCCTTGGTTTGTCATGATTCCATCTTGAAACTTTATTAATTGATGCTCTCTACGCAAAAATGCCACCTTTCCCATAGCATCGCTGTCTCTACTGAGTCTTCTTGTTGTTCTTGGCTCTGGCCTTGGCCGCCGCCACCTCAGCATTCACCTTCTCAATCGCTGCCCTAGCACCATCCCACTTCTTCCGTCTACCATCAAACACGCGCCACATGAACGGTGTATAGATACCATCCATCAGCATCTTATAGAAGGCGCGATCTTGGTACCAGAACTTCCACGCTTTCCACCCCCATCCAAGGTGCTCATACACCTGCGTCCCAGCCGCCTTATTGATCCACGCAAGCCAGTCAGCTTGTTTCAACCATCCGGGTACTGCGCTGCCCTCCTTGGCAATATCGCAGATAAATTCGTGCTGCCTATCAACGGCGCGGTTCATCTCATCGATGGAGGGAAGAGGATAGTTGCCCTTCCAAATTTGCGCGATGGCCATGGCGGCCAGGTCATTTGCAACGAACGCGCCGTTCGCAAATGCTATGCAGCCCATGAATGCCAGCGAGTTTGGGTGGTCAAGAGAGAACAGGTTCTGATAGAGACGAGGCAGCGGTTTGCCACGGGACCCAATCGCTGCATCCCACTTTGGCGTCGTGTTTCGCGTAGGATCCACGCTGCGATCGACGAGACTGAAGTCAGCTCGGTATCCTGTGCACCAAATGATGGCGTCCGCATCAAGACGCGTGCCATCATCAAGCTCAACCTCTTTAGGTCCCGTAACGCGCTTCAACCCCCCGACAGAAACCACATCGCCCGACTCGTGCAGACTAACAAGGTTATCCGACACGACGGGCAGAATGTGTTTGATGGGTGGCGCAGGAGATAGATTCCACTCTGGTCGGATCTTGAATGCTTTGTCCTGCAGCTTTGTGAGAACGCGGTTGAAGAGGTAGTCGTAAAAACGAGGGAGGTTGGCTTCGCAAAAGCCTAGTATGGCCATGGAGCGCGCCGTCATGGTGTGGTCGAATGCGAGGCCATCAAGGACCCGCGGTAGCTGCGTCGCGTTAGAGTAACTGGGCAAGAGGGAATGCCATTGCTTGGAGACGCACCACTACAGCACCATGTCTATGGGATAGCCAGACTTTGTCGGCTTTGCCGGTGAGTGCAGCACAGGTGTCTGCACCTGTGTTGGAGAGACCGACTACCAGTACTCGCTTGCCTTCAAAGAGGTCCGGTCTAGCACCATACAGTCAGTCAGTCCGCGCCTGGACGATAAGGTAAACACACCTTTTGAACGCTCGAGAGTGTAAGACCTCACCCTCGAATTGATCCAGACCCTCAATCTTGGGAATAACGGGACGGATGTTGATGCCAGTGGCCACAATGACCTTGTCGAAGTACTCTGGACCGGATCCTTGGACGTCTACCACCCAGCGATCATTCTCGTCATCGCGTCTTACATTGCTTACTGTTGTGCTTAGGCGCAGCTTGGAACGGATGTTGAAGTGGTCCACGTAGGACTCGACATACTCCTGCACCTGAGCAGCTGAGCAGTGGCTAGGCGTTTCATCTGGGAAAGGGAAGTCGGTAAAACAGCCCTGTTGAAGTAAGTATCTATGCTCATTAGCGATCGTGGATCGAACCAGGTAATTACCCTCTCTTTGGAGATGTTGACGACAGTGGCTGTCGCAAGTCAGCGTGAGGACTACAGCAGGCTTACGCACGCTTACTAGGTAGGACCGACGTCTGGTCTTTATCAGTATATTGCCACAAGCCTCCAACATAACTGTTTCGCTCGAACCCAGTGACGTCGAAGCCCTCCTCGGACAAGTTCTTGACGGCGGTAACGCCCAGGACGCCTGATTGTGTCAGCACCAGCCTCTTGACTGAGGCGCAACCAACGCTTACCGAGGCCGATGACGGCTACCTTTGGGGATTGATCATTCATGGCGCAAACAAATACTTATGAGCTTACAAAATAGTCTCCTGTAACAGCTGACAGAGCCATTTATACTAGAGATACAGAGCGCTCAGCTGACAGCCACAGCCCCCATCAAGGTTGACCAGACGGAACGATATCCGCTTGGCTTAGAAGGTACATGTCATCAACTAACACCATTATGGTATCTATCTCACTTGATAGGATGATCTATATCAGCCTAATCCGAGTATTCCGAAGTCCTGATAAGATAATTGCGATGTTTGTTTTTGTTTTAGTTTAAATGTACGATTGCGCTGGACTTTTCACCACATGTTCTCGCCATCGCATTGTACAACCAGCGAAATACAACCTCTCACTCTGCGAGAATCCGCCAAGACATAGCGGAATTTCCCCGCGCTCAGAAGTGAACAGACCAACAAGAGCTCCATGTCTTTGATGCGACTGTGGGGATCTGGGATTGAGATGAGATGGATTAGATAACACGCGACGTTCTTACTGGAGCAGAAGCCGAGCTGAGAAGCATGCCTCGCGCCACCACCCACGAGCACTATAGAGTGTCTGTCCGACAACGGGGCTACTCGTTCTTCGGATCGAATAATTGAACCGACTCCGGATCAACGGACAATTGGTGGCGACGAGCCGTCGTATAGGTATGCCCTGACAAGAAGATACTTAGTGTAGTCATCACTTAGGAGTTTTAGCGATGTATATGTCTTGATTGGCATTACTTCGCATTGTTTCCCTATAATTACTTCTCCACCACGAATCTATCTCTATCTCTATTTCTATTGTTATTTTTGCGACCGACTTTTTCTTTACCTCCATCGCCGATTAGCCTTTTGTGTAGAACCCTTTAAATCATCATGCGTTTATATCATGCAAGTCCAAGCAAAGAACGCCGTGTGTAATGCTTTTACATCTTTGCCTTGAAAGTGGTGAAGCTACCGAGAAGTAGCCCACGAGCAACCGTAAATGACACACCTGCGAGAACAACAATGGCTAGGTAGAAGCACGCCAAAGGCTGGGCGCCAAGCTTCTCCAGCATGATGCCGCTCACAGGATTAGCGACTAGTAGCGCAATTCCAACTGCAAAGTTGGTAGATCCTGAGAATCATTAGTCCCCTTTGTCTTGGCTAGATCGAAGGTGTTGACGGAGTACATACCATAGTATCTTGCGTAATCCTTAGGCTCGCACGTCTTGCCTGTGCAGACTTGTGAATGTTAGCTTGGGTTTTGTAATGCAGATGGACAGACAAACCTGGCGAGAGTGCATAGAAAGATCCTGAGCAGTATCCCCAAAGAGCTGAGAATGTGTACAGCAGAGGGGCAGAAGTGGTGCTGAAAGGGATAAAGATGGTAGACATGAAGATGATAATGAGAATCATCATTCCAATCATCGAGTTGAGTCCTCCAAGCCGATCACCCAAAATCCCCATCGTGAAACGCCCGACACACGAGCAAGCACCCAGAATGGCGAGAAGGGTATAGCCATCCTCGGCAGTGAAACCAGCACCTGTCGAGATGGTAGGAAGAAGACCACCGATTCCGAAGACAACGAATTCAATCATGAAAACGCCACAAGACACAAAAGCAAAAGCCGGGTTCTTCCATGCTGAAAGGTCAAGAGCCGATCCCGACTCTTCCGTCTTCTTCTGCTTGCTTGAGTCGGCGATGACAAGTCGCTGGAAGGGCAAGTAGCAGATGACGCCCAATACTGTCACAATCGCGACCACTAGAGCCACGATTCTCATGGACCAGGCCCATCCGAGGCTTCGGAAAGTTGAGCGGAGTAGAAGAGGAAAGATAATAGAACCGAGAGAAGTTCCCATGACTGCAACGCCCATGGCCAAACCACGCTTTCGAACGAATAGTTTGCCGACGACGCCGATGCCAGTAGTGCAGTTAATACCTGTACCGATGCTACCAAAGACGCCGAAGCAGAGCATAAATTGCCAGTAAGTTTTGCACTCTGCCATTAGGAGGAAAGTTGCAGTGGCGAAGACAGCACCGATAGGGCTGAGAACTCGAGGCCCATAACGGTCAAGAATCGAACCGATCTGGAAGTTGGAGATGAGGGAGAAGAACAAGTACACCCCGCTGATCCAGCCAACCTCACTGACAGAGTGGTCTTTCAGTTGGTTCAGACTAAGATAGGACTGAACTGTGCCGATGGATGCCATGAAACCTGGAGTTTGTCTTAGTTGTGCGCTGTACATGACCAATGCAAGGAAACCTACCGAAAGAAGGAATGAGAAATAGCAGTGAGCCCATGACGCAGGACCATGCCCCCAAATCCGACTCATTGTCTTTTTCTATGGTGTCTGAAGAGGAGTCTGAGTCTTGGGCATCATCTGGCAAAGATGGAGGGACAGAGCTAGGCGCGCTCTCAACGTCGACATCTGGGGTCTTTTCGAAAGATGCAGCAGCGGAAAGAGCTTCAACCTGTTGACCGGTCGTCATTGTGATTGATAAAAGCTTGTTGTCTATCGATTATTGTTATTCCCTTCTTCATACCTTCGACCACCACGTATTTATACAATCGAGCCGCTTGCCCCTCCATCTTCTAGAATCACACGTTGATGTTCTTGCGACGACTCATATGGGTCCTCGCTACACCCAACTGGAAGCTATTTTGAGAACACAGACAATAATTAAGCTTAAAAGGTGAAAAGGCTTGTTATTAATTACTGGATCCAAATGTCGCCATTGCCGTTTTGGGAAGCTGGCCTGAGAGCGTCAAAATCTTTTCAGCGACTGAGCTCTTTGGATGGGTCTGGGCCAGAAGAAATAGTCCACTTTGGTGGATCTCATCGGGAGGGCAGCCGGGCCATTGTCATGCTTTTAGGACCGGGCCGGTTGGAAAAGCGGCTTGAGTCGGTAGTAGAGTGAGTCAAGAATGAGAGCTATTCATCGTGATCAATGAGTCGATTAAATCTTTCACCTTTCATCGATTTGAAACGTGAATCTATAAACAACCATGGTTGGTTGGTTGGTTGCTACAGTGTTGGAGTGTGACGTTTTCAGAACCAACCACTCGGATTTCTGCCAAGTGACCAATCACATGACCCGTCAGCTCTGTGCTGACAGCTGATCCAAACCGGAAACCACGGGATTACGGCAGCTAACGTCAACTTTAGTTCTTGTCGTCATATCCAACATGACATAAACCATGAGATACTCGTAAACCACCTCCCGATATCGCGTCAAAATCGCTCCGCAGTTGCAGAGACATGCCCCGGTTAATCGAGACCATCAGAAATGGCATCTCGGACTCTTTGGCGCGGTGCCAGCACTGGCTTGGCACGCCCAACGGCCATGGAGTGCTGAAATGCACCGTCGCGTACACCGTCGCCAGTCTCGCGACTTTTGTACCGTTCATAGCCAATATTCTTGGCAGGCCGGAGGGAAAACATGTCGTCGCTACTATTACCGTTTATTTCCATCCCGCCAGGTCGGTGGGGTCTATGATTGAAGCTATTCTCATTGCCATCGTGGCTGTTGCTTACGCTGAGGTCATCTCACTCTTGTCGATGGTCACTTCAGTTTTCTTCGGCTCAACGATGCATCTTGTCACGATATCGCATGTCTTGGTCGTTGTGGTGTTTATCGGGGGCGGGTTCGGTTTCATAGGCTGGGTGAAACAGAGGATGCTGAACCCTCTCGTCAATGTCGGCAGCACCCTCGCATCACTGGCTATCATCGGTGTCGTCACGAAGGAAAACCATGTCATGTCGAATGTGTTTTCCAACGAAAAGGTCATGCAGGTCTTCATAATGCTTGTCATGGGAATTGCGACTACGACTGCGGTGAATCTACTCTTATGGCGGACCTGTGCTCGCACATCGCTACGTGAGACAATGAACCGCGTTTCGATTCCACTGGGAGACATGCTATACATGATTACCAACAGCTTCCTCAGCGGTTCTGAAGATGGACTTATATCAGATGGATTTACAGCAGCTACCACGCACTACTCGAAATTCTATACTCAGATGATGAAGGACATGAGAGAGGCTAAGTTTGAGCACTATTTTCTCGGCCACGAAGAGATATACGAACACGAAAAATCCGTTGCACGATCTATGGAGACATTAGCGCAAGCTCTGGGTGGTTTGAGAAATGCGACCAATACTCAACTGGAACAACTGAAACATCCGAAGCCACTCATCTCACAAGCTACGGGTACAACCACCCCCAACACAGCACGGGAACTATTCGAACAATTCAATGGGTCAATCACGATGTCCATGTCAACTGTACGACAGAACCTTTGCAGAATTCTGCATGAGCCGCAATTTGGACAGCCACCTAATTATGAGATCAACGTTGATGAAGATCTGCGGCGGAATCTGATGGACTCACTGGCCACGTTCAATACGGCTCGATCAGACGCTCTTCAAGGTCTTTACGATCGGATAGAACAAATGGCTTCATCATCCGAAACCACTCGAGCAAACCTAGAAGAAGTCGCTGCAGCCTGTGGCCACTTCACATTCAGCTTACAGTCTTTCGGCGAAGACGTTTTACAATATCTAGATGTCTTAGATGACCTAGAATATGTGATTCTCCATAAGAACCGAAGTTGGAGATGGCTCCTCTGGTGGAACACCGGCAACCTAGAAGACCGCAACAAAGCCATCAGGTTATTCGAATCTGCAGAAGCTGATACACTGATGCACACGAGAACACGGTCTATCAGCGCGCCTGATAGTTCTGCTGCAGTTCCTACTCCTGTTGATGTGAGGACTTGGTACAACGCACCAGATGTGAACAAGATATTAGCTTGGTTCTGGCGGAATCTCTCTGCGCTTTTTAAGAAGATGGCGCGAGATGACAGTATGTTTTGAGACCTACTCTTTTTGAATGTTGCTAACCCATCCCAGTTCAGTTCGGACTCAAGGTCGGTATTGGTGCCGCTCTGTGGGCTATGCTCGCCTTTCTCGAGGAGACGAGGGCGCTGTACACAGAATGGCGTGGTGAATGGGGTCTACTATCGTTCATGATCGTCTGCTCGTTCACACTTGGTAGCACCAACACTGTTAGCTTTGCTCGTTTCATCGGAACGTTATTCGGAGCTTTGTTCTCTGTCGTCAATTGGAAGATCAGCCACGGATACGCGTTGGGTCTGATCCCCCTCGGCTGGCTAACTAGTTTTGTCAACTTTTACCTTATCATTGAACACGGCAAAGTTTCTTTGGGCCGTATTAGTTTGCTTGCATACAATGTATCGACGTTGTATGCCTACAGAGTGCAAAGGAAAGCAGATGGTAAAGACGCAACTGATGATGGAGAATGGGAACAGCCTGATATTATGGAGATCGCGAAGCGTCGAGCTATTGCTGTCACGGCTGGTATTATCTGGGGTCTTGTCGTCTGTCGCGTTATCTGGCCCATCTCAGCCCGTCGAAAGTTCAAAGAGAGTCTCTCAGTGCTTCACCTTCAGATGGGTCTCATCTGGAAGCGTGGTCCTCTGGCTGTTCTTTTTCGCAGCGAAGGCTCCCAGAGCTACCTCAAATCCGGCGAGCAGGCTGCTTTGCAGAGATACGCTGCCAATTTGGATAGTTTGAGGGTCTCTGCTGCATCAGAGTTTGAATTACGCGGTCCTTTCCCCGTCGATGTGTATGGTCGTGTCTTGAAAGGAACATCGCGAATTCTCGACGGCTTTTACAACATGAGTCTTGTGGCGTGTCGCAAGGGACATCTCAGCGAGGGCGAAAGAGCATTGCTGCAGTACACGGCCCGTGAGCGCGCCATCCTTTGCGACCACATCTGTCAGGCCTTCCAAGTGGTAGCCAGTTCAACGATGCTTGAGTATCCATTCGCCGACGCAACCCCAAGCATTGTGTCAGCGCGAGAGAATCTCTTGAGTAAGATCTTTGAGTTCCGAAAGGAGAACCCCCGGAGATTCATGATCGAAGATGGCGAGAGCAGCAGTGATTCGAATCAATTATTGATAGAAGAGAGGGACTATGCCCTGCTCTATGCATATGCTCTTGTGACGGGCCAGGTGGCAGATGAGTTAAGGATGGTGGGTAAGGAGATTGGGAGTTTGTTTGGTGTGTTGGACGAAGATACCCGGCTCTTACAGTAGGAGGAATTAGATATAAACTTTCACGAGGGAAAATGATTTCAGAGGGTTGAAACATAACGACATATCTACTTGCTTATTACAGGTCAAACTCTGCGCCATGATCGCAAATTTCATACATCACAGACAGTCTAGCCTAATACGTTATACTTTCGACAACGTTAGGACCACTTTATGAAGTCCTGTAATGAGTTTACTACAAATATTTATATACCTAGTATCCAAGACGATTGTGCTCTGGGTAGTCTCAGGGCCCTTTTGCCTCAGAGTGCACCTTCAGAACGGCTGTAAAGCTTTGTAGTAGCTTCTTGTCTAACAACTACTCGGTGAGAGCTTTAGAAATAATGTATAATGATAAAAACGCATAATAGTATTCGAGTAGCTTCATGTGTTGCCAATTCAGCTTCGGAAGTTCCTACCCGCACTTTCTCAAGCTTCAGTCCTATGAATAAATCCTCCATAATCAACCTTCTCGAATGTCGATTGCAACTATCTTCCCGCAGTTTCTCCTAGTTTGCTTTGGCCCCCATGAATAGTAGATTGTCCACGCTCTAGGTCAGCCCCACCTCCATCATTCTTGTTCAACTCGACTGCCCTCCCCATGTTATCCCGCTGCTTAGTTTGGATTTCTCCTTTACTCTTCTCGGATCCTGGGGTCGAACTCAAGAACTTGTATACTTTCGCCTTAATCTTACGCACAATTCGAGACACAGAGTCGTAGTACAATAGAAGGACTGTAAGAAGCAAAGCGACAATTGTAGTAACTACCATGTTCCATAATGTCTGACCTGGGGGTGCTCCGTTCATGCTGAAAAGACCCGTTGCTAATCCCATCGGTAGGAATATGATAGTCACGCGTGTGAAACGTTGGATGTCGTCTGCACGTTGTTGGTCTATATCGTTGCGCCATGTGTCGAGCTTCTTCGCAGTCAACTCGTTGAAGCTCTTGATCTTGGCGTAGCTGCGTCCGAGTTCCTGGACTTCGTGGTTATTCAAGATGTTCAGCTTGGAGATCACGCTTCGGTATCGGCTTTCGTCATTGAAGGTCCAGCGCGGTCTCTCAGCTTGTCGCTCCTTCTCTCGATTGGACCAATGTTCGACCTTGATCAAATTCTCGGTGAGATCCTCCTGCACGATCTGTAGAACCTTTTGTAAACGCTCAAATCGTTGTCTCGTGGCCAGAAATGTATTGTGATGCAGTTCGTTGGCTCCCCAAATATCATCCTGTGGATTCTCACTAGGATTTCGGCTCTTCTTCCAAATGCAAGACTTCGCCAGGTCAAGAATTTTGTCTGCACCCTCACGCATGCTGTGTATGGCCTGGTGAAACAATAGAAGCTCTAAAACCCTGCGTTGACGCCAAGGCGCTTTTTGCAAGTGGGCCTTATTCTTGCGCTGCTGCTCTCCCTCAAGCAGGAGTTCCATGTCTTTCTTAGCCTTACCAATGTTTAACTGTGTTTGTGGATCAGCTAGTAGATACCAACACGTCCAGTAACGGTCAAAAAAGTCACCATCGAACCGAAAGCTCACAGAAGCCCTTACTATTTGTGTATAGTGTTGGTCTTCAACATCTGGTAAGCTGAGAAGTCTTTCATGTGGGGCGTTCGTCGCTGCTCGATTGGCAGCGGCCTTCTTCTCACCGGTCTTGTAGAATGACAGGTGAAGTTCGGTTGTCCAGGAGTTTAGCACCGATTCTGTCTCTTCAAGAAAGAACTTGTCGTAAGTCTCATGCTTTCTGAAGAAGGATGAGAGCTCATTGTCCTTAATTGTCCCTGCACCCTCTTGTTCATCTTCATAGCCCAAAGAATAAGTCTGACAGCAAATCTTGTTTTTCGATGGATCTTGGGCAAAAAAGGCCCAAAACCTCTTCTTAGCGGTCTCTGGGGATCTCCCCTCCATCATGCGACGCTGGATGCTCGTGTCTGCTATGAAAGTGTCCATCATCTCACGTAGGTGCAGTGGCTTCTTTTTCAAATGCTTGGACTTAGGGACGTCAACCACGACTCCGACAAATGAAATATCCATGATGCTTTTCTCCATGGGAAGTGATCTCTTTAACCATGGGCCCTCAGTCGTAGCCGTAGTCACTTGAAACTCTGACATATCCTTGTTTGCATGGTCGCCGGCATTATTCTTTTTCCTAGGTGGAACGAAGAATGAAGGTTTATTGTAAAGCCACTCGTCAGAGAGCTCTACAATGTTCTCTTGGAACACAACGTTGTTGAAAGGGAAATTTTGCTTCATCGAATGACCAAGTAGATTAGCCATTCCTTTCCCCCCTACCTGGTTCTCGAGAGCTTCCTTCAATGATACCCAGAATTCAGGATGAGTTGGTGCTGAAGACATCTTGTCGACCGTCGGTGACGGAAGTGTTTGGTTTTTTGCGTCAACTGGGGACGCCAAACCTGTTGGCTGAGGATAATATTTCCAAAGGAGATAGGGGATCTCAAAAGTAACGCCCCAATAGGTATCCCGCATAAGCTCGTCCCTGTACACTATTGGCTCGTTGTTCTCGTCTAATGCTCCAGGAAAAATCCCGCTAGGTGAGCAGCTTCGGAGCAAAACCGTCAGTGCATGTACGCGCATTTCTGACACAGGTCTGGCGTTTATTTGCTTTCCGTTCCAAGCCATAATGATGGATAAGGCAAATCGTAGCGGCTCGTTCCAGCCGATATCGTCGTTATCTTCGTGGCGTATCTGGCAATCTATCGTGTTCTTCCAAACGTCAACTTTGTTTTGCCAAGATTCAGAGCCTCCCTTTGCTCCGGGTCTGTCGAAGAAGCCTTGTTCCATGGCGTAAAAAAGTGCTGCATCCTTATTGCGAAGAAGAAAGCGAGTCTGGCCAGGTCCACGCGATACCGCAATCATGCGCTTCCGAGATAATGGGTTTTCGGTCGTGAATCTCTTCAAGATGTTTTGTTGAACCCGAGTAGAAGAATAGTTCTTGACTTTCTTACTCTGTTGTTTCGGTGTCGTACTATCGATTTGGGTCTTCTTTTCACTAAGGATTGGGATTTGTGGTAGATTGATCTTGAGGCTCTCTATCGCTTTGATTGCTCGCCAAATCAAGACGTGGTCGGTGAAGTAGAAGTTGTGGGTCGGCTCGTTCCTGAAACGAGGGAACGCGTACAATCCCAACATGTTCATCTGGTCAAGGTCTTCAACCCAAGCAGAGGCCGTCTCTTTTATAACACTCTTGCATCCTTCGGATATTTCGTTTGCTTTAGGGAGGGATTGGAAATCACCAGCCTTTATGAGCTGGAAAGGCATATCCACCAGAGCCTTTCCTGGAAGGTAATCATTCTTTTCCCAGCCAATGATTTCGTGGCCGTCCACCCAGTAATGAGGCGCAAAAACACCTCGAGACCTCTCTGCTTTCTCAAAGAGCCACCTCAAATGCCCTTTACAAGTATGGAGGATTCTCGCAGTCATTCTACAAAGATATAAAGGACAACATTCGCTTGGAATTTTACACTCGCAGCCTGAATTCGATAAAAGTTGTTCATTGAAATGCTTCAAAGCAAGCAACAAGAACTGGAAAGCGTAACTAAGAGAGTTAACATTATGGTCACCTTTGATCAATTCTCAGATACTCACAAGCTCGCAGCAGTTGCAACTCGATGACCGTCAAGATCGCCGCACGTAAGGGCGATCGCACGGATCCCGCTACTGTCTGCACGAGTAACTGGAATGCTGCAAACCGAGAGGATATATTCCAAATTTCGTCCGAGAACAGGATCAAGGTAGCCATACTCTGTAAAAGATTGTGGCTCAAAAGGTTCATGCTGAATCTGTTTCATCGCACTGTCGGGAGGAACAGGAACAGTAAGGGCGATGCTCCCCAGAGGCAGGTATTCTAGTGTATATGCAAACGTAACTTCAAGCTTGCCCTGGTCCTCAAATTGCTTTATCGTTGCTTCATTCCATTGCAGCTCAAAGCTCCCCTCGTCTGTCTGCACGAAGCTGACAGCTGAATCCGCGGAAAAGGCGGATATAAATAAAACAACATGGGCATTCGAACTGGTTTGATGGCTCCGGATGAACAGCCCTTCGTCTGAGACCTGCGTCTGATAAGACGGATCAATTGACTTAGCTTCATTGAAGTCGTTTGCATGGTCGATAAAATCAAGATTTCGGATGAGGAGGTCTTTATTGGCCACCATCTTCGGCAGTTCTTCCCTTTGCGAAGACTCACTGAAATCAAACACACTCGTCTGGTAGATACTACCATGTGAGGCCAAATATTGAGTCTCAAATTTGATACCGTTCTCGGTCGAGAATGTAAAGTGCGGCCAGCGGTCATGAACGACCCGTGGAGTTGCTGGGCGTGAACCCGTGTATTCGAGTGTTGGACCCATCATGGCGATATCGATTCCTTGGCCGGAATATGGATCTGTGGCCATGGTGAAGAGCGTGTCGATGCGGTCGCCCACGAAATATGGCTCTATGATAAACGGACTGTCCACGCAGAACGGTGTTTTGAAATTTTCGTTGGAAAAAAATCGTGCCATCTGCAGCAGACCACCGGACGCACCTACTGTGGCCGTGACACTATCATCTCCGAAAGAGTACCAGGAATTCCGGTTTCTAGCCTGTTCCATAGCCTGTGCAATAGGTTCTGGCACTTCTCGAAGTGGTCTGATTTCCATTATTGATGAACTGATCTTGGTTCAAAAGGTTGGATTGGTGAAGGAAGCTATTCTGACTCTTGTGATAGACAAAATTTTGAGACAGTAATTTCTGGAATTAGTTGGAAGAAGGGGAGGACTCATTTAATCACTTTTCTCCAAGAAACGTTGGTAAGACCTGTTGGTACAGGGGTTCTCACACCTGCATTCACAACTCCCCCATTTTGTCACAGCCTGCTTGGCTTGGCAATATTTGGTTTCCAACTCGAGAAAGATTGTCGTGCGGCTGAAAATCCTTGTCAATTGTTGTCTTGTACGGGACAGTAATTGGGCCATTGCAGAAGCCCAAAAATGACAGCCGGGCGTAAGTCGCTTTTAGACCATGGTAAGCTGAGACCTACAACAAAAGGCAAATCAGGCTTCCAGTAATCATCTGTTTAGATCAAAGGATACCTGAATGCCCTATCACACCGGCACCACCCTTGGGCGCCCGAAAGAAGCGAAGAAGATGCTTCCTCGCCAGTTAACATCCTCAACTGAGGATATTTCACCAAGAGGGCTATGCTCGACGGGACTGCCTTCACCGATGCAACTATGCAAAGATATCGCATCTGTTCTCGGCTAAATATCTGACTGGGGCACAGTAGATGCAGAATAGTGGCACAGCCAAGTAGGGAACAATCTTCAAAAAATTGGTTGCATTCTCCCACATGGGATCTACGCTCAGCTTGTCAACAAAGTCTCGGGGATGGATGATATTTCGCCTGCGAAGATACAACTATGTAAGGGGGCAACCATCAAGGTCTGCTATTAACTATGGCAAAAACACAGTTACGCAAGTACAACAATAATATACGTGAGGCAAAATATAAGATAATACCCGACATGTTCCACTTCGCGTCTTGCCGACCTGGGCGATTGGCGACATAGGACTGGATTCCAAGCTATAAGATCGTCAGATCTGCCGAAGAGTATTCTGATGGATTCAAGCCGCGAACCAAGTCAAACCCTTTGTCATTATGAGTATCGACACGCAAACGATCAAGTCTGTCACCCAGAGTAGAAAGTGAGGAATTCTGCCAACCAGTAAGTACTTAGTGCTATGCAAGTTTAGCAAGATGCGATTCTGATTTCAAAGGCAAGTTTAATGGCAAAATTGAGAACGAGAGGTTGATCACAAATCTTCCTGGTTCGGAAGACAAGGAGGGGCCTGACTATAGGTCAGGGCCAACAAGAATTTACAGGGCCAAAACGCTGCTGACGTTACAAGGAGAAGGTCCTAAAAACAGGCTGCTGGAACAGAAGGCAGAAGCGAAGCAACGGTGTTGTAGCGTGTGCGGAAAAGAAGGCCCTAATGCGAGAGGGTGTGAGATAGAAGTAGCAGTGTCTTGAAGTCGTATTTCAGGTTTAACTAAACCAATTTAAGTTGTTGTGATTCATTTTGTGTGTGTGCTGTAGCACGGGTTGTGGCTCAGCTGCCTTACTAGCTTATTATGCATTGATAACACTTTCTAAGCTTTCTTTACTTTAACCCAATAATTGCTCAAAATGTCATTTATGACTCTCTGACAAATTCCATGGTGAGCAAAATGAGTCATCCGCGAGACAAAGGGCATAAGAAGAGTATTCGACTCAACAACAACCTCCTCGTGAAGCTCCCACTCATCCGTCAAAGTACCTGGGGTACTCGGTATACCGGGGTTCGGCTGTCGTCTACGAACCAGACACTCAATCCACACAGTAACACTTGCTCTAGCATCCACGCGAGCGCGAATACCGTTCTTGGTTTTCAGAAATGTGATAGGCCATTCCTCATCCTGCGTCAGACCCGGAGCCAACTCAAGCCGCTGGAAGCAAAGAAAGCTCCTGACACTGTCATTGGGCGGCCCAAAGAAGGGCTCGCTGTGGACCACCCCAAAGTCAGGCGTAGTCTCGGAGAAGCTCACGAAAACTGCGTTATGCTTAAGCAAAGGCGTGTATGTGTGAATATGAGCGAGTACGATTTCTCGCGGCAGATGGCTCGGGATGGGTGCAGTGTCCAATATGCGATGCTTTGACCGCATCGCCTGGCGTTCGTGTTAGCGTTGGTCATGGCTTTGTAATGTAATACACAAATGCGAAGCGCCATGGCCATCCGATGGCAGCTTGGCTCAAGCTCACCTTGTGTGTTGACTAATGAACTGTTGCTTTGTACCCTCCTGTCAAAAATCCCTTTTCCCCGCAAGCTGAGGTAATTTCAGCCAACAGGTGTGAAGCCTCCTGCACCATAAATTCTTGGCTGACAGGTGGTGATCAAAAAGGCGCAGTTTTCCACCGAGTACTTCGAAAACTCCAAAATCTATTTCCTCAATTTTGAGAGTCCGACTTCGGTCAAATATGAGGATGCAATGTTTTTGAACATCCCTTGAAATACGTGCGGCACAGCAATTGACCCGGATACGACCAACGATGTTGAAAGCGACCTCCTTTGAGACCACGGCTACTTCCGTTCCCTCTCAGATGGCCAATTATCTAGATGTTAGTGCATTAACTTTGAGACTACTTCTTACTATCAATTTGGCTTGTAAAGCAAGTACCCTCTGATGGTTGCATGAAACGGTCGAGACGGAAGTAGCCGTGGTCTTGTGGAGATTTGGTATAATGGGCCAATAGCAGAACCGCTATCATCATTCAGTTCTAAAAATGACACAAATAATGGCATGCGCTAAGATTAGCTTTCTTACCGCCCGAATTAGCTGAAATAAAGAATCGAGAACATTTGTCTGAATCTTAAGGATCAATTATTTACATCATAACCTCTTCTCGTGACATTTAAACACCAAATTGTTCAAATTTTCTTGACAGTCATAAGGCACAAATACATTGCAGATCCACTCTTAGACTCTTCATGGCATAAGCACATCAGGGAGCACATCAGGGAGCCCATCAGTTCACGGTACCTGTCTTTTAGGCCATCGCGCTTGGCTGGTGATAGATAGATAGTGAATTGTGACAAGAATTTATGCCAGAAAATACCATTTGTTATTAGGGGAGGATAAGACTAAAATCTTAGAGCAAACGTGTGAGGACCATTAAAAAAAGAAAAAAGGGAAAGAAGAAAAACCATTGCTTCCATGATCCTTCATAGACCGCGATTTCTCTCAAGACAATCTTTCATCTCGTGCTCGCCCTTCGCCCCACAAGTAGGACAAAACAATTCTTCCTCCGTATGGGCGTAGTAGCACTGGGGTCCATGAATGCAGTTCTTACCGTAATCGCAATACATGTGCTTCCTTGCCTTCTTGTGGCCAGAAGTATTGAAAAACTCCGTTTCCTCCTCTGTGTGGTGGTATTTGCAATTGGTGGTGTGACGACAATATTTGCGCCAATAACACCGCTTTGCCGACTTTCTTGCGTCTTCTTTCATACGCTTGTTGAGTTGTTTCGAGCAACTGTCGACAACGGTGAAGCCGTCTTTCTGATCGTCTTGGCTGCCGTAATCGCTGTTCTCAGACGCCGCACCTCCTGAGAATGCATTCAAGATACCTCGCCTGTGTCTTATCTCCTCATCTTCACTCTGACAGTATTCCCCATAGGTCAGAACAGTTCCTTCGCTACACCACCCCTGGAAGAACTGTAGGAGTGCTTCAGGAGCCGGGGTTTCCTCAGGTGCGAATAAAGGCACGAAGACCGTATCTTTAATACTATTGCCGCTATCATTTCTGGTGCAGGTGGCTTTCCAGTGATTAAACGGTAGTGATGAAAGAATGTATCCGTCGAAGACGAGCTGGTTGAGGGGGGTCGTAAGAACGACTGTGCTGTCCTGGGGGATTGTGGTTTGATCAATCGGAAACACGCGCGTGAGCTTTTCCAAATGATCGTCGAGTAGGCAGATTTTGATCATAAGTCCCAGCTTTTTGCTCAAGTCTGTATAGACCTGAGCGAGGGAATCCCTCCAGGACCAGATATACACGTGATGTCCATACATCACAGCTTTTTCGACAGCAGGGACCATGTCAGCATCGCCGGAGACCATAGCGAAGACGCAGTGTGCGTCCCAATGGTTAGCCTCAGTGGCCTCGACGGCCATTTCGACTGCGAGGCTTGTGTCAACTTGTTTCTCCCGCCCAGTCTTAGAGCTCTGTGGACAATTGACCACACGGACCAAGTTGTTATCGAAACTGTGAAACACTTCGTTGCTGGAATCAAGCTGCGATCCGTAGAAATTGAAATGAAATTCAGTTTCACTCGTGTCGTCGTCGAAACCAAAACCTTCGATGATCACGGCCTTGAGAGCACCGATATCATACCGTATAGTATGACCATCTTCCTCTTTGATAGAGGCCTTTCTAGAGTAAGCCTTTTTACCCCGGATCGATATGTTGGACCAGTCAATGTAGACATGGGCAAACCCTTTGTCCCCACAAGTTGAATAATTGCAATTGGGCCAATCGGGCCAGCTGGGCGAGTCCATCGTTTCGGAGAGATATGAAGCAGCCTCGAGAAGCATGGTGCGTTGGCTTACAAAGAAATGTATAGGAAAAAGTCAAATCGATCGATAAGAGTGTATGATAATGAAATACAAAGGAGTCAGTGCGAGCCAATTATGAAGGGTGTTTGTTCATTGAAGGCAGAAAACCCGCATATATATAGTATTGAGCGTTTTCTGTCATTAAAGTCGAGGTTTCGGTTGACTCCTCGAGCAATGATGCTAAACAGCACTACTGAACAGTGTACAAAATCTTTCTTGCCCTGTATAACAGTAGAGCTAATTCCCATAGAGGTTGTCTCTGTAGGAGATACCTCTAGCTGCGCCTCCTTGGATGTATCACGGAAACAGTGCCATAGTTACTAGAAGGCTGAGCATTTGCCAAAAAAGAAAAGAACCTCCGTCCTAGACCGACGGTTGTGTCACTACTTGTGCTGTTCAGTAGCCGCACTTAATCTGCGTGACAAGGAGTTTGTTAGATAAAGGAACGGTGTAACCACTCCATGTAATCATTCATATGAGCTTTTGGGTAGTACCTTGCGGCTTGCAGTTTTGTTACGGGCCTTCTGTGGGTTGTGCTCCCCGACAACATCACAGTCTTTTGACTTGACACTCTTCAAAGCTAAGTCTCGGACGGATCAATCGATCTAGGAATATCTGAAGATGTTTGTATGCCTGGAAAAGCTTCTTATCTGGATGTACTGCATGGCGTTGAGCACAGTTGAGCGACCCTTATTACTGAGCTGGTAGAACATGGCCGGGTCACAGCCGTGTATGTAACCACAGCTACCTACATCGGTGTTATCTGGCAGGCAGCCCATACTAAGCCACGATAGATAACTCTCCAAGGTTCATGCTTGGAATCTAGTTATCTCTACCGCCGGAACCACAGTTGCATTACCCTTGATGGTATGAGTCCTGATGTCAACCAAACTTTCCTTTTCGTCATTACCGAGTATCAATCAGCATGCCTAAGCTCCTTCTGCCCATTTCATGTGATAGTAGGTATTTAGACCCGAACCCCATTTCGAAGCTAGGGCGGGCTCCCTCGTCCCGCAAGGTGTGAGAGAAACACTAGACAAACATCTTTTAGATGTGCGACCCCGATCAGTTCCTTCGAGATATTGACTAAGGCTTTGCTAAAACGAAACTAGACTCGGGGCCGCGAAACGCGTTTGGAAAGGAGTTAGACCATTGCGTTCTATCTAAGTGTCTAAACATAGGTATAGAGCCGTTATCTGTATTACTAACAAGAAACATGTCGTGCAAATCTGTGTAGCAAACATCACAGCTCGGCCAACAGGTGCAACTTATGTCGCCGAGAGCATCTAGATGGGTATAAAGGTAGTACGTGTCGGGTATACATAACCGAACTTCTGTGTGTTGTACGCCTCGAGGGTCCGTAATCCGTTAAAGTAAATGCTGAGATCGTAATCAATGCCAAGTACACTCTCCTAAGGGCCTTCCATGTAAGTTTGGGCTATGTCAGGTAGGCATTACGAGGGTGATCAAAGATGATCACCGCTTGCCGAATGTCCATCTCGTGGTTGGGGACGAAAACGAAAATAGTGGCTGTTGCAGCAATATATACAGCAGGGATATACATAGGCATCAAGTCGCGATACTCAAGCGCGAGAACAATCAGACCCTTAGCTGAGTTTGGAGTATTCTTCTTGAAGTCCTCTAGTTTATACGTGGTGGTGCGGTTGTAACTTTAGTAGCAAAAAGTCGACCAGGATTCTCGACCGTGTAATCGTAGATTCGACTGGCTTAGGCGATTATCTAGCCACTGCAGCAGCAGATCAATGGTATGTCTAAATGGCGCAGAGAATCCAGAACAAACCATTATCAAATCTCTAGATATGCCTCTCAATCCGCCTGCAACTCATGTAGCAGTGATGTCCACGATGACCACTGAGCTTCATCACCAAAATCCATATCATCAAAATTCAACCCCTCAATAGGCTCCAGGGGGTCAACCGATACTTGGACCTCAGCTGACCCCTCAAAGCTTCCCGAATCCTTTCCCTTTCCATTCTTTAGGTGGGTTTTCATCCGTTCCGCTTCAGCTCTGGCTTTGAGAGCGACAAGAACGACGACCTTTAATGCAACATGGCTGCTAGAATCACTCGTTATTTCTTGTGTAAAAATCCTATCTATAGCTTCCCATGCCCTGTCGACGTGCTGGCCCTCCGGTCGAACGCATAAATGCCACAGGACATAAAGAGTGACGTGGTACTGTGGATGAATTTTCTTCGCCCACGAGAACTGTTCCAAGAAAGGATCATCGTCCATCGTTCTGGATTCTAGAATACTCAACGCCTCAATCAAGCTTGCGTCTGTTACAAGCAGCTCTTTTGAGCCCGGTTGATGGAGGAAATACCACTGTTGTCTGGTGAAAAAATCGAGTTTCCTTAGAAGAAAGTGGGAACAGTGGACTGTAAGCCGCTGGTGGGGGGTTATTGGGTTGCATTTCTCCAGCCGCTCCTCGATTCTTGATCGGGCTTTTTGAACAATCTCTCTTCTTATGCTCTCACTAGGCCGAGTGGGAGACGAAGCAGCAAGTATCAGCTTTTCACCTGCCCTCGCCAAGTCGATGTTCACAAGCGAGAACGTCATGGATGTCCAGCCAGGCTTGTCTGGAGGGATTTCCACGATGCCAGGATAAACATCTACATCATCAAGATTGCGAGGCATTTCAACATCAAATGCTGATGTAAAGACAGTGGGACTATTCAGGCCAAAGTCTTCTCCAGCACGGCTGTCTCTTGTGATCAGATGCCACCATAAACGGCGACGGAGCTCAGTTTCAAATGGTGGAAGCCCAAGTCGCTTTCCATCGCGGTGGACGCCAAGTGACTGGGCTATGCGTATGGCGAGACCGTTGAGTATCCATATTGCTTTACCTCGATTATCAATCCGAGCTGCGGACTACACATGGGTGTTAGCGTCCATGACGTATAATGATCCCTAAGTAGCATACAAGATATATAGCTAGAGCCCGTAAGCCCGTCAAAGTCGGTCGGTTGAGAAAGTTTGCATGAGAGAAAGTTTGTTCGAAACCATTCTTGTAACTCAGAAGTTGCGTGCTCTTCGCTGGCTGTAGTAGCTGCTGGGCGGTTGACTCATCAAGCGATGCAGTCGCGGCAAAGTAAATGCTGTAACAGAACATCAGGTCGTCAAGTGTCGCATTGGATGGATCAGCTATCGTCGAATATAGTCTGACCTCGTCGGTTGAAACATGTGTTAACTTCGATCCGGTACAGATTTCGACGTTATTTAGATACACGTTCCATAATCTGATCGCCATGGCCTTCGGAGGGTGAAACATTGAAGGATGCTGGGAAAGGCGGCAAGATGACAGGATACCTGTGGGATCAAAAAGGGATGGCAATTCTATTCTATGCTCGGTATGAGATGTTATCAATGCTGCCTTGATATTTTCGTCCTAGTAGTTATTAGCTGTGTGTCTATTGCTCGGTATCAGCCACGCTCACTTCGCTAATCACGCGAGATACCAGTGTCTCATTGAAGTATTGACTCGACGAATCTTCATGTATGAGAAGTCCATCTGGCGATGCAGAGTCAATTGCTGCCAGAGAAGTCGTGGGCTTGGTGCCCCCTTGTACGACTGAGCTGGAAGCCTTTTGTGTCGTTGCTTTAGAAAGATTGAGTTCTAGACTTGTGATACGGCTAGCCATCTCAGCCATGATCGTTTTCTTTGTCCGCCGGACTCTTGGACCGGCTGGTGGATAATCACATATGTTACCCGATCGGTGGCATGACGAGCATGGTGTCCGCTTGTCGCATCGGATCTTTTTGCTTTTACAAGCGTGACACGAACGAGACATTAGATTTTCGGAGACGGAGTTATCAGTTGAACTCTTTGGGTTTATTGAAGGTGCGAGACTCTGAACAAATTAAGCAACAATGCGAGAAATTTTTAGTATATGACATCGCGGCTTGAGGTTGACTCCGGCGCCGGGTTTAAATGAGCCTTAAATCCGGGCGCCCCTTTTAACACCGGTCGGATAACCACCCGCAACAAAGATCGGCCGATTTTAACTACATTTTACGACCGAATCCGAATGGGCTATGGCCCAAAGATATACCAGTGTGTTTCCTTTCTATTGGACTATTGTTTGGTGCAAAGGTCTCTTAGAAGCTGATTTGGTGACTTTGACATGTATGTATGTATTGTTTAACGCCGGTGCGCCCCTAAAGGACAAAGGGCGAGATGACTTTCAAGGTATAAGTAGTCGATGCACCACGTTAATCAACCCCAAATCACTCATCATTGTCCATTCTCGATCAAAACCTGCAACCCAAAACTCATCATCATTATGGCTAGCTCAGTTCCCGACACACATCGAGCGTTGGTCCTCCACTCAACCAGGGACCCTTATGACATTTCTGTCGAAGCCCAGGACATTCCTCAGGCTGGACCAGGAAGCGCTCTTATCCGTGTTCTCTCGGCAGGTGTTTTGACATACGCAAACCGGGTCTACAACGGCCATAAGCGTTATCCCTACCCCGAACCATTTGTCATTGGCTCCAGCGCGATTGGTCGAGTCGCCGCAGTTGGCCCAGATGCAACATCTCTGAAGCCTGGTCAACTCGTCTTTTTTGACTGTTTCATCCAAGGACGCGATGATCCTCAGTCACTCATACTCCATGGTCTTTCCTCTGGTTTCAACCCCGCAAGCAACAAGCTTATGGACGGCGAGTGGCGAGATGGCACTTATGCGGAGTTTGCGAAAGTTCCCCTAGAGAATTGCTTTCCAATGAATGAGGCGAGACTACTCGGTAAACCCGATGACGGTGGGCTTGGATACACTCCGGCGGATCTAATGTATCTCTTGACACTTTCGATTCCTTTTGGAGGACTCCGCGATATCAACATTAAGCCCGGAGATAGAGTGGTAATCAATCCGGCATCTGGCACGTTTGGAAGCGCTGCTGTACTTGCTGCACTGGCGATGGGAGCTCAAGTCATTGCCATGGGACGCAATCAGGAAACTTTGGATGTTGTCAAAGCTCTGAATCATGAAAGAATCAGAACCGTCCTGAATACAGGAGATGTGGAAGCTGACATCAAAGAGCTGACCAAGGATGGTCCTTTGGATGCGTTCCTCGATATCTCTCCTGGAAAGGCTATCCGCAGCACCCACTTCAAAAGTTGCATCTTGTCACTTCGCCGCGGGGGGCGTGTGAGCTTGATGGGTGCACATCAGGAGCTCACGCTGCCTACTCAGTTTATCATGCTTAATGATATCACCATCAAGGGCAAGTGGATGTATACCAAGGATGATATACGGGCTTTGATCAACTTGCTTGAAGCAGGCTATCTGAAGCTCGGGAATGTACGGACTGTCGGGAGTTTCACTCTAGAGGACTTTGGGAAGGCCTTTGAGACAGCAGCTAAGATGAGCGGACCCTTCTTGCAAACAGTTATCTGTCCTTAGAATTAGTTGACGAAATATGTCATTATAGACTAGATGAATCTCCTCTCAGAACCTGAATATTAGTTTGCATTATGAACTACACAATTACATAAACATCGCAATGCTTCGTAAGTCAGAACAACTTGGTCATTGAGCCTCATGAAAAATATTCAGCCAACCATCTCAGGCAAAAGAGTGGGTGGGATTTACTACAGGGTGGGCGTGGGTACCTACGAAGGACCAAGATAAATCGCACCATAAGGAAGCTGGAAATTTGCATTACTCTTGCATGCTATGACTATCATAATAGCCACTTTCTGCCCAATTCTCTTTATAGCAAAGGGTTGTTGAATCTGTTTGTTTTCACGAAGCATCTCTACATGCTTGTGTTTGCTTTGTATTGAGAAACCAGCTTCCAAACCATGACGTGATTAACTATTAGAAGGAGTCGATTTATTCTGACGTCTCAACAACAGCCTGATCATAGTGGTGAGAAAAAGACCGTCATCGCCGGCACTAGTGCGGTTATCTGTACCCAGACCGGTACTCAGAAGCTTACCATGGTCCTTTCCATCGGAATCATATGTTTCGGCGAGTATGTCAAAATAGAGGCATGTTCCGTTGAAGTTGGCCGACTGCGGAGACGAACCCCAGATTTTTCTCCATCTCCAAGCCCACTTATCGGCCCGTTTAAGTCATGCCGGTTATTGGCCGTGACTGGCAAGGAATAGCTTGGTTGTGCTGGGAAGCTTTGATCAACTTCGGAATAGCCTCGGCCAAGATTTGTAGTCTTTTATTTCTGGTTCTGTCTTTGTGTTTGTTTCTGGGGTAAAGAAACGTTGCTTGTGGCTATGTCTGCCTCTTGTGGCTTTCGCCTGTCTACTGTAGAGTGCACTTGTACCACCAATCGGTCCGCAAATGGTTCATGACAGCCAAATGAAATTGGAAGTTCTTAGCTCCGGTAGTGGGAAAATTTCTTCCAAGTCATGCCCAATGGCCCTAGGATTGGTCGGACCAGTTAATGGCACGACCTGAGGTGGTATCATGACAAGACGATGAACTCTAAGCTCGAATAGGCAGTTTTAAACGCTCGATCTACCGGGTCTACCCCGCGTTTTCACTGCTTGGAGAAATTCCCTCGACTGTTCCAAATCAGCGGTTCATCACACGATCCGGTCTTTGTGGAGCCGATCCCTGCCATGACGTCTAGTCTGGGGATGGACCGGGATAGCTCTCGGAGCTTGGAAGAGCAAAGCAAATGTTTCTAGCGGGTTTTCTTACGATATTGACAACGGTTGCCCCATATGGCAGTTGCTGCCACTCGCTGTGGCTGGAAAGCATGAATGCCATCGATCACCATGAGGCAATTGGCAATCTTCAATTGCCGATCGACAGACTATAAAAACTACACAGCTGGCCGCGGTAAGTGATGGTGTTTCAGTAGCGTCGAACAGAGTTGAGCTTCAACCTCAGCAATCATGTTCTCTCAACTCGTCGGGGCCTTTGCCCTTCTCACTGCGTTCCCCATCCTCTCGCAGGCGGCCCCCAGCAATGACAAGCAATGCGAGGCTGCGCGCACCCAGCACAAGCCTCGATTGTTTGTGCTCACGGACGTTAGCAACGAGCCCGACGACCAAATGAGTCTGGTCCGTCTGTTCACCTACGCCAACGAAATCGACATCCAGGGCATTTCTGTCACTACATCAACTTGGCAGCGCAACAAGGTCGATCGCGAGTCCGTTGTTGGTGTTCTCGATGGCTACAAGAAGGTTGTCAAGAACCTTAACGCCAACGTCCCCTCTCACTCGCCCTATCCCACTCACAAATACCTCCTCGACCGACTACACAAGGGCCATGCGGTCTACGGACGAAAGTCGCTCAACCTCTCTCTGAGTGATGGTGCCAAAGCGCTCATCAAGGCCGCCGACAACTCGAGCGTCAAAGACCCTCTTACCGTATCCGTCTGGGGTGGATCGGCCATTCTTGCCGAGGCCCTCCAAGAGGTTTCCAAGACTCGAAGCGAAGATGATGTAGATGCTTTCGTCGAGAAGCTGCGCGTGTACGCCATCTCCGATCAGGATGACACGGGTATCTGGATCCGCCTTCGATACCCTCAGCTGTTCTACGTTGTGTCCCTGCACGGGTTCAGCGAGTACACTGTTGCCGCATGGAACGGCATCTCGGGTGAGGAATACCGTCACTTTGATCAAGGCGGCCCCAACTCGAGCATTGTTTCCAACGACTGGCTCGAGAAAAACATTCGCCTCGGCCCTCTGGGCGCGCACTACCTCAACTGGTCCTTCATCATGGAGGGTGACACTCCTGCTTTCTTGCCTCTTGTCCAGAACGGTCTGGGCGATGTCAACCACCCTGACTGGGGTAGCTGGGGCGGTCGCTACACTCTTCTCGACCAGACGAACCAGTCGCGCGTGTATGCCGATACTGCCGACTACGTTGTAGGCGCCAACGGCAAGAGCTTTATAAGCAAGTTCGCTACCATTTGGCGATGGCGCCAGGACTACCAGTTCGACTTCGCTGCTCGTATGCAGTGGACTATCAACTCAAAATACTCCGAAAACAACCACCAGCCCGTTGCCGTTGTCAATGGCTCTTGCGGTCCCGCTCCTCTCGAGCTCAAGTACAAGCCTGGCCAAGACATTGTTCTAGATGCGTCTGACAGCTGGGACCCCGACGGCGATAAGCTTGACTATGACTGGTTCCACTACCGTGAGCCTGGTGGATCTGGATTCAGCCGAAGTCTCGAGGGATTTGACCCTTCCCTCAAGATGAAGCCTATCCTGACTCCCAAGAGCCCCAACGTCAACATTACCAATATTAAGGACAATGGTAGTGTTGTGAAGCTGGAGACATCCAAGAGCCTCAACGACGTAAGTGGTCCAAAATCTTTCCATCCTGATTGTATATTTACTGACTGAAACGCTACAGACTATGCACATTATCCTTGCTCTCCGAGATAACCGCAAAATGCCCCTGGTGTCCTACAGGAGAGTTATTCTCGAGGCCAAGTAAGCCACGAGATACTATTCTGTAGTGTATATATCTAGTTGAACATTAAAGTTTTCTAATGAAGTATGTTCTTGGTCACAAATGAAAGTTGAACTAGCCTCTATGCTCTATGTTTGTGAGTATGTAAACTTACCCTCTCTTAGGATAATCCGTTTACAACTACATATAATTATGAGATGTTTGGACTGTTGGTGAATCCGTTCTTGTGTCTCGATGCTTCAACTTATCTCTGGGACATGAATGAGAGAATTAGCTAACAGTTTAGTCGTCTTGGTTCACTAGCAAAAGAACAATGATAAGAAAGAAGTGTGCACACCGGATTAAACACCTGGCCTAGTCTACTGCCACTCAGCCTCGACTTTGGAGCATACCGGCTGAGCCTTACAGTGGATGTAACATTCGGTTTTGGGCAACAGCTCTGGCGGGCTTAGTCGACTTGTGACAGGCGATCATACAAATGCATTGCAGAGGAGAGAAATCAGGCTCGGCTCTCGGCATGACGCCCAAACTTTGATGTGGGAGGCCGACCATCGACAATTTGCCACTTGACATTATTTACTATGGTATACACAGCCTCTCACCGATAACTATTTCTGCCTCTTAAACCTGAAAAAACCATAATTCAAAGATTATCACAAAACTCCAATTTTTAAGCTTAACCAATCTCCCGTGAGTTTTCCTATTCGACAAAACTATCACTATACTCGTCCAGGCGAACAGCCTTTAAAATGAAGCTCTTGTACTCCATGACCACTCTCGCCTGCCTCTGGACACCTATCCATGCAGGCCCTATCGCATACGGCATTTGTCAAGCCGGCTGTGCTACCGTCGCGATGGCATGCTATGGTGCAGCCGGTTTCACCTGGGGAGCAACCGCCGGAGCTACGGCTCCAGCAACAATCATCGCATGCAACAGCGCTTTTGGAACGTGCTCTGCAGCTTGTGCACAAACAGCCTTGTTGGCCCCTACTCCATGAAAACGAAGTAAACAAGGGACTTGGGGATCAGACCAGTGCGGAATTGATTGAGAACAATCGGTTTATCACTGTTATGATGTATGGATTTTGTGGGTGTGGAACATACTTGCGCGTTCTAGATCTTGATGAAAAAGCTTGTGTGACAGTGTCTTGCTATGTATTCTTACTGTAGTGCCTTGTTACTCTGTCATTACCAAGAGCATAAAAAGTAAGCTTCGATCTTTCTGTATAGCCTATCCTTTCGCTCAGTTAATTAATCTTGACGGACATGCAAAAAGATTGCAATATACTATAGGTAGCAAATCTATCCCATCACTTTCAACCCCTTTGCAATTTCATGTTATACTTCTGTGATAGGGAAGTACTTAAGTAAAGTGCAAACTCTCTGGGAGCAAAGTCTAAAAAGCCTTTAATTCCTTCTGCTTTGCGTAGGCCAGTTAAGATATGTTGAAGCTCCTTATGTACGTACAGGATGTCAGATCTCTTAAAAAAGACGCGGCGCTAGGTTTATACAATTTGAGAACGTTCAATCGTTATCGAGATCAGGATTCATTTCGAGGCTCATTTCATGCCAGATTTAGACTTGCACGTTCAGCTGACGTGAAAGGGATGATGTTTGCCAAATATATCGGCCTCGGCCTTTGGAACAGCCCCCGGGGTCAGGAAGGGCTAGCCTGGTATATCCAGCCATAAGTTATGCCTGTTGGCGAGTATTGAGGATAGACTCTGAGGTCTTCTTATAGGCGGAGACAAGGAATCAGATTCAATATCGATATTCCGCTGTGGCAAATATACAGGCGGAAATGCGAAGTTGCCTTTTCAGACCCTTAGGGCCTGTATATTACTTTCTTACTTAGGACCAGCTTCCCGGCTAATTTATAACCAGACGACGATTATATAATTATCTCTTTTTCAAAAGTTGCTTTTTTTATGAGTTACCTTTCTTTATAAGTTATATCGCTCTGACTTACCGTGGGCTGCAGTGGCTGTAGCGCTATAAGGGCTACCTTATATCAGGTAAATCCTCCAAACGGGGCCTATTTTTTTTTTTCTAGCGGAAGGTGTGCTTATAGGCAATTTCGACTTTTGGGACACAAGGCCTTCTGGCCTTCCATAGAGCGGGGGTCTCAGCCGCACCATGCGGTCTTTTAGTCTGTATACCCACAGTTTAGACATGGACCCCATTCTTCCTTGATTAACCCGCTTTTTGCCGTGATGGACCCTTAGACCTGTTGGACGGCCACCTTTCTTTTACAATATGGCACGTCAGCTGGCCAGGGACGACTATACGATCGGTTGGGTGTGTGCGCTGGCTGTTGAGCTCACTGCAGCCCAGGAAATGCTTGACGAGGAGCACCAGGACTTACCTCAAGATGCGGACGACATCAACGTCTATACCCTTGGCCGCATCGGTAAACACAATATCGTGCTGGCTGCTTTGCCCGCTGGCCTTATGGGCATCGCCTCAGCCACTGCCGTCGCGCAGCAGATGAGATTTACCTTCCGATCAATTCGTTTTGGCCTGATGGTTGGCATTGGCGGTGGCGTCCCGAGCACGCAAGCCGATATCAGGCTCGGAGATGTCGTCGTCAGCTTGCCAGAGAAAGGTCACGGCGGAGTAATTCAGTATGACTTTGGTAAGGCCACTCCAAGCGGGTTTGAGCCGTCAGGTTTCCTCAACGCTCCGCCGCCTATCCTTCTGGCAGCTGTCACGAAGCTACGTGCCGCATTTGACCGAGGTAGGAGCCTCTTCCCACAGCACCTCGCTAGATTTGAAAGCCTTCCCAAATTTGTTCGCGAGAGTGCTGGCGATGATGTCCTCTTCGAAGCAGATTACGTTCATCAAGGCCAACAATATGACTGTACATTTTGCAAGGCAGACCGGCTGGTACTACGACAGCCAAGAGACGACGCAACACCACTTATCCACTACGGCACCGTTGCCTGCGGGAACCAGGTAATCAGGGACGGCCAGACACGAGAAATGGTCAGCTCAGAATTTAACGGCGTCCTCTGTTTCGAAATGGAGGCCGCTGGCCTTATGAACAACACCCTGCCATGTCTGGTGATCCGCGGGATCTGCGACTACGCCGACTCTCACAAGACCAAGAAGTGGCAGCCATACGCATCCGCCGCCGCGGCGGCGTTTGCAAAGGACCTGCTCAGTTACATCCCTCTAACGCTCGTACCAGCTTCGCAGAGTGTCAAGTACCCCTTTCAAGGTCAGTGTAGATGACACCCTCATACCTAGTGCTGGCAATCCTGGCACCGTTGCAATGGGAGTACACATTGGCTCGCAAGAGACAAGCCATTTACTAACATATTCATCCACCTAGGCACGAGCACCACCAACCCGGTCAGAAAGCCTGGTGGACTATCGGACCAAGAGCGGCATAAGACTGTGCAATCAACCTCCAATGTAGCCTATTCCAACCGCCAGATAGAAGCACTTCTTGGGGGCATGGGCCAGTGGTGTGAGGATTCGAGGCCCAGGAAGGAAAAGGCGATCTTACCGGATTAGGTAGCCACGTGACCTTCTCGTTAATAGCCTTGCCAGGGATTCCAAGGCCACACACATTATCATCGATGGGCTGGATGAGATTCATGGCAGTGGTGCCCATGAAGTCTTGGAAGCCCTTGAGAGCATTTTCGAACGCAGTCACGGTCTTGTGAGAGTGGCTATAGCGAGTCGTGACCGACCAGACATTGTTGATAGACTAAGGCACTTTCCGGATGTCAACGTTATTTCAACCAACAATGACTCTAACATTCGATAATTTACTATATCTCGACTAGATCGGATGATTAAATGCGGATAATCATTGGGTGTTGTCGTGTCGTCTGAATTACGAACCGAGATAATTGAAGTTCTATGTGATAAAGCGCAAGAAATGTGAGTATCTCATACGACCAGGTAAGCAGAGTGACGATTTTGACACTAGAGCAGGTTCCAATGGGTCCGATCTTCGATGCAACACTTGCTATTCTTGAACGTTGAAGGGAATGTCAGAAAAGAGCTTGGACTACTGCCGCCCGACCTCATGGACACTTACAAACTCACATATACCCACACCAAGACATTTGGACAGTAAAGTAGAGCGCTGGTTCACAGAGTACTGAGCTGGCTCTTATGCGCTTGAAGAGCATTCTCGACAACCCAGCTTGTCGCGGCCGGTTTTGCTGTCGACGCCAATGGAGCTTACACCAAGACAAGTGTAAGGGATATCATTCGGGTCTGCTATACTCTTGTTATCCTTTGAGAGGGAGTCGAAGATCGTGCGTTCCGCACATCTGTTGGTTCAGAAGTTCCTCGAGTCGCACGTGGATTTCACGCCGGAGCTCCGACATAAGATTGTAGCCGAGAGATGTCTCATTGCTTGTCTTCACGTGAACACGGGCTCTGAAGGTCTTTGCAGGGCAAACGAATTGCTATGCCAATATGCAGCCGTCTATTGGGCAATGCATTGCCGCGAATGTCGTCAAGGTCGGTCTCCTAAGGGCCTTTCCGCGCAGGGAGGCGCACAAAATAATCAGTTATATGGGCTCTTCAAAAAATTCGTGCTAAAGGAGACTTCTGGGGGCCCAGAGTTTGAGAGATGTGCAATTGATGCATGCCGGATCGCCCAGGATGACCCCATGTATAGTAGGTCAACAAGACATCATGGAAGTGGAACTGACTGTGCGAGCAGGACATCAAAGAGAAAGTGCTTTCATGCGTGTGGAATACAGATGATGCATCACGAACCCCCAACTTCACAGCCGCCGTGTGGGACTTCAGGGAAATTTTCCTCAACGTTTATAGAACATAGCCGGGTGATCTGCTTAGTGAAAATGGCTTGAAATAGATCGTTCTCATCTTGGCTACTCTGAATCAACACGAGAAGTTGACCATAAGACTACTGAATCTTGGGGCTGATCCTGGTCATGGGACATGGATTAAAGTCAATGGGCTTCTCTCGCATCCTGTTGCTGAGGTCAACCCAATTCTAGCCGACACCGAAACGAGCGTGTGGCTCCTGGCGACACGTAATCATCACAGCTCTATCGTAGCTGAACTCCTAGATGATGGACGTGTAGATACCAACCTTCTCTACAATGACTAGACTACTCTATTCTAGGCGACTTTCCAGGGATCAGACAATCTCGTAGAGCTGATCCTACGTCACGTGTGGATCAATAAGACTGAAGGCTCGCTCCAGTCCAGGATTGACAGTCTGGCGATGTACCATCACGGGCCTGTCCTTGGACTCTGGTCAGATCGCGCGCCTATGCCTCTCGAGTTTGACGCCGACGAGGCCAGCTGGAGCCATGAGGAATTGGAACGGAGGCTGTCCACTGCCCTCCCGGGGACGCGCGAACCGGTATTGAGGCCGCTGTTGGATCTACCTGTGCGCGACCTGAATGAGAAAGATCAGTGGGGGCGGTCCCTCTCTGGTGGGCCGTATCTACTGGCAATGTCGAGATGGTAACCATTGTGTTCAAACTACCGTGTTATGAACCTTCTGTATTTATAACTTATAATCCCCCCTCGAACCTTACGAATTCCCCTGAAACCTTTAATTAATTTTTATCCCCTTATAAGTCACCCTTTAACTTATTATTCGGTCTAGTCTTTTAATTCCTCTTATAACTCTACTAATACTGCTATCTAAGCCTTATTTCTTTTTAACCTTATAATAACCTTATTTTATTAAAAATACCTCTTTTTAATAAGGGCTTTTAATTCTTTTTTTTTCTAATTAAGTAAAATTCTTAATTATCTTTTTTTATATAAACTTATAAAAAAAAATATTATAATTAAAATTTATTAATTTAATAAAAACTAAATTATTTAATTAATTAATTAGTTAATTATTAGTTTTATTAAGATTTTTAAAGCTAATTTTAAAACTAAGCTATTTTTTTTTATATAACTTAAATTATTAAAAATAATTAAATTAATATAAATAAAAAAGTATATATTAATATAAGCTATATTATTAATAATAATATAAATTAATAAACCTACTATTATAATTATATTATATATAATATAGTTAATAAGTAAGTAAGATATTTTTTATAACTTCTTACTTAAGAATTAATTTAAAACTATTATAAATTATTTAATTAATTAAAATTACTTATTATACTCTTATTTAAATAACTCTAGAATTACTTAATAGGTTTTTATATTATACCTAGCTTTATTATATATATTATAATATTAACTACTTAATTGCGCTAATCTTTCTTAATTATTATTTTTTAATAATTTTATAATTACTTATATATTAATATCTATCTAATAAATTACTTATAATATCTCTTATATAATTATTATACCTTTTTTTTATAATTTAATTCTTTTTGCCTTTTAATACTAGTGTTATAAATCTCTGCTTATAGGTATAAAAGCTAGGTATAAGAGTATTAAGCCTAATTAATTAGAAGCTAAAAGCTCAGCGAGTAGTTAAATATTAGTTTATTTAAACTAACCCCTTAGGTTACCTTAAATAGTAAAGCTATCTTATATAGCTTTATAAGTTAAAATCTAATAATATAATTAACTTTATCTACTATCTTAAAGCCACCTTAATTTATTTACCTTTTTATAATTTTTTAATTTTTATTTCTTAGGAAATTAGCGCGGCTTAAAATAATAAATATAAAATAAATTATATCCCTAATAGAAAAAGTAAGTAAATTATAACTATTTATAATAAGCTTGCCGATTATAATATAAAAACTAATAGTTTAATTAACATATAAGTTAATTAAGATATATTAGGAAAAGAATAGTAATTAATAAGAAATTAATCTTAATAAATTAATTTAGGACTTAAGGGGCGATTATATTAATAATATATATCTTAATTATAGAAATATTAGTATAAGCCCTAATTAAATTATAATAAATAGCTAATAAGAACCTTTAGAGGTAATATATTCTTATAGTTAGGATAGTTTATTTTAATTAAAATTACCCTAAGGATAGTCTTTTTAATAGAGATATTAATTAAGGTTATTTTCATTAAGGAGATTAAACCTAATAAAAGAAATACTTGCGGTAATAATAAGGGTTATAACTAAGTAATTATAGTAATAAGCAGAGATAAATTAACTTATTTTCCGCTAATTAGTAGATTATTTAGTGCTTTAATATTATAAAGAATATAAATAACCTCTAAGTTATAATTATAAGACCTTAAAGAAGAATATTATACCTATTTAAATAGATAACTAGCTAAAAGCTATTAATACCGGGAATAACTTAAGGCTAAAATTAATTATTTTATAATAAATGAAATAAGCTATATTAAAACTTTTTACTAAATTATAAATAAAATAGCGCTTTTTTAGCATTAATATAAATAATAACTTTCTTAAATAAAAATAATTTTTATTTTTTATAAAAAGATAATATATTAACTTAGTCCTTTAAGAGAAATAAGTTAGGAACTAGCTTATAAAAATTTAATAGCTTTGCGATAAGTTATTAATATAATTTTTTATAAAATAAAAAGTATTTTATAAATTACTAGGTATTTTAAACTTTAAAGGAGATATAACTCTTATATATTAATACTAATATAAGCTTTAACCTTAGTTAAAAAAAAAGCTTAATTATAAGTAAGTATTTTTTAAATAATTAAGATTTATTATATAATAAATAAAGCGCGCTTAGGGATAAATTAGCTAAATATATAAAGATTTTATAAATTATAAAAAAAAAGACTTTTTTAAAGAAATAAAAAAATTTTTTTTATTATTATAAAATAATAAAGAAAGCTATAATAATAGTTAAAAAAATAAATCCTTATTAAGGCACTTTTTATACCCTAATAAACTAAGGCATAAAAATTATAATTATATACTTATACTAATAAGTAGCTATAAATAAGGCATAATAAGACCCTATATAATATATTATAACTATAGAAAAATAAAATACTATAAGTTAAATTACTAATTAGGCTAACTACTTATAAGGGAATTAAATAATATATTAATAATTTTAAGAGCTTAATTAATAGCAAAGATATATAAAATAGCTGCTATTAATACTAACTTTTTAAATTATTTTATAATATTAAAAAACTAAAGAGTATAAAAGTTATAGCTAAGCTATTTATATAAAAAAATAAAAAAAAAAAAGAAAGCTAAGAGAATTAAAATAATTTCTATTAATATAAGTATTATAATAAAAGCGCTTATTTTTTAAGGTATTATTAAAAAAGAAATTAAAGTCCTTTTAAATATAAAAGCTAAAACTAATATAATTAATATAAACTTAATATATAAGCTAGGGCTAAGCCTAGCTATAAATTATATTACGCTAAAGCTTAAGGGCTTCTAAGGTAAATTATAATAAGTAAAAAATACTTATTAATTAATATTCTTCCTAATAAATAAGAAAGGTTAATTATAAAAGCTATAATAAATACTTACTAGGGTAAGTATTAAACTAAAAGGTTTAAATATAATCCTTTTAAGATTATTAATAGGTCTTAAAGGTATTATTATAAATATAACTAAGAATATATTTTCCTATAGGGCTATTATAAAAATAGACCCTAAGATATTTCTAAAAGAGATTATTAAAAATAAGAAAAAGGCTTATATTCTCTATTTAGCGGCTATACTAACTAATAAAGAGTTAAATATATTAATTTTTAATAAAGAATTAGGAATAAATCTTAATTATAAGCTCCCTAAAAAACTTTAAAGCTATAAAGCTATATTTAATAAAGAAATAGCTAAAGCTCTATTAGTACTTTAAAAAACTAAATATATAATTAATTTAAAAGAAAGTAAAAAGCCTTTATAAGAACTATTATATCTCTTAAATTAAATATAATATAAAGCCCTATAGAAATATATTATAAAAAACTTAGCAAATAGGTAGATTTAATACTTAAAAAGTAAAGCAGGTATATTTATACTTTTTATATTAAAAAGAAATAAGGGCCTTTATTTATATATTAACTATTAAGGTCTAAATAAGATTATAATTAAGAATTAATACCTACTGCTATTAATTAGTAACCTATTAGATAGGCTTATTAAAATAAAATAAATCTTAAAGGTTAGTATTAGAGATATATATTATAAAATTAATATTAAAAAGTCTAACTATTAGAAGATTACTTTTTATATAAAATATAACTATTTTAAATATATTATTATGCCTTTTAGCTTAACTAATATATTAGCTATCTTTTAGGTATATATTTATTACGCCTTAGCTAATCTATTAGATACCTATTATATTATATATATAAATAATATATTAGTTTTTTTAAAGATAAGAGATTAATATATTAAAGACTTAAAAAAGGTTTTTTAATAGCTCCATGCTATATAATTTTATACTAAGAGGTTTAAATATAAATTCTACTAATAGAGAGTTAAGTTTCTCAGATATATAATTATTTTAAAAGGTATTAAAATAAATTAATTTAAAATTAAAACTATTTAAGATTAAAAAGCCTTAAAAACTTTTAAAAAAATATAAATCTTTTTAGGCTTTTATAACTTTTATAAGAAATTTATAGCTAAATACTTAAGTATTATAAAACCCTTAATAGCTATACTAAAAAGTAGCTAAAATAGGTATAAAATTATAAATTTTAAGTAATTAGAGGAAATAAAAGCTATATTTTAAAGCCTAAAAGAAGTCTTTTATTTAGTAATTATTCTCTGCTATTAGGATTTAATCTTATTTATAAGAGTTAAAATAAATATATTTATAAAAGTAATTTTAAGTATTTTAATATAACTAATAGAAATATAATAGTAACTTATTACTTATTAGTTGCGAAAACTAACTAATATAAAATAATAATAAAGTATAAAATAATAAGAGTTATTAGCTATTATTAAAAGCTTAAAGTATTAAAGTTACTATTTAATAGGGCTCTTAAAAAAGTTTTTAGTTCTAACTAATTACCTCGCCCTAAAGGGTATAATAAATACTTTAATATAAGACTTTTATAAAAGGCTCGCCTAATAAGTATATAAATTATTAGTATTTAACTTTAATATTAAATATAAGCTAAGAGCTAAAAATTTTATAAATAGCTTATTAAAAAAACTAAACTATATAAATAAGGAAATCTCTTATAAAAATATTATACCTACCCTAAAAAAAAAGCTAGTATTATAGGTATAACTATTAAAAACCCTATAAGAAAAGATTATTAATTTAGCAGGAAAGATTAAAGTTATAAAAGCTTATATCTAAATAATAAAGTTAAGTAAAAGGAATTCTTCTTCCTTAGTTAAGTAATAGCCCTTAAGTTGCCTTAATTAAATATAAAATATATAAATTATTACTATAATTACTTAAAAATAATAAGTAAGAAATAAAAAAGTTATTATTAAGCAGAAAGCTTTATAAGAGCTATTTTTAAGGTAAAGGCATAAAAACTAAGTAAAAGCTAGGGTTATTATTTTAAAGTAATATATTCTATATTAAATTATAAGAGAGCTTATAAAAAGCAAAATAATATATATTATTAGCTATTTTATAAAATTTAAAATATTAATATAAAAGCTATAAATTAAAAATTAATATTATTAAAAAATAAAAAAGAAATATTAAGTAATAACTAGTAAATATAAAAGATATTTAATAAGTAAAAAAATACTTTAGTTTAAAAATAGGATTATAATCCTAAGTAAAAATGCCTTATAAATAGAGATTTTTTAGAGATATTATAATAACCTAGGGGTAGGCTATATAAGACCTTAAAAAACCTTAGACCTAATAATAAGGAAATTCTATTAGAAAGAAATAGCTAATAATATAAGAAGCTATATTAAAAAGTGCTAAATTTACTAAGGCCTATAAGTATTAAAATATAAACCTTATAATTACTTATAATTCTTATTATTATTATTATACCTTTTTTAGGAGATTAGCTTAGACTTTATTATAAATTTATTATAAAATACCTAATAAAATAATAATATATATAATATAATTCTTATAATTATATATAAAATAATAAAGTTTATATTATTTATTTTAATTAAAAAGACCTTAAGGGCTATAAAGCTAGCTATTATATTATATAAGTATATTAAATATAAATTTAAAATTTTAAAAGAAATTATTAATAATAAAGATAAATTAATTATAAGCTAATTCTAGAAAGAATTAATATAAGAATAAGTAATTTATTACTAAATATTTACTATATACTACCCTTAAATAAATAATTAAACTAAGAAAATATATTAGATATTAAAAAAATATTTATAAGCTTATATAAAAGGCTTTTTAGAGAGATAAATAGCCTAACTAATAAAAGCTACTTTTATATATAATAATAATAAATACTTTATAATTAAAGTCTCCCTAATAAAGGCCCTTTATAAATATTACCTTAGATATATTAAATATATACTTTTAAAAATAAAAATAAAAATATAAGGTATATATAAATATATTAAAACTCTTAGCCGCATAAGAGCTATTATAAAAAAGTATTAGCAAAAAGTAATAAAGGCCTAAGTAAAATATTATAATATAAGATATAAATTATAAAAATATATAAAGAGTTAATATATTAAAGTATTTATAATATAGTTAATAAGCAAGTTAATTAAATAAGCAAGTTAATTAAAAATCCCTTAACTTATAATATTTTTATTTAATTAAATACTTCTTAATTACTTAGTATATTATAGTTTTTAAATAAAGCTAAAATAATTCTTATATTTTAGGCTATTTAAAATAATTTAAGATTAAATCTCTAATAAGCTACGAAAATATATAAGGTTTAATATAATACTCTTTATAACTAAAAGAATAGCATAGAATTATAATATAATTCTATCCCGAATTTATAGAAATTATTTAATTAAGAAGAAGATATAATAGTTTAATTTATTCTTAACCTAGATTCGCGAGGATTCCCCTCGCGACTATATTTTATAGAAGAGATAGCTAATTCTCTGCTTATAAACCGCGATATGCCACCTATTAATACGCGCTAGGCTTATAACTTCGCAAAGCGATAATTAGAGCTAAAAATATATTTATTTCAGAGATATAACTATTAAAGAGCTAAATATAAAAATCTAATTATTATTTATAGCTAGTTTAAGCTTATATAAAATATAATCGCGAAATATAATATTTAATTAGATAATATTTAAAACTTTAATAAGACTAGCTTTATAATAAGTATTATTTAAATTAAAATAGTTATTATAAGTTTAAAAAAGTAAGAAAAACTAAAATTAGTATAGCTTAGAAATTAAAAATAAATTATTATAATTTAGGCAATTAATATAGAAAGTTAATTAATTACGCTATTTATTATTAATATAAGCTAATATTACCTTGCGAATTAGTATTAAAAATACAACCTTTTAAGTAATTAAGTTATTATAATAAGCTAAAATAAATAAATAAATAATTAGCTAGGTTTTAAATAGCTAAAACACTTTAATTAATTTATAATTAAGTAATTAAAAAGTCTTTATTATCTTTTAATTCTTAATAGTTATAAAAGCTATTACTTTATTAATTTTAAGAAGTATTATAAGTAAAATAAAATTATTATATTTTATATACCTATTTATATATCTTATTTATTTTAACCTCTTAATATAAAATATTTTAGGCCGCTTAAAGATATATATTATTAAGAAATAAAATATCTAATTAAATACTTTATAACTTATATTTTAAAAACTAAGTTTTTTCCTACTTTTTATATTACTTTTAAAGCTATTTTTACTAAAAGTAATATTTAAAAAGGTTTTAAAGGCGCTAAATTTATTTTTTTTAACTTAGAAAATATAATCTTAAAGCTTAATATGCAGCTACAGACTTTAATACCTCTAGAGGAGGTAGCTAAACCTTTCTCTTCTTAGACTTTAAGAACCCTAATAATAGCAAATAAGGCCTAATCTTAGACTAAATACCTAAAAAGTTAAATCAGAAGGTATTATAATAGCTCTCTAGAGTTAATTATTAAAGCTTTTTAGTTTCTTATTAAAGCAGTAAAGAAAAATATATATAAGATTATTTTAATAAGAAATAAGCTCTAAAATCTTCGGGAAGGAAATAAGATATTAAGCCGGCGCTGGAGGTTAAAAAGAATAAGACTATAAAAAGGAGGGGTATTAACTATATAAGAAGTATTATAATTAATTAATCAGATAGATATTAATATGCAAGTAATTACGGAATTATTAAAAAGTAATAGCTAAGAAGGGTTAGCATAATTAGGTATTTAGCGCTATAATATATATAATAAATCTAGATATAATATAAGGACCTATTAGGTAGTTCCGGAGTTATTTAAGTAAGAATATAATAAGTAAATTTAATTAATTAGATAGTTTATAATACTTTTAAAGTAATTCTTATTTTAAAGATTAAGAAAAGTAATTAACTTACTTATCTAATTAACTCACTTATTAACTATATTATATAATTAATAGTTTAAAAATAGAAAATTTACCCCTAGGTTTATTAAAGCTAAGATCTTAAATTAAGTTAGGAAATAAGTATATTAAGTATAGCTCTTAAAGCTATATAAGTAAGTTTATAATATTTTTTATATCTTATTATTTAAATTATAAACTAAGAGCTAATAAGTTAGAAAAAGTATAATAATAATAGAGCTTAAAAATAAGCCTAATAAGTAGGAGGTAAAAAAAATAGTATTATATAAAAATAAAAAATAAAAAAGATTTTATTTAATTAAATAAAAAGAATAGCTTATAAAATATAATATATAAAAATTAAAATACTACTTAGAAAATATATAAATATTAATTAAAAAGTATTATAAGGTTATAAAGAAATAATATAAGAAATAAAATAATTAAGGCAAAAAAATATTAAATATATACTAAATAAGTAAATAAGTAATAATAATTATATTAAAAACTATTAAAACTTAAATATTATTATTATTTAATATTAAATAAATTTTATAATTAAAAAAAAACAAAATAAAGTAAATTATTATTAAATTATTATTAAACTATTAGGAAGAAAAAAAAAGCTATTTAAAAGGCGCACTTTATAAAAACTAAGAAAATAAAAAAATAATAAGTTTATAAACTAACTACCTAAAATAAGAAGAAAAAATTATACCCTTATAGTAATTATATATTAACTAATAAATTATATACTAGTAATAAAAAATCGCCTAATAAATACTTACTTTTTGCAGGTAAAGTAATAAAAAGCCTTATTTTTAGCTCTTTATTTATTACCCTAGTTTTAGCCTTAGGGGGTAAAAATAAAAGTAAATATAAGTATAAAAAAACCTAATAGTAATATAAGAAGATTTAGCAGTAAAGAATTAAGGGTAGGAATATAAATAAGCGGCGCTAATAGCGCAGAAAAAAAATAGAATTATATAATATTCTTACTTTTTTTTAAAGTAGGTATAATTATTACTAAATTACTAGCCTTATATTTATAAGGGGTTACCTAAATAGGACTATACTTAATAGGATTTATACTAATAAAAATAAAGGGGTAATTAGGAATTTAATTCCTGGCGTCTTTTATAGTATTTATATATATAACTAATATATTATTAAGCTCTAAAAGTAACTTCTTAAGCTTACTTTTAGTGGCAAAAAGCTTAGTATTAATATAATTAGCTAGGTAAAAAAATACTAAATAAAAGCAAATAGTATTAATATTATCCTAAATATATATAAGAGTAATAATAATAATATATATTTATATTTTATTTAGGGGAATATTAATATTAGCCTAAATAAATATAAATAAAAAATTACTAATAAAGAAATATATAACCTATAGATTAGAAAAAAAAAAAGAAAAAATAATTTATATTAAAATATAAGCTTTTAAATTTAAATCTAAGCTATAAAACTAGGATTAATAGAGGAGATATTATATAGGTTTATAACCTAAGTAGTAATAAATTACTAAGCGGAAATATATTTTTTAAAGGCTATATTAATATACTATATATTAGTAGTATTTTAATTATTAGTAATAAAAAGCTATTATAACTAAAAAACTGCATTTTAATAAAACTAAGTAGGACTAAAAAGTTTATAAGGAATTTATAATAAGTCAGTATTTACTTATTATTATAAATAATAAAGCTAAGACTTATTATATTATATTTCTTATTAGATAACTAATAATAAATATATATTATTAGTAAACTATTAGTAATATAAAATAAATAGGTATTATAATAAAAAATATAGAAATAAAGAAAATATAGGATTTAAGTCTTATTATTACTTAGGGCAAAGCTAATATAATTATTATACTTAAAAGACTTAAGTATTTTAGCAATTAGAGAGAGAATAAATATATTAGTAAAAAAATAATAAGGGCTTATAAATTATATAGTATAAAAATATAAGCTATAATATAAAAACCAAATTAATAATATAATATTAAAGAAAGGGAGAATAATTAATAATATAATAAGAAAGACTTAAAAAAAAAAAAAAAAAAAAACTTCTTATTATAAGTAAATAAAAGTATAAACTAGCTATTATATAATAGCTAAGTAAATATTATAAGCTAGTAATACTAGTAGCTAGTAATATTAATACTAACTTATTACTGCCTAAAAGCTATTATTATTTAGCAGTTTAAAATAAAAATTATTATTTTATAAATTATAACTATAAAATTAAAAAGATCGGGAATTAAAAAATCTTAAATTAAGGCTATTATTATTTAATTTTAAGGGATTAAAATTACTAGAGGGGAGGTAATTATAAGAATATTAAGCCTAACTAATTAGAAGCTAAAGGCTTAGTAAGTAGTTAAATATTAGTTTATTTAAACTAACCCCTTAAGTTACCTCAGATAGTAAAGCTATCTTATATAGCTCTGTAAATTAAAGTCTAGTAATATAATTAACCTTATTTACTATCTTAAAGCCACCCTAACTTATCCACTCTTTTACACTAGGTAGCTATATTTAAATAAGTAGTATAAGCCAAATATAGCCTTATAATATTAGTATTAATACTTAAATTATAGGATTTATAATAGGAAATATAAAGAAATAAGCACTTAAGGTTAAAATTATTATTTATTAAGTCTTAATAAATTTAGCTATTTAGGGAGCAGATTTACTACTTATAATACTAAATTTATTATATAAGATACCTATTAGTACCTCTCTTAGCCTTAGTTTATAATAACTAGCTTAATATTTTATTTATTTACTAAAGATTTTAAATCTTATTTCTTAATAAGGCATTTTTATATATTATTATAATTATTTTTTTAATAAGAGATATTAAAGCTTTAAGAATTAATTCTAAAGAGCTATTATAATAGCACCTAATTTATTTATAAAAATATTTAAACTAAAATTTAATTTTAAAAACTATTTTTAGGGTTTTTAAAGCCTAAAAAGTTAATAATTTTATATTTTTTTTTAGAGGTATTAAAGTTTATAGCTATATATTAAGCTTTAAAATTATAATTTTTAAATTAAAAAAAGTAAATTTAGCTTTTTAAAAACCTCTTTTAATATTATTTTTTATAAAAATAACTTAAAAAGCAGTATAAAAAGTATTTAAAAACTTAATTTTTAAAATATAATTTATAAAATATCTAATTAGATATTTTATTTATTAATTATATATATATATTTAAGCGGCTTAAAACACCTAGTATTAAAAGGCTAAAATAAATAAAATATATAAATAAATATATAAAAAGTAATAATTTTATTTTTTTTATAATATCTTTAAAAATTAATAAAATAATAGCTTTTATAATTATTAAAAATTAAAAAATAATAAGTATTAATTAATTAGTCCCTTATAAATTAATTAAAATATTTTAGCTATTTAAGGCCTAGCTAGTTATTTATCTAGCTATTTTTATTTATTATAATAATTTAATTTCCTAAGAGATTATATTTTTAATATTAATTTACAAAGTAATACTAGTTTATATTAATAATAAATAATATAATTAATTAACTTTTTATATTAATTACTTAAATTATAATAATTTATTTTTAATTTCTAAGTTATATTAATTTAAGTTTTTTTTATTTTTTTAAACTTATAATAACTATTTTAGATATTATAAGGCTTATTATAAAGCTAGTCTTATTAAAGTTTTAAATATTATTTAATTAAATATTATATTTTATAATTATATTTTATATAAGCCTAAACTAATTATAAATAAATAATTAAATTTTTATATTTAGCTCTCTAATAGTTATATTTATAAAATAAATATATTTTTAGCTTTAATTATTATTTAATAAAGTTATAAGCTTATTACTTATTAATAAGTAATATATTATAGTTTATAAGTAAAGAATTAGCTATTTTTTTTATAAAATATAATTATAAAAAAAATCTTTATAAATTTAAGTTAAAAATAAATTAAATTATTATTTATTTTTTTAAATTAAATAATTTTTATAATTTTAAGATAAAATTATATTATAATTAAATACTATTTTAATAGCGACTTAAGGTATAATAGTTAACTTTATATATATTTATTACCTATTAGATTATAAGTTTTAAATTATTTTAAAAGGCTTAAAAAGCTAAAAAAATTCTAGCTTTATTTAAAAATTATAATATATTAGGTAATTAAGAACTAATTAATTAAATAATAAAATATAAAATTAAGGGATTCTTATCTTATTTACTTATTTATCTTACTTGCTTATTAATTATATTATAATTTTATTAATATAAATTATTTTATAAAAGAAAAAATAAATAGGCTTTTATAATTATTATAAAAGAACTCTTAAGTTATAATATAAAAAATAGCTTTAAAAAAGCTTAAATAAGGTTATAATATAAATATAAAATATTATATTTTAAAAGTGGAAATATTATATTTTTTGCTATAATTAAAAGCAAACCTTAATAGTTGCCCCCTTATATAGTTAAGATAGTAACAGGGCTCATCGCCGTTCTTAAGGTTGATATCAATGCCCCAGATAATATCTGGAACCTATCACCACTTTTGGTTGCGATTCTAGGCAACAAGACAACAATAGCACATGTGCTGCTATCCGGGGCGGATGTCGACGTTGTGGCCCGCTCCTCGGAGATGGGGCAGACAGCGCTGATACAAGCCGCTCGTCTCGGTCGAACTGCTGTGGTTGAGCGTCTGATTGAGAGGCCAGATCACGCTTACCCAGGTCTAGCTGACTTGAAATGGAGACGAACAGCCCTATCATGGGCTGTAGGCGAAGGTCATGCCGTATCGGCGGCCCTGCTGCTGGCGTTGCCAGACTGCAATTTGAACTGTACCGATGTCACAGGTCGCGCGGCTGTTTCGTATGTCGCAGAGTCCGGTCCCCTACAGCTCGCCCAAGACATGCTTCAGGATCCACTCATTGACCAACACTTGCGAGACAACGAAGGGCGGACTATCTTTTGGTCAGCGGCAGCAAATGGCAATACCGCGCTCATGGAAGACTTGCTCTCAGGTATATCGAAATCCCTATTCACTAATGGTTCTCTCTTCATGAAGGACTACAACATGCAGGGCCCGGTCAGCGCAGCTGCAATGAATGGTCATGCGGATGTCATTAGAGTAATGCTTGAATTCTCATCTGTCCAGTTAGCCGTTGAGATGTGCGAGCACGATGTCGACTACCGCAGCCCACTGAAGCTTGCGTCCATCGCCGGCCATCGGGAGGTTGTCAAGATACTGATTGAGTCGTGTCCGTCCATCGACGTGCTGGCAGCTGAAGGTATTGACCGACGGACGGCACTATCTTTAGCTGCACAGCACGGCCACATCGACTTGGTGATGTTTCTGATCGAGGCATCTAAAAGCTTGGTGAGGTCGAATGGCGATCTTTGTAAACAGCTTTGCTACTCAAGAGATCGGCAGGGCCGCACGGCACTGTCGTGGGCAGCAGAGTACGGCCACGAACAAGTCATAGAGTATCTCGCAACTGCAAATGAACCCGGTGTTTCGGAGACTACAGAAGTTCGAGGTCGCAGTCCGCTCTCATGGGCTGCGAGTGGGGGTCATTTCCGCACCTTCGAGTTCTTACTAGCTAATTGTAGTGACGACGCCGCCGACAACGACATGGATGGCCACTCTCCTGCGTACTGGGCTGCCGAAAATGGACACGTAAGTATCGCCAGCATGTTCAATGCTCATGTGAAAATTTCTCCTATAGCCCAAGGCGAGCTCAACGGCGACGATGATCCTGGCACCTTTGTTGTATGGGCGCCTCACCAGGAGGCATTGCGATGGCAGCAAACCAACACCCCATACAAGACCACGCTCACAGGCAGGACGCTGCTCTCTGAAGCGACGGAACACGGTCAGGTCGCGGTAGTGAGAGAATTGCTAGACTGCCACAGAATGGTGATCGATGTGAATGAGGTAGACAAAGAGAGCCAACCACCTGTATGGCATGCTATTCGTGGTGGGCACAAGACCATTGTCTGGCGTCTTTTAAGGTCTGGCAAGCTTGATCGAAAGGGCTTGGAGATTGCCAAAAGGGAGAGACCGGAGTGGTTGGTTGAGGAGAAGCTGGTTAAGAGGCTTCTGCCGAGTTACCACCCTTACTGTATTTTCAACGTTCGCCAGAGCGGCCGATTTGCGATGACCGGCGAGAGGGCATAAAGCGCTTAAGGAACAAAATGATCTTTCTACTGTCTCGAGTGGTTAGGAATTTCTATAGGCCAAGTCTAAACTGCTATTCCCGAACGTTGCCTCGGTTTACTGAATTATAATTATTCGGTTCACATTCTGGCATCCATCATCTTAATCCTGCGCCGAATGTAACATGTTGGTTCAAGCATCAAGTCAGACTGTCTCAGTCACTTCGTAATAGCCGAGAGTCGAACTGTATTAGTCGTTAAAATAGGAGTTAGGCTTGGCTTTCGGGCTCTTGTACCCGCCACTTTCTGATCTGTGTCTTGACGAAGAGCCTCCTGTGCAAAAGACCTTCAGATGTGACGTTCTATGTCGATGTTAGTGTACATCAATAGTTCTGATGTGACCTCCCCGACATCGGCGAAGGTCCGAGCGGCATCATCATTGACGCTTGAGTAAAGCGTGGTCCACAAATTGGCTAACAGGTTGAGTGCAAGGAGCATATCAGTCAATGGTACTGCCCATAGTCCCAAAATGGGCTGGCAAGTATAAGATGGGGCTCTCGAAAGGTTGAGGCTCTGCGGGAGGTTCGATTTGCCTCGTTCACCAAGGCTGGAGCCAAGATGCATCGTCCATTTGAGGTCTCCCATCAAACGCATATCACTTACAAAACGTTTCTGAGTAGATTCAATATGCGGAGAGACAGCCCACCCTTTAACAATGTTTGCTTTTGCGAGATTGACAAAAGCTAATCGGACCCTACTTTATATGAGACTAGGGGAATCTGGCCTGAAATTCAAAGGGGTATGTAACGCGCTAGAACTCTGACCACATCCTTTCTTGAAATGCGAAAAACAGGTTTATTTTCATGTCTGTAACAAGATGAATGTCAGCGTCTCTAACAGTCCAGACTGACAACAATGTGACACAAAACCAAAGGATTAACTCCCAATTAAAAAAAGTGCATTTTGTACTTCTTTTCTGTCCAACAGGCGCAGTAGGAGTGAGGCAAGTTGTGATGTGTGAGAGAATTAAGATGCCAAGGAGTTTGAAATGATTCCAAGCAGTCTGGTCACAATGTCGCAATCGCCTCAATACACCTTCATGTCCTTAGATATCTATCTTGCTATCATTTGTATGGATAAAAGACATTTTTCTGGGTGTCTGATCGCCTCGGATGAGAGTGGTCGACGCCGTGCTCATTTCGTGACCCTGGGCTTGCCCTTCACCGCATATTCAGGGTTATTCTCGCACTTTTCATACATCTTCATCAATATCATATGTATGCGACTGCTCCTGAATCGCTTTAATCTCCCTGGTTCGGCAATTTCCACTACTAACAAGCCCCTTTGGATCATATCCAAGAACTCATGCACAAACTCGGAGCATCTTGGATTAGCATGTGCATGTGCGATGAACTGAAGGAATCAAGTTAGCTCAATTCCCCAAAATCTGGGACCATTTCTCATCCTACCTTGGTTACTACGGGCTTGACAATGGCGCTTTTTCGGCCTTCATGAATGTCGTAATAGGGGTAGTCGAAGTAGAGATTAGGCCAGCTATCACCTGAAGATGACGGCGACTTTCTCGCAATGATCATCTCCCGTACAAGCTTCCACCCACCGAGAAGCCAGGCTAGAAACTCCAAATAGAGGCATCCTATGGACCAGATATCAGAAGATTGACTAATTTCCCCGTTTTCGAAGTCAGGAGCACGATAGAAAGGAGACTGTGCAACATGATTATCACCTCTATCGGATCTATTCCACGTGGCAAGGGATTTCGAAACCCCAAATCCAGAAATGCGTAGTGTTCCGTGATCCTTTGTGGATTCTGGGTTGGAGAACCATAGGATGTTTTCTGGTTTGATGTCACCGTGGCGCCAAATCTGCGTTCCCCAACCAGTGCCTCCGCGATGGATCTGCTGTAGAGCTCCAGCAAGACCGAGGCATTGCTTGGCTACCCATAGAACAGTTTCAAAGTTGAAATCTGGACTAGGATGGCTTTGCCAGTACCGAGAAAGATCGGAGTCTGCCCAGTCGAAGATAAAGTAATTGTTGTTCCGCTGGCTATAAGCACCCAGAGGCAAATTGAGATGTGGGTGGTTCGTATCCCCTAGCCTCGCGAGCTTGTCAAAATCTGCCTTGAACTCTTCATATTTCTCGAAGTTAGTTTCTTTCACAGCAAAGGGCGAATTTCCCTTTTTGAACACATGTCAGTAATGTGCCATGTAAAATTGAGGTCCAGTCTAACGTACCTGAGAGCTTTTAAGGTTGTGGTGGTCGGCATGGATATATTTCTTGGACAATTCCCTAGAGCCTTCATGGTGCTCATCAATTTCCTGAGTTCCAGATCTAGGGTTGAACCGGACAAATGGCAAGACAGCTGGGTCTTGAAGAGAGAAGATCCTTGGCTCGCCATCCTTTCCACGGTGAAAGAATGGCGCCGTAACAGCCCACTGCCACTCCTCAAATGCCGTCGTCTTACCCAAGCCCCACCCGTCGAAAGCTCTAATACGTTCCCCCCCTTGTCGCGGGCGGAGTTCCATTCTCGGTATATGTCCCTGACGCTCTCCATCAAACCTTTGAAATGGAAGAGCGCTGTCATCAATGCCTTCCTTGAGAAAATCTCCGATACATTGTGACTTTTCTATGAGAACTAAGATGGCAAAAATGCTGATGTAGCACTTTTTCTCGGGAATTTGCTGGAAGATTTGCGCAACATAGTGCTGAACAGTCTTGATGCGGTCTCCTGATGAGAGCGAGGAGAGAGAGTTGTGGAGGTCTTGTGTCACGGCTAGCTCATTGATAACTCTTCTGATGTGGCCCCGTGGGATGAAGCCTTTCCGGCCATCATGATGTCTGCAATGCCCGGCCAGGAGCTTATCTTGAAGAGGCCCTTCTGGTAATAAGTCCTCCTCATCAGAAGATTCAACAAAAGCATCCCCGTAGTTGCGGTTATTGTATTCATGATTACCAAGATCTGTTATCTCAGATGGTTCCTTGATTGGGATTCTGAAATTGGATAGTGCTAAACCTAGGTCATCGGTTGACTCTCTGGAATGAAACTCTAGCTGTTTTTCGAGATGATGGCTGGACGTGATCTCGGCGAATTGGAACCGTTCACCACTGTGGTCTCCAAAACCAACGCTAAGATCAATTGGCTCCTCGGATGGCGGACCTTCCTGCACTTCCATCAACCATGATAATATTTCGTGATCTGCTTGAGCAATCGTATCAGGCTGAAGTCTCGACAATAGCTGAGGGAGTGCGTCCAGATCAAGTTGATATGGGGACTTAGAAACTGATGGCAGAACCACCAGATGGGAGAAGTCTGCTTGCTCGTTCGAAGAAAAATCTTGCTGAATCGAGCTTTTGCGTCCAAAATCCTGAACCTTGTTGCTGTTTGGCTCTCGACTTGATTGTGAACCATCATCTTCAAGCTCATCCTGGCGTAAAAGGACAGGAAGAGCCAGCCTCTCAAGGTGAAAGGTCATATGTTTCTGAATTTCTGTTGGATCCGTAAATGCTGTTGGACATAACGGACAATCCACATGAGGGTCAAAAGACGTCCTAATACTAATAGCGGTCGCAATGAACTCGGGTGAATACAATTGTTCGTGAGAGACGTCAGTGTGGTCTTTCCGGAGGTGATCGACATATTCATGTTGGGTTCCAAACTTCTCACCATGAAGTTGGCAATGCCATACTCTTAGATGTAAATTCTCATGGTCAAGCCAGTCTTGACGGGTGCCATATGTGCGATTTGGGTCATGGCACTCCTCATAGGTACAGTGATATGGCTGCAGGTCGTGAATCAGATGAACTCTAGGTTCCCATCAGTGACTGTTGACACGTGTATGCTCCTGGGTGCCTCTCGGGAAGGAGTTGTTTACCTCCAGGCATCTTCTGTTAAATAGCGACGAGGACAGAGGATCCTACAGTGAGGGCACTTGAAATACTTGGCATCGCCAAGCTGTTTCGGAGGTGACGGCCATATGATCTTCTCCCCATTATGGTTCATAACTGTGGAAACCCCAGTCATGTGCGAAATGTCAGACTTGAGGTCATCGCGACTTATTGAGGTGTCGGGGAATTTTGTTGCAGACGTCGCCTGTGACTTTTCCTTCGGTAACAAAACTCCGCTTGCAGCCTGGCTCATTGGAAGCAGCCTTTCAGGGGTGGGATCTATCAGTTCCACGGGTAGAGGTACTCCTTCGACTGGCTCACTGCTGATCTTGTCATCGTGTTCCCTCCAGTACACGAATTGCTGCCTTCTTCTAGCGTTAGCAATACCAGTACGTCGTATGAGCCAATTATCTACTGATGCGTATTTTCGGATGACATCCTCTTCAACTCTTGCTGGGGCTGCTTCTGAACCGAGCTCTACCGGCAACTGCTCACGACGTCGGCGGGCCACGATATCAACTTCAACCTTCTCGCATTCTTTTCTGTGTTCATTCCTGATATCAGCTGGAATGTTCTTATATAGTTCTTCAACTGTACGCCGAGACCTGTATCGAGGACTTCGAATCTTGACTGCCAAATTGTATAAGGCATCGATATTCTCAGCGATTGATCTAGAGCGGAAATTAACTTCGTGAAAGGAACTTTCGCTACTCGTTGCCGAGTTGCGCTCTTGGCCCCGTTCTTCTGATGAGTCTGTTTCTGTGTCTGAATATATAGCTGTAGTGTCTCGCTCATATGGCAGCCGTTTCTCAGTCATAATCTCCAAGAGATTTTGTATGTGAATCTCGAGCTCTCTCAGAATTTCAAGTAGCAGCCCTTTCACGGCCACAGCGTCTCGAACTCGATAGTCTAGCGAAGCGTGTCCCCTTTGGAAAAGCCCGAGGCTATGCGACCAAAGCTTGAATCTCTGTTGCTCGCAGTTGAGTCCACTATCCCCTGCGGCAACTGAAGAGAAAGCCCTTGATATGGCTTTCCCGACGATCCGAAGCTCTTCAGACTCCATGTCAGATATCCAGAGCTCGGCTAAAGTCGTGTTGCAGAATGATCGTTGTTCAAATGAGATCACACGGGAGTGATGTTCATGTTTCGCAATCAAATACCCCGCTCGTGAAGGTGAGACCAACATGCATGCACGTTCACAGCCTGATGCATGGCGAGTCACCTGATTGCCCAATCTCACCACCGGGCTGATGAACATCCCCCACAGTTCATTTCAGCCGTAGGACAGAACACTCTACAAGACGTAATCTCCAAAATGTCAGGCTTCGAAGTTGCTGGAGTGGTCTTGGGGACTCTCCCTCTCCTGATCTCTGCTTTAGAGCATTATAAGGCGGGCAAAGGCGTCGCGGCCACCATTATCAAATACCATGGCCTACTCGATTCGCTCATTTCACGGTTAAAGCAACAGCGCACCTTTTTCCATCTTGAGATACTTGACCTACTCCGAGAGTCAGGCGTCCCAGAAGCCGTCGATCAGCCAGATTTACCAGAGGAAGAATGCCTTCGAGTATTAAACGATGCGAAGACTGGCTTTGAGCTCCAAAAGTATCTGGGGAATCTATATGGCATGTTCTTGGAAATCTTGGGGTGTTACGAGGTATCCCTCAAGACAATCGCATCTAAGTTGCATCACATACAGCGTCTTCCAAATGTACGTTGGTTGCACGGACAATATCAAGGATGAGTGACTTACCTCTTGCAGACATCGAAGGACGACTTGAAAGCTCTTTTGGCTGCAAACCCGTCGAATGGCGCAGGTTTTAACTTCCTGGGACGAATATCTTTTGTCATTGAAAGACGTGCCCTCAAAGACCTCCTGGAAGAACTCAGCGAGGGGCGACTTTCCCTCAAGATAATCATTGGAGGTGCCCGGAGCCAACAAGAGTTTTCTGCACGTGAACCATCTCGTGAAGCCAAGCGTCTGGCTTCTGTCTTCTCACAGGTTCGGGAAGGAGCCAAGTCTCTCTTTGCGGCCATGTGCCATGGCTGCACATGTCGCTGTACGACCTCGCACACGGTGTTGATGCAATTGAAGAACAGATTGCCTCAGAAGCACGAGTCCATGTCAATGCGGAAGCGGACGACCATGTTCAATCTTGTATTTCGGCTCGACAATTCGCTGCAAGAAGCCTCTGTTAAGGCATATCATAACGATATGCCCATGAACCTGTGTGTGACCTTTGTTCATCGATCAAGTTCATCCGCTAACCGAAGCTGGCAGGATCTCACAAAGTCAAACCTCAGACGGTCTTGAGGTTCCAAGCATCACTTTCAGTCCACTTCCAGCCACCCAATATGGAGAGGCGACGAAAATAACCGACATCTGTCAAATTGCAAAGAAAGCAAAAGCAAGCGGCAACATTCTCCAAATGAAATTAGCACTACACACTCTTTCTGCTATTGAAGCGCCATTGGAGCGATGTCGAGAATTTGGTGCTGCCACAGACCTTGAACAGATTCTCCTGGACGGCTACTACGACGAGAATGCTCGAATGACGCCTAAACAATGCACACTTCTTTCTTTAGATGTAGCTGCGGCTATACCACAGCTCCGTGAAACAGATTGGCTGAGCCTTCCATGGGAGAAGAGATCGATCAAATTCATCCCTCGGAAGGCGAGTCGAATAACTGCGGAGCCTTTCGTGGAACAAACCATTGGCTCCTCTCCGCCTCAATGTCCGTCGGAGTGGCCAAACCCTGAGACTGCGCTACTAGAGCTTGCTATTCTCCTGTTAGAGATATGGCACCAGAGAACCCTAGAAACATGGGCTAATACTGTTGGCTTGCTGGACCTCGAGTCTCCGGATATGCGTCGTAATCTGGCTAGCCGTTGGCTCAAAGCAACGTCGTCACGTTTGCCCCTACATCACCTTGAAGCCGTGGAGCAATGTCTGTTTATTTGTACTGGCAGGGATAGAGAGTGGCAGGATGAGGAATTTCTGAGGCAGTATTGCGAGAATGTTATTAAGCCACTTCAAGAGAATTGTAAAGTATGGTAGTGGTTTTTCAACTCGTCAGTTCAAGTTCTGCTATGTAAGGGGTCAACCATTAGGGTCTGCTTTTAACTATAGCAAAATATATAGTATTTCTATATTTAAAGCATAATATTCTCTACTTACGCTACAACCTAAAATAGGCTTTTCTAAAGCTGGTTCTTGCATTATGACTTAAAGGTCCTCCTGTGATAGTCATAAAATCCTGCTTTTCCTCCTGCGAGACATTCCACACTAACTACATCACACATACATGACACGACCGCGATGGCGGCACTAATCCGTATCGTTGTCAGCAGCGAGGCTCACGCCGGCGCACACTCCTACATCCACAATCCAGTCACCTTCAGTTCAAGTTCGGCAAAGCGTTAGGTATCTATATAAGCAAAGCTAGTTAAGTGCTTCTCTTAAAGAAAAGAACTAATTTCAGTAACTTCTAAAGAGTTTTAAGTAAATTGGAGTGGTTTTGGGGTCAATGAAGGCATTGAATTTACCGAGCGAGATTTGATCACTAGTTTGATGTCAGAGCGTGATGGACTCTATTCAGTCTACCGATGAGTTTGGGACAAGGACACTGAATAGTTCACTAGTTCATTCCTGTTTCATACTCTTTGGGGACACGACAAGATCGATTTGAGGCTCTTTTATTTGTTATATCGAACTTGCCTGGTGGTGTTGTTGATATTTCTCCCTTTTAATATCTTGGTCCTGGTTATACATTTTTCTCTTTCTGTTTCTTCCTTGATAGTTTATAAGTGTTTTTTTTTTTTTGGCTTCGGTGTTTCTTCTCGCACTGATACATAAACAGCATTTAATAGCAGACCATCACATTATACAGCTGACGTTAATAATAGTACTTCAGCCTAGTTAGAAGTGTAGTATATAGGAGTCCTCAATATGTATGAGTAATCAGGCATGGTACTTTACGAAAGACATAAAATCGTAGAAAAATAAATTTCCGCTATCCTTCAAGCTCGTCCATCAATTTCCAGCAACAAATCGCTTCACAGCCTCATCCAAGTCGACCGAGTAAAGCCAGTCAAGAACGAAAGGCTTAGTCTCAACCTCGGTCTCCTTCGGCAACCTCCTCTTGTTAATCTCAGCGTTGAGCTCAATCACTTTGTCGACACGCTCCTGTCGACCTTTCTGCCATCTTCCCAGAGCATCACTAAGACCCTGTCCATTCTGCTTCTTCAGCTGGCCAAGAACGCCGGCAAAGGTGTAGACATCCTCGAAAGCCTGGTTCACACCCTGACCAGCGGTGGGAGGGATAGCGTGTGCTGCATCACCAAGAATGGCAACTCGACCGTGCTTATCGCTGGATGCCCACTTGTCAAGCTTGGGTAGTAGGTAAAAGGGCCAAAGGTTGACCTTATCGGGAGAGATCTCAGAAGTTGCGTTGGAGACGACGGAAGGGAAGTCTTCGTTACCCTCGCGCAGGAAGTCAACGCACCACGTCTTATCAGAAGTCATAGCCTTCCATGCCTCACGGCCAGGGTCTTCGCCAACAAAAACCTTTTGCTTGCCGATGAGAACCTCTGATCCATCAGCTAATTGAGGTGCAATGACAAAGGCGCCGCGCTTGTCGTGCATGAAAGTAGCCGGAAATTGATACTCGTTGTTCTCGACCTTGAGTTGTTTCGTAGGGACGGCAGCAGTGACGCCAATCATGTTTGTAAACTTGGGTGCAAGGTCGGGATAAAGATAAGATCGGACACGAGAATGAATGCCATCAGCACCAACGAGGAGACTGGCTGTCTCTTCTGAGCCATCAGCGAAGCGCCAAGTCACACTCTCTTCAGTCTCACTGACGATCTGGTCGAATCTTTTGCCATACACGACCTCGACCCCGGCTTCGCGGACGAGGTCAAGTAGAATCTTGATGAGTTCGAAGCGGTAGACTCGAATGCCAGAGTAGCCATACTTGGAAGCATTTCCAAACTCAAACACATCGACGACCTTGTCGTCTTGAGATAGGAAGTAGGATTCCTCAAACTTATAGCTTCGAGGCTCCATGCGCTCAAAAACTCCAAGCTTATCAAGTACGCGTAGAGCATTGGGGGAAAGCATAATGGCGCCGCCAATGTCAAGAGGCGCGGCTTGTTGCTCATATGCGATACTCTCGATGCCTTGTTGGTTTAGGGTGAGCGCTAGTGCGAGACCAGAGAGGCCAGCTCCAATGATGGCAACTTTGGGAGAAGACATTGTGATTATGTTATGAAGTAGAGAAAATGATTTTGGGTAGAAGTAGAGGGAAAATGAAGAGGAAGAAAACCCTTTGGGTTGTTGTAGAGTTGGTAGGGGTTGGAGTGCTTGTGTAGTTGGTGTGTTTGTGATGATCGTTTCCTAGCTTCGCCTACCCTCCTATATATACACAGCCAACTCCAACCACCACACCACCGAAAGAATCCCTAGTTTCGAATAAAACTCTCTTCATCCTACGGCAAATTAATCACACTCGGTCTTTTGCAAAAAGTCCTCAACTAGTTCTCACTCAAGCCGCAGATTCGTAAGGCACAGTTCCGTTCACGTCCGACCCATCCAATCATGTTCATATCCTGCCGCTCAGCCCCTCATCTTATCGGCCGAGTCGTTTCATCCGGCCGGGACACGGACTCTCCCGGCCGAGAAGGAACTTTCTGAGCCGTTTGCTGACCGTCTTGCTAACTAACACAGGCTAGAGACAATAATCTCGGACCAAAATGCGCCCGTTTATTATCATTTGTGTTTCGGACTCTGTCCTTCCGATTGCTAAGCCCCCAAGGCAATTTTCGCGTAGCCGTACAAGCCGCCCGGCCGAAACTGCGGCCCCGAAGGTATCGGCCGATATGCCTGGATTCTGTTGGGCGCCAATTTGCTATAAAGACTAACGGTGGGACAAGTTCAAATGTTTTTGTTCATCAGTACAAATACACCAAACAAGCATTCATACACATATCTTCATTTTTTATTTATCTCGTAACTACATTCTCAATCTTAACTTGACTGACCTTACAAGATCTTGCCCCAGAAAACACCATAACATCCCCACCAAACACACCCACTGTCAAAATGCACTTCTTTGTCATTGGCGGAACTGGTCGCAACGGCTCTTTGGCTGTACAAGAAGCTCTCTCCCGAGGCCACACAGTCACTGCCCTTGTCCGCGACCCATCCACCGCCAAGATCACTCCTCATTCCAACCTCAGCCTTATTCAGGGCACACCTACTTCAGAGTCAGATATTCTCAAGGCTCTTACGACCCCTCAAGCTCCTCAAGTCATCATCACTGCTCTTGCTCAAGTCCGAACATCAGAATCACCATTTGCGCCTGTCCGTCCTGGGACTGCACCCGACTTCCTCGCTGTCAGCATGCGAGCTCTCCTCGCCGCCATTAACCAGGCAAATCTCCCATCCAAGCCCAAGATCATCGTAAACTCTGCCCAAGGCGCCGGAACTTCTTGGCGGTCTATGAACCTTCCTGGAAAGATGATCTTCAGCCATGGCGCCATGGGCGCTGGTCTCAAGGACCACAACGAAGTCGACCGTCTGGTTCGTGAAAGTGGACTTCCATTCGTCCTATCACGACCTACTATGCTTACGGAAAATGAGGCCCAAACGGTCAAAGTCTGGCCTGATGATGGCAAGGGCTGTGCCTGGATGCCAAAGATCAGTAGGGCAAGTTTGGCCAAGTGGCTTATCGATGCAGCCATGAGCAATGAGTGGGATGGAACGGCACCTGTACTTAGCAACTAAAAGAACTTGGGAGGTATTTGTATTGTTTGCAAAGCTGGGGTTAGACGGGGTTCGATGGTAACATGTATACATTTGTACTTGCTGTGATGGTGGCTAGTCTATTGGCCATGGCTTAATAGGGTCTACTCGATGAATGTTTGTTGTATCAGTGCAGTAATCGTACCAAATTCCTAATTGAAGAAGCTCAATATCTACCTCGCTACATCCATTTAGCCAAGGCGTACAAGAGATCCAGTTGTTTTCTTACCTTCACAATATGGCTTCGGAAGAGAACTTATTTCTATCGCAAATTTATTAGAGCATTTAATAGCTCTTAGATGTTATGCAAAGTTATACTCGGTCAGAATAGCAAGTGAGTAAAACTAACACAATACTATACACATCTTGACCTAATCTCTGGTCGCATTTACATGTCTACATTCAGCCACGGCTGGTCATGGTTAGAGATCTCGTGCAAAAACTGATGCTACCTTTGGGGTGCACTGGATGGAAGAGTGAATAGTTTTTAGACAAAAGAACTTCAGTCTTTGCCCCTCAGAAGAAAGTCTTCCTCCTTTGGTCGAAGGATCTCTTGGCTGCATAATACTGTTAGCCCACATTCGCCCCGCCGCAAAAGTTCAACCAAAGTTGACTAGCGCACCATTTTATGCCATGACTACCTCATAAATTTTGGGTTAAGAAAGTCTCAATCAGTCGGAGTCTGTTATCTGGCATGACACCTGCGAGCTAATAAGACTTCTCGAACCTGGGTATGCTTGATGCAGGCGTATCGCAGAGGCAAATGTGGATGATACGACCTGCTATATTGGGCTTAGGTGGTTGATAGAAAAGAGTAGCCCCATGTATCCAGATATCCAAAGTCCCAATTTGTCACGCATCTGACTTCCGAAATCGTCGAAGAACTACATATGGGCCTTGCATCTTGGGATCTTTTGCTCGGGCTGTCGCTTACGACTATGTCGATGTGATGATAAGCGAGTATGCTTACTCTGAGGTTCAAGTATAAAAACAAAATCCTCTCCCCGGCTATAACCAATATAATCAGACACAAACAACTTAGACATTATATTTATTCTTCTACATCAATTGCTCTTATACAACATATCGACTACTCAACATGAAGTTCCTCTCCGTCGCCGTTGCCTTTTTCGCTGCCTTCGCCATTGCAGCTCCCGCTCCCGAAGGCGAGCTTGAGCGTCGACAGTGCTCTTGCAAGAAGGTCGCAGGCGAGTGGATCTGCTCGGGCCCAAAGTGTGCACGAGACCTCAGCCACATCGCTGTTGAGGAATAGGGATACTAAAGCAGAAGAGTCCGCTATGTTTAGGTAAGTGGCCTGGATCATATGTTTTGGAGATGGTTGCTCTCTTGTTTGGCACGAGGCTAATCTTTATCAATAGCTTCCTTTGCATATAAACACAGTATGGGCCCGGGTGTTATAACTGGTCAAGAATATGAAGCTGGAAGCCTGTTTGTAGACTAAGCAACGCCGGGATTCAGTAATATACTCAATTTTGACGCCCAAATTGTCAGCGATCAAAAGTAGACTCCAAGGAAGAAACTCTCCTAGAGCATCGACAGCACAACGGATTTTAGTGATTTGCATAAGTCAGGAAATCGACCGCATTGAGCATGCATGCTTTTCGGACTACGACCTACTTATTTGGGGCGGACGTAGGCTTGCTAACCGACCGGCCGTAAGGGGCCGTCTTACGATTACGACTTCTAAGGTAGACACGTCAGAAGGACTTCTCTTTCAAGTATTCGGACAGGCTATCTCTTCTATCTCATTCATTACATGATTCTTTGGGATAGTCAGAAAATGCATCATGGTTGTCAAAACCTTTCGTGACATGTTAAACAATGAAGTACTCAATTAAGATAATTCTATATTGATCAAAGTCATCTAGGCCTAGTAAGAATAGTAGCTAAGGTAAGTTAGTCTCCTATCTGCCAAATGGGTAAACATAGATATGTACCCTAAAACGTCTAGCTGCAACACTTCAACAAGGGTGTTTGTGAGGTAAGATTAACCGCATAGTGTGTCTAAGATAGCAGGAAAAAGAAAGAGAATAAATACAGAACGAGAACGCGAACGGGAACTCATCCATAGAACCAGTATTGAGCGGTATAAGGCGTGCTGTCTTCATTATTGCCAGAACTGGTGCAGCCATGAGATTTACCGCCAGCAGTCAGAACGCGGTAGACGTAAGACAGCCCGATACTCTCACCCGCATCGCCCAGGTATAGCCAAGGAACTGCTCCAGTTTCATCGGGACCAGGGTTGGCATTTGCCGGAGCATCCACAGTGGTGATCAACGTGGCATGAAGACGTTGTTTACCAAGATCAAAGATTGGAATTCCATCCGCATTCAAGAAATGGTGACCAAGAAACGGGATGGAATGGCCATGGAACTCGAGTGGAACAGGTTTGGTGAAAGGTTCAAGGGAGTCTGCGCCACCGGTGGAAACGAGATGAAGAGGGACTTCAAATTTCTCAAGGACAGTCGCGGTAAGTCGCTCGAAGTCAGTCATTGAAAGACCGTTTGGGTTCCGATGGCTCGGGTAGAGGTCAGTAGCGTCGTAGAGCATAGCCAGAGCACCGGTAGAAACAGGTTGTCCAGTGGTGCAAGAGTAGTTCTGGATGCCGAAACCAAGAGCGATATACTTGAGAGTAACACCTCTCGGAGGCGAAGGAAGTTCTTGACCTAAGTATTTACTTATTAGTATGTTCTTATCTCGGGGAATTGCTAGATGGGACTTGCCACCACCATTCCTGGGGAGAGTCAGGTTTAACCTGGGACAAGACCGAGCTGCGGCCAGGGTGGCAAAGTTCAAAGTCATGAGAGGGTTGACGAGCATTGTGGTAATTCGTAAAGGCGAACGGATGGCTTGACGATTGATAAGAGCTCGAGCCGTACAGTCGACGAGGTACTATAGAAATTGTCAGGCCTAAGGTGACCGAGAAGAGGAATTAGACACTAAATGTTTTGGTTGGAATTTGTACAAGACTTGATTCTATGAGATATAAGATGTGGGGGTAAAACGGGGACAATAAGAATAGGAAGGTTTTCTTTGACTTCATATGCACCTTAAATAGCATATTAGAACGAAGCCCAAAGAAGTAAACTCCGCTCTTGTATGTCAGTTCGTGCCTAAGTGCCGTAAATCTCGAAAAGCTTTCGGGGGTCGGCGGCAGAGCTTTTCTAAGGTCTAGCGCGAGTTGCTAACATAAACGTTGAGCTTGGACGTGCCTTGTCGAGGCACAGGATCTTGATCCTACGCTAGTAGATAATGAATAGTTACTCACAACACGAGAATTGGAGCATGTTCATCACACGCTAGCAACACGTTAGATAGAAACTAATCAGTCTTGCAAACCTGAAAGCCATCGTACTACAACTACCGCGACTCCGAATGTATTCTTTCGTCCCCTGATAGACGCAAATTCGCTCATGAGAGTTTCAGGGGCTAATATCTCTGTATCTTTTGTTTGAACCTAGAATTGAGTTAGAGATTTGATGCCAGTCGGTATCGATAACGAACTTATCGCTCTCGACTTATTAGTACGATATGCTAATTCCCTGGAGCTGACATCAGTAGCTCTCGATATCTGCCCAAGAAGCAGGGTAAATCACATTGTGGATTGGATTTTAGATGAGTAGGGTCTGAGAGGATCGAGTAGTAAAACGTAACCTCGAATCAAAATATGTCTAGAGCACATATCCTGAGGTGATTCTTGACTCAGAGCGCACACTTGGGTGATAGAGCTCGAGGTTTTGCATCAAACAAGTTTTCGTTGCATACGACCGCCTGCAAGCACAAGGGTGCATCTAGAAGCTGCCGGCGATTCTCGTATCACGATACTGGCGGTGAAGGCGCAACATTAGATATGAGGCGCAAGTTTCGGAACAAAAAAGTCTATGTAGCATGAAGTACTCCTTGGTCAGAATAGTTCTAAATCGCTCAACGTTCGTGGTGGCTAGGAATACGATGTACTGCAAAAGGAATCGTGCATTTGGAAGCCAGAGTCTCCTGAACAAAAGCTTAGAACTCAAAACCCATCTATTCGAGTTTGGGATAAGCATGGGGGTGACTATACCGTCGCATTCATAGTTTTGGTCTATTAGAGCGACCTCTTATCTAGAAGGATCGCTGGTCAGTGTAACTGTATCGGCTCAGTCGGCATATGTCACTTCCATAGTACGAAGACAAGGCTGAACCTAGCTATATAGAGAAGCGATTATCAAAAGCTGTCTCTCTTGCGGTTTATTCCGTTCTATAGACTCATCTAGAACATATATGGAGACAAGGAGGGTATTGAGGTATTTTTTCCTAAGGCTATAGTCATCCTACCTACCTTACAACGCAAGGTATATACCTAATATGTAAAGTATATAACTCTCTCTTACAAATCTTTTTTTACTTATGCCTCGTAGTCGGAGGGGATTTGCCCCGAATGTATTAAACTGATCAGGGAGTAAGCACGTGATGATGTGTAAATTCTTCAATTTGTGCTTTAGAGTTCAGCTAGCCAGACTAAATTAACCTGATTCGAGAATTGTTTATATTTTCGTCATCTACTCACCTCACTTCGTACAAAATCTAAACAAAATGAATGTTTCGCGAGTGTGTCAACCCTGCAGAACGTCTAAAATCAAGGTATGCATGCATAGTTTATACGATGACGTCTGTTCCGACGTAAAGCTAAAACACTTGCTTAGTGTGATCTTGCACGCCCGAAGTGTGGCTCCTGTGTCAGGCGGGGGGTTGCCTGTAATGGTTTTACACCCGAAAACGACTTTGTTTTCCGAAGCCAAAACGATGTAGCACGGGTTAACTCTATCCGGGCGCGTCGCGATGCCTCCTATAAGACGAGCGAGGTGTTTTCTTCTGACGCCGTCATGCAGGAACTCTGCCTCACTCCTAGCCAGTTGATGGCGATTTGCCAGAGAGCCAAGCCTTGGTTGAATGACAGAGCTATCCAATCAGTTCCCAGCCCGATCCAACATGAGCTAGGAGCCAGAGCCCGGGATATTTTCTACGCAGAATGGATTGCGTATCCACACGGCTGTGGCGAGAATCCAGGATATTTGGAACTACTGCCTGACATGAAGGCTCATGCTTCCCCGCACTCCGCCTTAGGCCTCGCTGTAGACGCCTTTGCCCTGGCAAACATCCATCATTTTCAAGTCAGCAGCTGTAGTTTGAGACGTCTTGCTCGTGCGAAGTATGGCTCTGCCCTTTCAGCTATAAGAAAAGCCATAGCATCTAGCACCTTTGGAGGGGATGATAGCATGTTGATGGCTCTTTTGATCATTGATATGTTTGAGGTAAGTAAAAGATAACAAGACAGAATTCAAGCTCATATCGAATCATGTTGCTAAGAGTTTACCTAGGCCACGTTCATGCCCTGTCATGAACCTCTGGGACCTCATAGCACAGCAATTGAGCATCTTCTAACCGCAAGAGGAACACAGCAAGTCTTGTCCACAAAAGGATGGTCTTTGTATCGAATGGCACACCACCGACTACAGTCTCGTCAACTCGCACTTTGCCATGAACCATTGCCAGTGCAGCTCGCTTGCGGTGTTCAACTCAATGCTACTGTGCCGATCGTCAAACTGGGCTTGATTCTATTGCAGGCTCAAGGAACACTTCGTACGTCCCAGGAACTGATCAAGGCAGACTGGAGTAGTGTCTCAGATTACCTAGAGCTGCTGCTCGGTAATTCTAGGCAGATAGAGTGTCTTCTAGCTGAACTGGACTGTTTGTCAGAGGACCTTCTAGAAATTTGGCAGCCACGCTATCAACCACTCGTGGAACAGGGACAGCTTCCAAAGATTTTTGAAACCGCACAATTACCTTTCATCTCACAAATTCGCTTTTATAGTGATCCGTGGGTCGCGCACAAGATGAACTTTCTCCACCACGGCCAGCTTGTGCTTCGACAAATGCTACTGGATACACTTGAAGTTGTGATTGAGCTTACGAATGATCCGGCTCTCGCTGGTCAGATACCACGACAGCGGCACTTGATCAACGAATCTGCAGGTAATATTATGGAATCAATCCCTCCTATGCTGGAGGCTGTTGTAAGAGATCCATCTTGTCAGATGCCCTCGAGAGGGAGCAGAATCAATCAGTATTTTGCTTGTGCAGCTTGCTGGATACTAGAACAGGGCAAATATGTTTCAGAGGAGCATAAAGAGGTTGCCTGTCGAGCTAGGACATGGTTAGAAAAAGAGTATGGCCTAGATTGAATCTTGTATATGTAGAGAAGTTGCTAATGTTAGAATACCTCCATTCATCGCTCTACACACATTTTACTCATTTGACGATCCATCGCTAGGCTACTTTCTCAGTACCGTTCTCGCTCGACCAATGCCGAATGTCGTAAGAATAGCACCCAGTCCGCGGATGGTACACATACGTTGGCGGCATACCCTACATTCAGCTCATTACATGACCCGACCCTAGTGAGTCCAGAAAGACGAGCAAAGTCAAGGGCGAGAAGGTTGAAGTCGCTGGGGAGGCCATGTAAGGACAAACGACCGAGCTGTCGCAACCGAATAAACAGATACTCTGCGACATTAACGGCTGAGGGGATGTTGATCATGATGTCCAACGCTGAAGTGTGGTTTCCAGCCAGATAAACCACACTAGAATACCCACGTGATGGAAGAATTTATGTGTGTGAATTGATATGAGAGGCAGTGAAAAAGCTAAGACTGATATCATACTTTCTTTCGGGTGATCGTTTAGGTGTACACGACGCCCTTCTTCTTATACGAAGATTGCTTGGACAGCATGAGCATCTTAGGTTTAGAATGACCGCCATGATCAAACCTCTTGATAGCAAGCTTCATGAAATGAACTGAAAAGACCTACTCAGAACATGCTAAGTCCTTTTAAGGATGCAAGTTACCGAGTTTTAACTAATGGCGGCTGACGTCAAGCACAATGGAGGACTTATCAGGCTAGCATTATCACGGTGAGGGATGTTGAAAGTAACGCTCCAGAATCGAGTACTCTATACTTCGTATGACCACCCTGAACATCAGGTGAAGCGGCCCCTCTCTTCAACCCTTGTATAGCAATGGGATATTTGCCCGTGTCTGGTTTCCATCAGTGCCCACTAAATTTAGCAAACGATGGCTAGATTATTCATACCCACCTCCCTTCCGGCCTGTATGATTGATTATATGGAGGGAGTGATACCATAACATTACACGTCACTGTCACACATTCTCTATGTAAGAAGATGATGGGGGAGGGCATGCTTGAGATCACATACACACGAATTGTGGTTCATTAACCACCTATTAGGTCCTGTGTATCAGTCACGCTGTTTTAGCCACACAGATTTATGAATGCCTGACTGGTAAATTGTCAAGGTAGGTAGGTGATGATCCCACGGCCAACCATTCCAAAAGGATTAGCTTTTTGTCCAACGCAATTGTATGCGTTCCATAAACCAAGGAGTAGGATGCTCTGAATCCTGGCCGCCCCATCTTATGACGTGAGAAAACTCGAACATGCGTAGCTCTTCTGTACGCAATCCTGATGCAGAATTCAAAGCTCATGTTAGCTCGGTATAGGAAATGCATTAGCGTTGTAGATCTCCCAAGGCTTCTAGTGTCGGCGGCAAAGCCTTTATAGGCTTAGCGCGAAATAAGGGAGATAAGCATAGAGTTTAAATAGGCCTCATGATTGCCATAGATACTGAAACCCTATACACGGACAGAGCGTCATGTGCGATGTTTCTACAATGCAATTGGACAGACTTCCTAACAAAATAACAAGAGGGGCGAAGGATTCGTTTTTAGACGGAGCGAGGGTGGTAAGTTGACCGACATTTTCGAACCAGCCAAATAGGCCAGCCGATCTTGGTCATGCGAGGATTAATATGATGTCCTTCAAGGTATGATAGAGTTCAAACTTTCAAGCTAATCTGTTTTCTCTGCGCAGAAATCCCCTAGGCTACAGGACGTCTTAGTGTCATAGCACCAATCAATCTCATCATTAACGTGAGCTATTCTTCCTGAGTAGGATTTGCCTCAATTGTCCCGAGCCAAAAATCATCCCTGTCAGGATGATCAGTCCATTCATGATCCTCGTCCTCCACATACAGCCTTACCACCCTACCATCCGGATCCTCACAACCCATTACCCAGCCCTTGATCCCAACAAAAACCTTACTTCTGTGTACTCCATGTCCATCAAGCCACGTTCCCCACTCCTCTAGATCCGCTCGGGTGCCTACTCCCCAGGTAACAGGATCCCAGCCTTTCTGCGCTTCGGCCTGTGCGGGAGCATATCGTAGTTCGATGATGAGACTTGTCGGCTTGTGCTGCAACATGATGGCAAAGAGTTTGTGATCTGGGGTATAATGATTGTACTTGTGGATACGTTTGAAGGGGAAGACTTTTTCGTAGAATGCACTGGTTTCGATAATGTCGCGACAAGGTAATTTAAGGTGGTTAATTCCATTGAATGATGTTGGGAGTTGTTTAAGGGTTTGATTTGAGGTCATTGTTGCTTGGATCTAGTCGTAGACCTGAATGTTCAATAGTTGTGTTGACAGAAGCTTTCCTGTGCCGTAGAGGATTACTTTATATGTAGTCCAGTTCTTATTCGTCCTATGAGGTTGTGGTCCTCGACGTCACATTCAGGCCGAGATACACTAAACAAGAAATGACAGATGGTATGTTCTCGTACAAGGGGCCTGTCGATGCTTGCCACACACCAGATCCCGCAGCCGTGTTGCCGACCCCCATCAGCATTCATGAAAGTTATTTTTCTTACGAATAACCCAAAGTTTTAGCAGCCGCGAACATCGAGTGCGCTTCGATTGACTTGCCTCCAACCATTTTTGGATTTTTGAGATTATCTCATTCACCGGCAGATCGACCTCAGCTATTAGTGATGTCCACTAGCCAAGATATTTCCCAAACCATCTCAAAGCTTGTTCTTCCGCCTCTTCGCTTTGTTGAAATTGATTCTTGTTTGCAGGATTTACACGGACACAGAAGCCGTGGCCAGCCCCAGGATATACAACCAACTCAGTTGGAACATCTTCCAAGCCCTGCCAGACACTCCTCATCACGTTAACCTGCGACATGGGCGTCACTTGGTCTTTATCTCCGATGGCAACCGAGAAATGTTTGGTGACTTTTTCCGCATCGCCAGGTAGAGACAAACCACTGGGGTGACCTGTGAAGACCGCGTCAACGAGTGGCATACCATTCGCGGTGTTGACGTCCGAGTGTGTAAGAGTCATCACCGGCCTACCTCCCCAGCAAAATCCTGCAGCTCCTATGCGTCGTTCAGGTCCTTCATGTAATCTAACAGCCTCGAAGAAAGACCGTATTCTCGGCCAGGCTCGACCAAAACTGTTATACATGAAGAATGGGGCAACCCCGTACACGAGTTGTGCTGCATACCATCTGCAGAAAATTAGTCTAGGTGGATCTCATGACTCAATACTTGAGAACTACTGACGGTTTCCATATCAAGTCCCAGATTGAACTGGCATCTCCGAATTCAGCCATGACGTCCTGTACGAGTTAGTTAGCCGCAACAGATACTCAAGGGATATGTGAGTCACATCTCACAAGAAGCCACAGGGGAGCTGGTCTACCGTCCATAAAGTCAGGGAGATAAACTAGGAGGTGTCCACGAAATGCATAATGGTCGGCAAGTAGTCTGTTGTTGACGAACTCCCACCCATATGCGTCAGGCACGATTATGAGGATACCCTTTATCGGCACATCGTCTGGTGGAGTAGCGACGTAGGTTTGCCGTCCAAAGATGTTGCGCACTTTTCCCATTGGCTTTTCATCATGAATATGACCTTGAAAGCATTTGGAACAAGACATTGCAGCTTTTCGAGGTCGGCTTTAGGTATGTTACTCGGTGCCAGATGATAGAGCATAAAAATAGAATATCGTATTGTGAATTCAGTATCGCATGGTAAATTGAGGGTTGTAAAAAAAAAAGAGTGACAGCACAGAAACACGCTTCGACTTATCAGGTTCGCAATAACAAGTATATATAACCATCGCATCAAGGAAAAAGTAGCTACCATCATTGATCGACGGGGGTTGACGTCTTCTGACCAACTCCCACCGAGTCGCAAGCGCTAACTCTAATAAAATAACCGGCTCAACCGGCCTGCATCATTGCCACAGGTGCATCTTCTACTGTAGCCAATAGTTCGTTATCTTCTCGCTAGCTCTTGTTAGATCAGCTGCAATACTGCAATTGCAGAGCCGAAGAAAACTTGCTCAAAGCTTGCATGAAAACCCCCGTGAAATTTCGCGGCGGCTACTTATACCTCACTGTAGCCTGTGATACCCTGATTCATATACACCCCTCAGAGAATCTACCTCCCTTCAACAGTTCAAGCTTGTAAACGCAAATTCTCGCTTTTCTCAATGCCGCAAGTAATCATTATTGGTGGTGGGCTCGCAGTAAGTATCTTCAACCGCATACTACACAAGACATCGATCATTGACGACTCTTAGGGTCCAGTCCTAGCGTTGGCCTTACATAAACAGAGCATTAACAGTGCCATCTATGAGCTGCGACCCCAGAGCTACAGGTCAGGGGGTAATATTGCCATTGCCCCCAACGCCGCTCGAGTGTTAGACCACGTCGGCGTATATGGTCGTCTGCATACCCGAGGCTTCAACTATGAAGAGATCTCGTTCGAGAATGGTTCTGGGAATGTACTCGGAAAGTTTCTGAACGGAAGCCAAAAGCAGTATAACTTTAGTGCTCTCCGTATCAAGCGATCCGTTATGCATGACGAACTCTTGGCTGCCTGCGAACAGCGCGGCATTCCTATTCATTATGAGAAGAAGTTCAAGAGGATTTTATCAGAAACAAGCGAAAATGTGACTGCCGTATTTGATGACGGAGAGGAAGTCACCGCCGGGTTCGTGGTTGGATGCGATGGTATTCACTCGAAAGTGAGAGATCATGTCGAGATTGTTCGGCCAGAATACAGTGGCCTCATGGGTATCATGGGATCGGTGACGGATACAGATCTCACCTCGATATATGCGACATCGGGTCCGTCTTTTCCTTCAATGATGTTTGGCGCCAACGGCTCTTTCGCCATCATGCCATCCAGCTTTGATGGTAAGGAAATTGGGTATTTTGCTACTATTGAAGCAGAAGACCGTAGCCAGGAGGAGTGGTCTCAGTTATTTCAGAACAAGGCTGAACTTCATCAATGGCTCACGGATCGCTTTGCCTCCTCCAGTTCACGCTGGCCAGCTCTAGTCCAAGAGCTTTGTGAGAAAACCCCGAACGATACCTTGACGAGCTGGCCGTACGTATCTTCACAACAACAACACCTCTGTCAAGTGGGCAAAAACTGACCTGTGCGCAGATTTTTCTCGGTTCCGACACTTCAAAACTGGAAGTCTACTGCCCAGCGAGTGGTCGTTATCGGCGATGCAGCACACGCGATCCCGCCAACTGGTGGCCAGGGGGCGGCTATGGCCTTCGAGGATGCCGAAACACTTTCTTATGTGCTAGGACGCCTACACAATCTCCATCTCGCCCACCCCGAAGGTAGCCATGAGTTGTTTGCGGGTGACACCCTCGAAAAGTGGCAGCGACACCGCCAGGATCGCATCGTCAAAGTCTTGGATTTCACTTCCAAGAATGGAACTTTACGCAAGAGTAGCCCGCACGCATACGAGCAGGCTGCCAAAGAATGGATCATTTGGGCTGCTTTCAAACTGATGGGTGCTGAAGCTGGTGCAAAGTGGCTGTATACCTACAATGCGGAGAACGTGCTCGGAGTAATCGCCTAGTTTGACAAGCTGTGGAAACATCAGTTCCCAATATGAAATACTTTATGACAGGTTGACAAGATATTGCTGTTAATTGATGGCCTCAAACATCTTCTCCATAAATCGATCAATATGCCGCCCTTTTGAACAAGATCAAGTCTCCTCGTGAACTGTAACGCTGCCGCTACTCATTCGACTTCGCTGCTTCTATTCTCTTGAATGAACAAGTATGCATCGCTATGCTCAATAGAGATCTAGTCGTCGGGCTAAAACTAGATATCACGCGATAGTAAAAGCGGGCTGAGGAGCTGCCCCCTAAGTCAATGCAGCCACTATATTAAAGACCATAACTCAGTTAAGGCGTTTGCATTTCTCAATGAGAGGTGGGGCATATGCCAGCTCTCTTCTCACCCGAATGTTCTTTCACACGGCTAGACCTAAAAGGGCTCTGCTGCCGCGATACGATGGATAAAGTTCAAATAAAGTGCTATATGTTTCATGGTGCGGCTCTCACAACGAACGTCACTGTCGTATCTAAGTCCTTCCAAAATTTACATTCGTATCTTGCAATTAGTTATCTGAGTAAGCCCTAGACCTAAAAAGGTCATGCATCCGTGAAAGAAGGCTTCCTTCGATCGAGCCGAAAAAGAAACAGGGTGACAAAACTTCATTTTCGTAGGTATGGTGTATGCAAGAACCCTGGTCAACGAGTTGGAAAGAGCGGATTTCGTATGAGGGAGATAGAAACTGACGTGCCTATCTTTGCAGGGATACGCGTGCAAATGTCGTCGATCCATATATCCGTACCCAAATCTAATGACGTCGGCGATGTAAGGGCAATGTTGCTGGGATTCTCGTCCGTATTGATTCAGCCAAACTCTTCCAACTTCCACATGGTTGCTGTGACGTTGTATCCGTCTTCTCCAGATGTAACCAGACCAAGGTAACTATGGATGATAACTACATGCTCTAGTTCCACGACACGAAATGCCGGGATTGACTAGGGTGTTAGGTTTGGAATTGTCGCCGAAAGACTGATTGTTGGGTTGGGACCACACGATTGACCATCACCGAGCCTCGAACATCATAAAGCGGACCGACATAAAAGACGCAGTCACCTACATTTCGCAAGTCAACTGAATAGAAGACTTGATATGCGTCCTTGAGTGTCTCTTAGCGACACCATCCATCTTCTCTCCCAAAGGTAATAGACATTCGACATCCTTCAAAATGACTTCTTTTGGCCTCGCCACAATACGCAATTCACACAACACCCTCGAAGTTGCGATCGTCCTCGAAGGGTGGGTTTACCCGTTGTCAGCTCTTCATTCATCCTTTCAAGATCGCAGCATGATCAGTTTACTCCACGATTGGACCAGCTGTTACAGTACGCTGCAACAGCTAGCCTCGTCTATCAGCACCTGGAACGAGGAAGAGGGCCATTGCACACGAATCCACCTTGAAGAAGCAAACTTCGATACTCCAGTGCGCTACCCCAACAAACTTCTTGCCGTAGGAGCCAACTATGCAGATCATCTGAGGGAGATGAATTTGCCGGTTGAGAAGTGGGACCCGGAACCATTTTTCAGCTGTCCTCCTACAACTTCCATCGTGGGGCCCGGACGAACAGTCCCCATACCACGTGGGACTGAACAGTTTGATTGGGAATGCGAACTGACGGTGGTTGTGGGAAGACATATCATAGATGCTACCAGCGACCAGGCTTATGACGCTATAGCTGGCTATATGATAGGTCTCGATCTCAGTTGCCGTGATCTGTTCAAAACAGGCCCTTACGCATTGGTCGACATTATCCGAGGCAAGGCACAGCCAGGAATGAAACCATGCGGGCCGATCTTTTGGCCAAAAGAATGTATCGGAAGCCTGGATAATGCACCTGTCAAACTGTGGCTCAATGGCGAATTAATGATGGATGGCAGTACCAGCGATATGATCCGACGTCCAGAAGAATGTTTAGCGGAGATCAGTCAGATTCTACCCCTTGAACCTGGAGATATGATCATGACGGGAACCCCAGGAGGATCGGCTGCTTCACACCAGAACAGATGGCTTAGGAAAGGAGACTGCATAAAGGCACAGATAGCTAATCTAAGGCCGCTGGAAGTCGAGATTTATTGAAGATCATAGCATATGAAACTAGGTGTTCTTCATACTTGTCTATCGATATAATCAATTATTGTGTTACAACTATAACTCTCCGAAACCTAGAAAGAGTATTTATGAAGAATTCGCTTCCATCGAAGATGACGTGTGACAAGCGGAAGACGAACATGTGCCACGGACAAAGTTGAGTTCTCAGAAGCACTAATGCTCGGCCCAACAAGCATCGACATCCCTATTCCCAGTTGATCCTTGATACAATCTGACGTAGAAGTCAAATTAAGGGCAACGAACGAAAGTGTATCATGAACAACACTGCGAATCTTGGATTCGTAGTAACTTATTCTTTCCTGAACGTCAAGACTTGAAGTAGTTGTGTTGTGCAATTCCAACACCTTGCAACCCCAATCAGTTGAAGGTGTTTGAACTTTCACGCCAACAAAACAAATTGCCGTAACAGATATAGAATTCTTGAGGGCATCCCCTGTTTGGCGATCTAACGTAGTCGCCAGTGAGAAAACGATCCCGAAGCAGCCGGGGCCCATTGGACTCAGTTCATGAAATCCATAACGTAGATGTGGTTGTGGATGTATGGTGATCGGTTTGTTAACGCCGCTGGGGTTACTCGCAGCCACAAGAACCTCGAATCTCCGGACTGGGTCAAAATCCACTAGAAAACCGAACCTCGGAGCTAGATCAAAATCTCGAGACGGCATGTTCAAAGGCCCCCGATCTCTAGAGCCAGCGACACACATGGTTGTTGGTGGTATACTTGAAGTTCGGGGGACAGGCACCGGACAAGGTGGGAAAAGAAGTCTTTCAAACCGTCGAGTCTGAGGCGGCCTTCGCAAAAGTAAGCCTACCGTCTGCATGGCTTCGCGGCAGTAGACATTGAGAACGGCCAGACATCGATCGCTTTCTTGACCATTGGAGTTAGTATGAAAGCTCGGAGAAATGTTTCTTGTAGCAGCCGTAGTCAGTACAGGGAGACTAATCGATAATCCAGAATTGTTCATATAGTATGAAGCGGCGTCGTCAGCCTCAGGTGCTATGCAATATGAGCCGGAGTGCTCGAATGTCCTTGGCGACGGGGATAGCATGCTCGACCAGTCGCTGGGTACGTACTTGTTATCCCAATGCCAACAAAAGATTGATTGGTCATTAGAAACACGAATGATTTTTTCCTGGAGTCGAATAAATGCTTTAGACCCTTCTCCATAAAGTAGGGGCATATTTATGTCGAAAATACCAAGCATACAGTAAGCTATATCTTCGACCCTCGAAGTTTCGCGACGAGAGACCCAAGACATACGTTCGCTGACACTGGCATTATATAACCAATTCCCCATATAGCCTTCTTCGATCTTGGTTATCTCGAAAACCATTTCTGACAGCGAAGTACGAGTTCCAAGAACTGACCAGTCTTGCGCGAAGAATGTCAAAGATCGAGGAGCAAGAAGTTCCTGCAATGTCCATCCTCTAGTAAACCACCGGGACGCAGAGAAACTGGATAGGTCGGCAGGGGGTACGTCCGCGAGATAGGCATAGCAAATTGCGGAGTTCCTATACCAAGTGAACATAGAATTGATCGCCTCGCTGAGTTCTGCTGAACTTCTCTTGTCAATACAGTTCGTATCGCACCAGAGATAGCCATAGCCATCACTACAAGCTTGCTGGCATGAACGCTGGATCTTGACAAACCCTGCATTCTTTTTCACCTCGGCAAAGTTCGATTGCCAATCGACAAAAGTGACCTCCTGATCACCCCACGTGTGAGATAGAATTGCATACGTTGGGATGTTACTCCGATACTCTTCAAGCTTCAGAGTCGTAGTGTTAATGAGCCACATCGTTGTCTGACGTCGGTTATGTTGTAGCACATGGCCGACTAAAACAACGCAGATTTAGCATACCGGTACTAGTTCGTGGATCACAGGTTGCTTGTGTGGCGGGCTCGAAAATGGTCAAGTTATATCGTGGGAGTTAAAATTATCCGAAGCGTACGTGGATGAAATTGAAAGTCAAGGTGAGGCAAATGCTTTGGTGCCAGGCCTCTGAAACATCTATATGTATCCAGGCATTGTTAGTTGTTATGTCTGCCTAATGGCACTGCTCAGCGCTCAGCCTCATTGTTGCTGCAGCCTCATGCAAGTGTCACCGCATTCAGGCCTACCGCATGCCTTGATGTGGCCACATTGCTGCGCCTAGGCTTTCTTTCATCGATTCAATTAGCTTTAGAATTTTTGAGTAACTTATAAACCACAGTATATGATATATTATCCATCGATATCGGTGAATGATCTTCTGGTCAATGCAAGCCGTACAGATATCGAATATGTCAAAGTTACATGATTTAAGACGCTCGAATTTCACATCAGGACTTTCAAGACGTTCTTGAAAAGTTATACGAGCAGGCATATAATCGATTAGAACTTTCTTATTCATGGTAGCCTCACCGCCTCGTAGAACAAAGTAAAGAAGTCGAGATAGAATAGGCGTTTGTCGGAATGGACGCCTATCATAAGTTCTCGTGAAACTCAGCGAGGCTACCTTAATAGCAACAAAATCCAGATTTGGTTTAGTCCCACGATAGGGAGTGAATTGAATTGAAGAAGCTTCAACTGGCTGTCGGGCTAAAATGATGAGACCTCGTCAAAGGTCATAGGCTAAGATGTGATCTACAGGTCTGGACAGTTCAACAGGAGAATTAAGAGTCCAAGTTTGGTCAGCGCCTCGTAGCAGACTTAGCCAATAAGTATCAAGAGAATAGACACAAACTTGCATCGGGTTTAGGCTGACCTTGCTAGATTTCACGAGATGTTGCGGTATTCTAATCTCTATCAACGACTTTACCCGCTTCTGCAGCCGGTTTGTTTCCCCGCTCCTATGACAGCCGAACAAAAAACAAAACAAGCTTAAAGACAATAAGCTCGCGGAACCCTCGGGCTACTTGGATAAAGTTAAGTAAACCCCGCCTGGTCGAATCCATAGCTTAGTCGCAATACGACGCTGCGCGGATCGAAGCCCAAGTTGGAAGGTCAAAAGAAGCACAAGATGGTGCCAAGAATCCTTTGATCGTATGACGTTACACCTTATCGTTCTCCGCACGCTGCTTCTTCAACCTCACATTCCTCTTTTGGAGATGCTTCAAGGATATTTGTCGAGCGGTGTAAGCGCTAGCTTATCACAATTGCTGCTTGTACTTGAATCCCCCGCACGTCGTGAGGTAACGCAATGACGAGCTACAGTAAGCCAAGACATTCGCTTGAGAGAGGTTGGTGATCAGTATAAATAGCGATGTAGTATTCCAAAGTAGTGAGGTGTCTTGCTCTGGTTGTGTGGACATTCTAGTTGATTATCAACTCTGCAATCATGTCTAGAGCTCTCTCAGCTTGCCTCGTGGCTGCGGCTTGCGTCTACGCTTGTCTGCCTGACAAGGCTGAGCTTGAACATCTTCGAGCCAGACGTCACGCTCGAGAGCCTCGCAGTCGACATCTAAAGCGTGATGTTGTAGAATATCCCCCTGTCCTCACTGAGACTGAGACCATTCTCGTGAACTCATTTGACAACAACTCAATTTCTGACTGGTCGCTCTACTACTCCTCAGGCTATCGTCTTGCAGGACATAACCGATCTCAGGCTGAATGGACACAAAAGAAATGGATCGAACTCGGCTGGGAATCCTGGATCGATGAGTATTATATCTGGTACACAGAGCCTATTGAGAGTACTCTCAAGTTAAACCGACCTGATGGCTCATCCCATCAGGTCCAACGGCTTGAAGATCGTCTGGAAATCGATCCGCAAACGAACAATCCTCATGAGCAGGTGGCGTATCACGCACTATCTGGCAGCGGCCGTGTCTCTGCGGAATACGTCTATGTTGGGTGAGAACAACGTCAGATATCAAAACTCTTCATTGGCAACTAACTATGTGAAACACAGTCGTGGTGCTCGGGAAGACTTCAAGCGACTGAAAGACCTTGGCGTTGAACTGAAGGGCAAGATTGCTCTGGCCCAGTACGGGGGCGCCAACCGTGGAGTCAAGGTCAAGAATGCTGAAGCAAACGGCATGATTGGCGCTATTCTATACACAGACCCGCTAGAGGATGGCGAGATCACCGAGGCGAATGGCTACCTTCCATACCCAGGTAAGTGATTTTATATCTGCAAGTGACTTTGAAATTAACATGGCTCGTGGCTAGACGGCCCTGCTCGGCACCCATCCTCCATTCAAAGAGGCAGCACACGATGGGGTTCCCTCTCCTTCGGTGACCCATCCACTGTCGGCTACGCATCAACCAAGGACGCTCCTCGTGGAGACATCTCACCATATGGTCCCAAGATTCCTTCCATTCCCATCAGCCCAAGAGACGGACTGCAGCTTCTCCATGCTCTCGATGGACATGGTATCTCAGCTGAAAAGGCTAACCGAACCAACTACAAGGGTGCCTTTTCCAACGTCACCTACCACAGTGGCCCTGCTCCTGGTGCCACTCTCGACCTTGTCAACTTAATGGACCATAGGCTGGAACCAGCGTTGGATGTCCTCGCTTCTATCAATGGGACCAACCCTGACGAGTATGTGATCATTGGGAACCATCGCGATGGCTGGACTGGCGGAGGTGCTGCTGATGCTGTGTCTGGCGGTGCACTTCTGATTGAGATGGCGAAGGCCTTTGGCAAGCTCGTCGACCAAGGCTGGAAGCCACGCCGTACCATGTAAGTCAATTCATAGTCATGCACATTTCAAAGCTGACAATGTCACAGTATCTTGGCTTCCTGGGACGCTGAGGAGTTTGGTCTTATGGGTAGCACAGAGTGGGTTGAAGATCATCTGCCAGAACTTATTGAAAAGACGGTCGCCTACATCAATCTCGATACAGCTGTTTCCGGACCTCGAGCTGAGATCGTTGGCTCAGGAGAGATCCAGACTATTGCTATTGAGACTATGAAGAAGGTCATATTCCCTGAGGGCTATGGTGCTGGTCCGACGCTTTACGATGCGTGGTTCAATGCCACTGAAGGAATTATTGGAGCTATGGGTAGTGGTAGTGACTACGCTGCATTCTACCACAACGGTATCACCTCTGTAAGTGCTTATTCCGTTCAACCTGCAAGGTACTCTCTAACACTGCACTCCAGATTGACATTGCTGGAGGTCCTGGTCCCAAAGACCCTATCTACGCCTACCATTCGTAAGCGTCTTCTCTTCATTACCCATACGACTTACTAATGCATCCCAGTCTCTACGATACCCACCGATGGATGACTGAATACGCCGACCCAGGCTTTCATCTCCATACCGCCATGGGCCAATTTGTCACTCTTCTTACCTACCACATTGCCGACGACCCTCTCATCCCTTGGGACCTCCCTCACGCCGGCTCAGCACTCCGCGATCTCTTCGAAGATCTCGAAGAGAAGCTAGAAGAGAACTTCTCCGACTACGAGATCGACCTCTCTCCTCTCGATGATGCTGTCGCGGCTTTCGAAACCGCCGCCAATAAGATTGGAGCATTGGGCAAGCAAGCTTTAGCTCTTAACGACACTGTTCTGCTGAGCACTGTTAACACCAAGTACCGCGAATTCAGCCGTGGCTTTGCCAGTGCTGGTCTCCTCCCTGGCCGATACTCGTTTTATAACGTAGTGAGTGCTCCAGGACTGGAGAGTGGTTACGGAGCGGATGTATTCCCAGCCGTTCAGGATAGCTTGGATGCGGGCAACTTGAAGCAGGCTGAGGCGTGGGTTGAGAGGAGCGCCAAGGCAGTTTTGAGGGCGGCTGATATTCTCAAAGTTGGGCAGTGATGGCAAGCATCATTGTGTGGATGATCTGTTCTTGTTGACTCTATAGAAGAGTTCCCGCTACTAAACAAGCGTTTGTCTGAAGAGGCCAACAGGGTTGTGGTAGAGCCTCTTGAACTACACGACTACTATGAATTCTAAGTATATATTTAATACGAATTACGATACAGCCAGTGTTCGCCGTATAACTACCAGAGCTTAGCATTTTCTTCTTAATGATCTTTGCAATGTACCAGATGATCATGAGTTAACGGGACCGTTGTCATATTGTATCATGTCATATTATTATCGAGCTCCATAGTCTCGTTATCTCTGCGTTCAAAGCAGCAAGTATTATCACTATTCATACAACCAGGCACAGCCCGGTGAAACATTCATATCCTCCCATCATTGCTGTTGTCCATTAAATCCTGTAAATCCATTCGCACCATTCCCTAAGGCATCAAATCCTGGATATAGCTGCCCCCAGTTCACATAATCGGTCTGTGGTGTAATTCCACCAGTCGGCACGAACTGATCTGGCATCATTTGCTGATACAGTACGCCGTTATTCCACGCCTGAACATCTGCCGTGCCCATTTGTCCATTGGATATGCCAAGCATAGAAGGTTGGCTCATCAACTCGTCAAAGCCATTGCCCATTGTAGATGTAGGGATGACTTCGCGAACTGTCTCAGGGACTTGACTGCTCGCGCGTCCCGCGGCACCGCGGACAGTCCGTAGACTATCCCTGTGGCCAAGTCCTGTACCCATCACACTACCACTCTCTTCAGAGCCATCGTCCAACACAACACCAGAGTCAGGACGGGGCATGATGTCGCGACCCTTGCGCTGGACGATACCCTGCGTAGCTTGAGATCGGACAATGTCGTTCTTCTTATTGCTACGATTGGTGTAGGGCATGCTCTGGGCGTTGGCGATACATTGGTCCAGAGTCTCAACGAAGCATTGGTAAAACTTTGTAGAGAGCGTTTCGAGTGTGGCAGGGTTGGAGATCTTATCGAGAAGAGAGAGCTTTAGCTGTTCAAAGGCTTGTTGGTAGCTGGCAGCAACCTCAAAGTGCTCAATGACAGGTGTATATTCTGAGCTGGTCAGTCTCTTGCTCTTGAATCAATTGATGCCCAAAACTCACCATATGGTCGAACATCACTGTCATCATCATCCGGAAAGACAATGTTCCAGATCTCCTTCCATTGAACCTCTGGCGATGTACCACTCGCTCGCTTCCTGCTCAACAGCTTGGTAGCAGTGGCAGGATCAATGCCGCTTTCGGCATCGTTATCAGCGATGTCGCACATGAGCTCCTTGGGCAAGCGCTGATGATCGCGCAATTCTTTTCGTGTGGGAAAGTCACGGCTGCATCGGTCGCAGACATAGGCAGAGGGGTCATCGCGCTTGTGCTGCTTGACGATGTGTTGCCTGTCGCGAAAGTGTTAGTATGTCTCATCTCAAGAGGTGTTGTCAACTGACCTGAGCTCTGCAAATTTGGGGAAATAAGTCATGGCGCAACTATGGTGATCCCTCACGTTGAAGCGATGAGGGTTCCGCTTCCTAAATGGGCAGCTGAGTCGTAGGTTCTCTTCCTCCTTTGGATTAGGTCGCGAGCGCTTGGTAGGCAAATAGCCTGAACCCTCGCCGTCGCTAAACTCATCACCATCATCGTCACGTCTACCCTGCTTCTTCCGTTTTCCACCACGTCGGTCTCCACCAAGAGCGTCTTGGGAGGGCGTGGAGGATGAGCTTGATGTTGACATGGTATGAGAGAGCTGTCCGTCTGAAGCGGATTGCCATATGTGCTGGCTTATGTCTTGAGTAAAATTAGATACAAGGCTCTGCACCTTATCTTGGGAAATTGAAGTATCATTGAGATCAACGCCGTAAATGATTTGAAGAGCGTAGTTGAGAACTAGGTTGGCATCCTCTGGCGTAACATCTTCAGAGTCTTCCTCGTCGGCATCGCAATCAGGAATGCCATTGTCACTTGGGTGGCGCGATTCCGTGGGTGTAAGGATTCTCTCTTCCTTGATGAAAGACTCCGTACTCGGGCTAAAGGAAGAGATAAGCAGTTTGCCTTTGCTTGTGTCGTGGGTATGCTTACCTTGTAGGGCGAAGCTCTTGAACAACAGGTCGCTGACGCGCCTCATGCAAGTTGCGGATCTTGAGGTCAAATTCCGGATATCCCGTGATGATAGCATCGTCGTCTTCATTCACAAACGTGGAGCAAGTACCATTGGAGGGGTTGTGGCGATGACAGATGCGACTAGCAGGTCGCGAACCATCAAGTGTCGTGGCTGCAAACTGTTCCTGGATTGAGCTGGCGTATGTAGTGCTGATGGGGCTGGCCAAGGTTGATAGTGAATGCGTGGTTGCTGAGTCTGGGACGTTGGCCGATGAGATGCTACTCATAGAAGATTCCGTGGGAGAGCGAAGACGGAATGCGCCAGGTGTGAAATGAAGACTCTCTGGCACGCGCTTTGCGCTTCGTTGATGAAGACTAGGAAATTTGGATAGCGACGCATCGCTGTTGTGCCGGCCTTCTCTCACTCTGAGTGGGAGATGGTGAAGACCTGCTTCGCCGATCTGGCCGTTGTTGTCCGTCATTGTGAAGAAGATGTCAGAATGGGAGCTACGAGGCGCAAGTTAGCTAAACTCTCCTACAGATAACACGTCCCATAATTGACCCAAGTTTCAGATAAATACCTATCTAAAGACACACTTACACAGACAAATATTCCCTCAATCGCGTAAAGAGGTTCTAGGATTAATTGACGATGTAGTAGTAGAGAGTAGAGATGAAAGCCTGGTCAGGTCAAGTTGAAACAGGCCAATCAAGCTGAAACAGTAGAAACAATGCGACAGCAACGTAATCTCGAAACTCAGGTCACACCAAGTTAAAAAAGAGCGTCGATAAATTGATCAATGCGAGCAAGGAAATGGGGATTCAAGGAGTGAAAAAGTAACCTGTCAAGGCTGCAACAGTTAAGATGATAAAACTTTAGAACTACAGTCTGAAACTAAAGAAAGGATGTAAGCAGGCGTTATAATAATGGAAACAGAAAGGGAGGGAATCGGACATCCGTTTCATCCATCCCATCATCTCACTTCCCTCCCTCTCGCACAGGTTGCCTCGCCTGAAGCCTGCATCCAAAGCCCTTTAACTTGCATCCATCAGCTTCGTGACTGGTCAGATTGAAAGTCCTAACCCACTACACTGGTATGAAAAGGGTTAGAAACCCCAGATGATCCCTGACGTCCGCAGCCATGACAGCTTCTGATTCGCTCGTGACGGCCGCTGTTGCATGGGCAGTGTTGCTTGTTTCCAGGCACCAAAAACTGAACTGATCGGCCTACGTTCTGTGTGGTCAGCCCTACGGTTCGCTTTGGCGCTGGAGTTCGCAACGGCTGGGCGTTCTGGGGGCTGGTTCTAGGCTTTCTTGTCAGGAACAGAGTTGATCTCATGATAAGATAACGGACATCCCATAAGAGCTCAAGTTAAGCTCTTTAAGTGGTCAGTTTTTAACCGAGGATGCTGAATTGCGTCATCTGCCGTTGCATGAAGGCCCGCCGGAACAATTCTAGATGATGAGAAAACAGTCTCAAATGTCAATATTCACAAAGTCTAGTAGTATATATACAATGTCAGAATTACATTATCCAGCCTCTCCCCGTCAATCACCACTGAGTCGCCCTCTAAAACCCTGAACCGTACTTCTTCTCAACCTGTAAAACTATTAGAACAAGCTCATAACCGTCGCAGCCGCAACAAGCGCAAGACCAAGTGCTCCAACGCGCTCCATCTCGCCAGCAGCATTCTTCTCACCCTCGGCCTTCTTCTCCGCGGGCTGGCGTACCTTTGTCAAAGTGGCGTTGAAAGCAGGGTTCCTGACAGACTCGCTGACGCCCTCCTCGCCCTCGGTAAAGACAAACAGGTCCAGAGGAAGATAATCGTACACCGAGCGGTCCTGCTGGAACCAAGTCTGGCAGGATCCGTCCTCGAAGAAAAGCTTGCTGTCGTAGTCGGCCTTCGTAGACGAGTCGGTCTTGTCGAAGACGGCACGCCAGGCAGTTTGGCCCTTCTTGTTGAGGTTGCTGGGATACACGCGGGCGTCGACGTAGCTGGTCTCTGTGGAGGCGTTGGACTCAAGGGCGTTGAAGTTGTAGTTGCCGATGTTGTTGAGCACGTCGAAGCCGCGAACCTGCCAGCTCTTAATCTTAAGACCAGGTCCACTGTCGGAGTGGAATGAGATGCTTGAGTTGGTCGACTTGTCCTCGTACTCGCCGGCAAAAGCCTCCTCTGCGTCGTCGCGGCCGACCTTTTCGATAGCGGGGATGAGGTGCTGGATAACAGCGCTGAGGACGGTGGCGGTTACGTAGGGGTTGTCAGAGGCTTCGGCGCCACCGGACATGATGGAGATGACAATATCGTAGTCGGGAATGAGAACGGTCTGAGAGTGGTAAAGACCAAGGTCGCCGCTTTTAGTGTAGACGTCAATGAGACGGCCATCAGAAGTGATGTTGTCGCCGCGAAGGATCTCCCAGGGTCCTCCGACCTGATAACCCCAAGAAGCAGTGTTGGATTGGGGCTTCATCCACTTGCGGGTCTGGACGGGAGACAGAAACTTGTTGGAGAGGATACCGTCGGCGAGCAAGATCATGTCGGAAACGGAAGAGAATATGCCTCCAGCACTAGATAAAGTTAGTCGGAACATACAAATCTCGACATCGTACTTACGAAGCAAATACACCAAGGGAGATGTTCCATGTGGGCTCCTTGAAAGGGATGAAGAGATCCTTTACAGGAGGCACCTTGTCAATGTAGGTGTTCTTCATGCCGACTACATCCAGAATATCACGCTTAACGACCTCGTCGAAAGGCTTGTCTTCAGCTGCCTCAATGACAAGGCCCAGCAGAGCGAGACCAACATTGGAGTAGATGGGATTTGTGAAGGGGGCGTAAACCGGAGGTCGAAGGTTAACTTGTTCAAGGAGGTCCTTCTTGGCGCAAGCATCAGTGCCGAGGAGACCAGAGCAGGTAGGTCCTTTGCCCTTGGGAATATCAGGGAGGCCATATGGCTGCCATGTTTTGGCACCGGCGATCGCCAAATCCTGAGCCACTTGTGACAGTCAGTACCGCGATCAGTAGTCGACGATGTTAGAACTTACGGTCAACACCGACACCTGAGAGGTGGCTGGCAAGAGATCCAACGGTGATGTCCTCCCACTGGAGTGAGAAGATATCATCATCCCCAGCTGTCTTGTTAAGTTCAGGAAGGTACTTCAACACCGAAGCCTCCATGTCAATCTTGTCGCTAACAAGAGCAGCCAAGACTGTAATCAGCTTGGAGCCACTAGCAATACGGAAGACGGTATCCTCATCAATCTTATCGGAACCCTCACCAGGGTTGGGAGGTGTGTAGTAGTAGGTGAAGAGGGAGTCATCCTCGTGAATGGACTTGGCACTAATAGCAAGACCAGAGTAATTGAACAAGGAAGTGATTTGCTTATCAAGACTAGTCTTCAGTGCAGCTGCGGCTTTTTGAACAAGCTTGCTCTCGCCTGGGGCTTGAGGAGCTGGGAAGACGGCGCCGAGAGGAGGGCAAGCTTTGGCATCAACGAGGGCAAAAGCACCAGCAGCAACAGCTGCCAGCTTAGAGAAGGAAGGCATTCTAGGTAGAATAAAGAGTGGAATAGTAAAGAAAGCGAATGATGATGATTTGTAAGTGAAGACATAATTGCAAATACGCTGGAACCTCTCTGTTATATACACAAACCTCAACTACCAGCTCAGCCCAGTCGTTCAAAGGATCATCACTAAGATCGGATTGATCCTTGAGTTAATCTCGGATTCCAACGCGCAAATCCTCAAGATGCAAGCCAAGCCCCAAGGCTGAAACTACAAAAATGCCATGCGCGTAACGATATCCACGGTCACCTTAGCCTCGAGCCTTACGTAGTAATCTCGGTCTCTTGAGTGCGAGCTTGATATGTGCCAGAACGACATTAGACGAACAGCTCAAAAGGGAAAAGGCATCGATTTCGAAGGATTTAGCGCCCGAGTTGCTGACTACATACAAGACAGAGGGGTCTATCCAATGTTTCTCGAGTCCGAGGTCAGAGTCCGAGCGGGCCAATGGGCGGAGATGATCTACAGTGATAGTGGAGCAGAGCAACAGTTGCGCTGTAAGGCTGAGGCGCTGCAATACCCGTAACATTCATCAAGGCATTGATCCAAGTCCAATAATGGCACTGACAGGTGTTTGGCATTTCACTATTTCGTCGGTAATTGCTAGTTCAACGGTTTATTCTGGGTCGTTTCATGCATGGTCTGACTCTCTTGAGAGCCAATCTGGGCATCCATCCTTAACAGGTAATCACCGGTTGTAAGCTTCAACGTTACCAACCGTTACGAAGGCGACACGATGAGTGCTCCAGCTAACCTTTTTACTCTTATTCATCAAGGGCGATAGCTTGACGTTTCCATCAGCATTATCAATCCCCCATTTTCGTGTAGTTTACGCTATGATCCGGGCTTAGCTCCCGCACTCGCCCAGAACCGGGCCAGCTGCTGCGCCTCGATCCATTATTAACAAACGACCCAGTAAACAGAGCTTGGCAGCGCCTCTCTATCTACGCAAACTACACTGCCGAGAGGGGAAGAACTCGGCTGTGTAAGCCAAGCCAAGGTTCCTGATTAAGCTACCGTAAGGATTCATGGGAAGCTGTGGGGTAAAAGGATCAACCCCTACCTGTACAGCGGGCATTCATCCAAGCAATAAAACCACACACATCACCCAGCTAACTAAGGACCCCTCCTCTCATTTCTTTGGCTCGGACTCTTGATCTCGGACTCACGATCAATACCCTTACTCTCAGCTCTCAGCCCTACAGCAGCCGGCTATTATCAAGTATCTTGTAGTCTCAGTGCCCTACTAGCCCATGTTCTCAATCCCACCGCAGACGCCTCCCAAGCCCTCGGGCCGCAAGGGGAGCAAAAAGGTGCGGACTGGCTGCATCACCTGCAAGTCCGTCTTCTCTTGGTCTTCCAGAAACATTTAACCACAGTTACTGACATTGAACAGGATTCGTAAAGTGAAATGCGATGGTAAACACATCTACTACCCAAAACTCAGACATGTACACCCACTAACACGCGCCTGCAGAAGCTAAACCTCACTGTCTGCGATGTATCAAAACAGGCCGTCGCTGCGATGGCTACCGTTCATCCCCAAACTCTTCCCCAGAGCCCATGTCTCTAAGTCCAGCTCCAGGCTTTGAATCACCTCAAGAAGCACGCGCCTTTGACCACTATCGTCTGCGCACCGCAAAAGTACTCTCGGGGGCCATCGACGCTGGTTTCTGGGGCGGTGTTGTCCTGAAGATGAGCACCTCTGAACCCGCTGTACGACACGCGATTCTGGCTATCAGTAGCCTTCACGAGGCTGTTGAATCAAGGAGTAAGACCGGTCGTGTTGCTGATACGCGTTTTGCCTTTCGCGAGTATGGAAACGCCATCACTTCTCTGCGCAACTGGGGTCAGCGCAACGAGCCTTCTGTAGTACCCCTGCTCGTCTGTGTACTCTTCATCTGCGTAGAGTTCCTCGCCGATCGCGATACAGCTGCTCAGATGCACATCTGCCAAGGCCGGCAGATCCTGTCTAGTCTCAACGATGGGCGCTCTCCAGCCATTGAGATGATCAAACACGCCCTTCTGCCCATCTATGCCCGTCTCAGTCTCTCGAGCTTTCTATTCGGCAGTCGTCCTGCGCCCATCCCAGCGCATCTTCGGAGTTGGAAAGATATGCCCGCCGTGTTTGCCAGCGTTGAAGAAGCGCGCTATGCCTTGTACATTGTTCTCGACGAGGCCTTGCAGTTCAGCGCTGGTGCTCGTGGCCCCGTGTTCGATCCAAATGCACCTGCTGAGAAGATACAAGCCCTTCGTGACGAGCAACAACGACTTCTTTCACAACTGACTAGATGGCACGCTGCCTTTACAGTCCTCACATCAATGAGCCCACAGTCTCCTACCATGGAAAACGCACTAAACGTCCTCCGAATATACTACAATTCCAGCACCATCTGGGTTTCCACAGCCTTAGAGGCAGGCGACTTAAAGTTCGATTCACATATGGCGAACTTCGCGGCCATCATCTCCTTAGCATCCTCAATTATCGGATCAATCCCTATCAACGCCAAGATGGAGCCCTTTAGCTTCGAGACTGAAATCGTTCCCCCTGTCTACTGGACAGCTATTCGGTGTCGCCATCCTTTGCTACGACGAGCTGCTCTCAAGCTCTTGACGCGAGACCAGATGCGCCATCGGCGAGAGAACCTGTGGCACGCTCGCGAAACAGCTGTCATCGCCGCCCGAATAATTGAGATCGAAGAGTCCGAGCTTGAAGCCCCCTTGGACCTTGATCTAATGATGGAGACCTCGCCGAGTCCCAGCTCGCTGAACGAGTACTCAGCTGAATCAGGAGCCGCCTTCGATCTTTACACTTGCAACCCAAAGAAGATCAGGATCGACATCTCAAGACCACCCACCCTTCCTGCCCCTCCCCCTTCTTTCGCTGACCCCACCCCTGAGGAAATCCTATCCGGCAGTACACCTCTTAGCATTCCGTCAAGCGCATCCTCGCCTAGTTCCATGTCAGAGCCCTTATCGCCCATATCGGCTGCGCTTGAGGGTGTTCAGCAACTTGATCTTAAGTCGGCCGATCTGGAGGCGCCGTTTGGTATCCCTGATCATAAACGGATCAGAAATACCATCATTGGGCCGGCGGATGAGGGAGGAATATGGGTTACTCACTTTAGGGATCCTGAGCCGGGCAACATGGAGTGGAAGATTACGAGGGAATTTTTGAGGTGCTAGGAATTTAATGAGGTTAATGCAGTGTTGGAATTGAAGCGTGGAGTTGGTTTATGCATACGATATACCCATGAGTGTTTACACAACCTTAATTAGTGGTGGTTTCTGATGAAATCTTTTGTCTGCGTCGCAGCTATTGTTCGAGCCCAGTATTCCTTGGCCATAGGGCTCCATGGTGAATCAATCTAGCTTGAGAGGTTCTTCTGTCATAGTCATACGATATTGACAACTCTTGACAACTTTATCTCGTCTGACAATAGAGTAACTGCTAGTTGTTGAATAAAACATCGACAAGTGCAATACAAATACCTCAATGTCAGGCGGTGTTCTGTCACGAGTACCCTACACCATCCATACGCCGTCAAAGTTGACACTGAGTACACGCGGAACCATCGAACTGGGTATAAATAAAGAATTGAAATTTTACTTTACAAAGAAGGATGTATGAGTTTCATATTATAAGGTATCTCGAATTGGGTTTTGTGCTGTGTTGTGAGAGAACAGAAGCTTCATCGTGGGATTAATGATCGCTATTGAACTTCGTCAAGACGTCGGGAGAACCATACTGCACGTCCAAACATAATCGGCATCCGGCTGCTCACAGGCCTGGATGGACATTTCAATGCAAGTCACAGACAACGCAAATTTTCAATGTTCATGGGGTATCATTATCATATGCTATTATCGCATTTATCAACCGTTAGCAGCCTCAGCCTCTTGCAGCCTCTGCCACCAACTTTCTTCTCTTATTCCTCTCATCCTGCTCAGCCAGCACCTTTGCTGTTAACGAGGCCGCAAATGAGTTGTTAATGCCGCTGATTCTAGCGTCTTCGCTCTTCTTATTCTCCTTCGATGCGTTCGTAGCCTTATCCTCTTCCTTCACATCGTCGCCCTTGCGCTTCTTCTTCTTTTCTGACTTGTCCTTCTTTAACGTATGTGTCAAGCCTTGCCCCTTCAAGTTCTCTATTCTCTTCTCCAGCCGCTCGACGTCGGCTTCGGAGGCCGCAAGAACTGTGATGATGTTGTCTTGGCTGAAGTCGGCGCCACACTCCGGACATGTCTTTTCTTGAATCTCTTTCATCGCTACGTCTGCAAAGACGTGCCCACAAGGTACCAGATAGACAGTCTTGACAGCGGGGCCCAATTCCTTCATGGAGATAGGACACACCAACTTGTCGCCATTCTTCGACACCTTCAGCTTTGCCACGTCTCTAAGCGACTTGATACCCAGGCTTGCAGGCGTAATTTCGACAGGGTCGTCGGAGGGCATAAGACCCTTGAGGATCGCTTCGTAGTTGTATAGGCGCCCGCGCCAATCTGAGACAACGGTATCGATATCGAGGGTTTCGCCACTGAGCGCGCAGTGAGCCCAGGCGTGGGCGAGTGATTCGAGTGCGGTCGCCTTAAGTTCGGAGGTAGTAGGAGCTCGCGCTGCGTTCTTGACAAGCTCGCGGCGCTTGGGAATGGAGCCACCGTCGTTACCCATGGTTGCTGATCGCGATGGGGATGCGGGTCGTTTGTGAGAACCGCGTGGTGGTGGGGACGAAGAAAGAAATTTGGTAGACGGCTTCAGAACTATAAACGGTAGTTCCGAACGTGCAAGCGTAGACAGAAAGACGAGAATTAGGAATAAGAGGGATAAGAGTGCTCCTGGTGATGGAGAAAGTTTAGGAATCGAGTCAGTTGAGGCGATTTCTAGGTACTGTAAAGTCAGGCCAAAGTTACGCTTATCGATAAGAACCGAGCAACTGCTGCACAAGCTCAGAGTACAAGGGCCGTAGGATAAGCGTTATGCACTGTAAGCTTCGCGCGATGCAGCCGGGCTATTCCTAATTCTATCGCAATTGGCACTGTGCCAAGACAACGGCAGCGCTCCACAGCTGGCCCGCCGTTTCCATTCTAAACCTCAGGTCCATCTAATGACCTCCGCCCGACCCAAGCTCAGCAACCACCGACTTTAAACTCCCTGGTGCTATGCGCCTTTCATAATATCTCCCTCAGGTGGTGCCTCAACGAAGGCGATATTTAATAGTGAGGGAACCCCCTCTAGTATCGGTATCTTGGACAATTTGGTCGCTGCGAAAACAGGCGACACGTACTCGACCGCGCGCTCGGGCTCGAAGCTCGATTCCGACTCCCCGCTTCAATCTCGACCTCTCCTCTCCCAAACGCTCGCCGCCCTCGGGCCCTCGATATTCAAGTACATGCGACGTTGATCGATTGAATCCCAGTGCCGTGACGGCGACGGCATCATGGCGTCACAAGCACAGCAGGTCGCCATGGAGCGACTGGAACACGTCTCCCGCGGTCTTCGTTCGAGGTAGGTTCTCCATGACGCCAATAATGTTTGGTAGGACAACAAACTCTAACTCCCTGTCAGACTCGGCGATGATGTGCGAAAACGATCCGCTGCACAGCTTCGCGAGCTTGTAGTTCTATGCCATCGAGATCTTGCCCCCGAGGCATTCCTTACCTTCTACAACGCCGTCAACAACAAGATTACACAGCTCATTACGCATGGCAGCGACTCATCCGAACGACTCGGAGGCATCTACGCCCTTGATGCGCTCATCGACTTCGAAGGCGTCGATGTCGCCGTTAAATACACGCGTTTTACACAAAACCTCAAGACGATTCTTCGCGGAAAAGACATCAACCCGATGCAACCGGCTGCAATCGCTCTTGGAAAACTATGTCGACCTGGTGGATCAATGATCTCGGAACTGGTGGATTCAGAGGTCAACACAGCGCTCGAATGGCTCCAGAACGACCGGGTAGAGGAACGAAGATACAGCGCCGTTCTCGTATTGCGTGAATTGGCACGCAGCGCCCCGACCCTTATGTATCAATATATTCCGACAATTTTCGACTGGATCTGGATTGGACTTAGAGACTCCAGACAGCTCATCCGGGCGACGTCGGCGGAAACAGTTAGCGCCTGCTTCCGAATCCTTCGCGAACGAGACCAGGAGATGAAGCAGCTATGGATGAGCAAGATTTACAACGAGTCAAAGCAGGGTCTCAAGGTTAACACTGTGGAGTCCATCCATGGTTCGTTACTCGTCTTGAAAGAGCTTCTCGAGCAAGGCGCAATGTATATGCAGGAGCATTATCAGCAGGCGTGTGATATCGTTTTCAAGCACAAGGACCACAGAGATCCTACCATCCGAAAGACAGTGGTTCTTTTGATCCCAGATCTGGCCAGTTACTCTCCGGCAGACTTTGCGCACACTTGGCTGCACAAGTTCATGGTTTATTTGTCTGGCATGTTGAAGAAGGACAAGGAGCGTAACGATGCTTTCCTTGCGATTGGTAACATTGCCAACTCGGTCAAGAGCGCGATTGCTCCATACCTTGACGGTGTTTTGATCTACGTGCGCGAAGGACTCAGTCTCCAATCTCGCAAGAGAGGCTCAGTCGACCCCGTGTTTGACTGTATCAGTCGCCTTGCTGTGGCTGTCGGCCAGACTCTCAGCAAGTATATGGAGGCGCTGCTGGATCCCATCTTTGCATGCGATCTCACCCCGAAGCTCACCCAGGCCCTTGTCGATATGGCTTTCTACATTCCCCCAGTTAAGCCGACAATTCAGGAGAGACTACTCGACATGCTCAGTGTGGTTCTATGCGGCGAACCCTTTAAGCCCCTTGGCGCACCACAACCAAATACTCTTAATTCAGTCCCTATCATCCCCAAGGACGCCAAGGATCCTCAGGCTTATGAACACCGGAGATCCGAGGTGAAACTGGCACTTAACACTCTCGGTAGCTTCGACTTCTCCGGTCATGTTCTGAACGAGTTTGTCCGCGATGTCGCGATCAAGTATGTCGAGGATGAAGACCCAGAAATCCGGGAAGCGGCGGCTTTGACATGCTGCCAACTCTACGTACGCGATCCGATCGTCAACCAGACCAGTTACCACGCGCTTCAAGTTGTCGGCGATGTTATTGAGAAGCTTCTTACCGTTGGAGTCTCGGACCCGGAACCTAATATCAGAAGGACGGTCTTGGCGGCTTTGGACGAACGATTCGACCGACACTTGGCCAAGGCTGAAAACATTCGCATCCTCTTCTTCGCTCTGAACGATGAGGTTTTCTCAATCAGAGAAGTGGCCATCTCCATCATCGGCCGCCTCGCCAGATACAACCCTGCATATGTCATTCCTTCGCTCCGCAAGACTCTCATCCAGATGCTTACTGAACTCGAGTTCTCCGACGTTGCACGGAACAAGGAGGAGAGTGCTAAGCTCCTGAGTCTCCTGGTTCAGAACGCGCAATCTCTCATCAAGCCATATGTCGAACCCATGATTTCAGTCCTGCTTCCTAAAGCGAGCGACGGCAACCCTTCAGTCGCTGCCACTATACTCAAGGCTATTGGTGAGCTTGCTACCGTGGGTGGCGAAGATATGATGCCGTACAAGGGCCGACTGATGCCGATTATTCTCGATGCGCTGCAGGACCAGAGCTCCAACGCGAAACGAGAAGCTGCGCTGCACGCCTTGGGACAGCTTGCGAGCAACTCAGGCTATGTCATCCAACCATACCTTGAGTACCCTCAACTTCTCGAAATTTTACAAAGCATTATCAGAACCGAGGGAGCACGAGTGCCTTTAAGACAGGAAACCATCAAGCTGATGGGTATTCTGGGTGCGCTCGATCCATACAAGCACCAGGTAAGCCTTCCATATGCTCATGTAACGAGACATGTACTGACACCGATGCAGGTTGAGGAGCCAAGTCCCGAGGCGCGAGAGTCAAATCAACTAACAGATATTTCACTCATGATGACTGGACTCACACCCTCCAACAAGGAGTATTTCCCGACAGTCGTCATCAACGCCCTACTCCAGATATTAAAAGACTCTTCCCTGGTTCAGCACCATGCGGCTGTGATTGAAGCGATTATGAACATCTTCCGCACCCTAGGCCTGGAGTGTGTGTCGTTCCTTGATAGAATCATACCAGCATTCCTTCATGTGATACGATCAGCTACCTCCACAAGACTCGAGTCTTACTTCAACCAACTCGCCACTCTCGTCAGTATCGTCCGGCAACACATCAGAAACTACCTGCCGTCCATAGTCGAGATCCTCCAAGAATACTGGAACACCTCGTCAACACTGCAGACTACGATCCTGGGTCTTGTTGAGGCGATCTCGAAATCACTTGAGGGAGAATTCAAGATATACTTGGCTGGTCTGCTCCCGCTGATGCTCGGTGTGCTTGACAAAGATTCAACTCCGAAGCGTACACCATCCGAGAAGGTGATGCATGCTTTCTTGGTGTTTGGTGCTAGTGCTGAGGAGTACATGCATCTCATCATTCCTGTTATTGTGCGGACTTTTGAGAAGCAGGGTCAACCTACTTTTGTCAGGAAACAGGCCATCGATACGATTGGAAAGATCTCTCGCCAAGTGAACCTTAACGACTACGCTGCAAAGATCATTCACCCTCTCACACGCGTCTTGGATATGGGTGAGCCCACGCTACGCATTGCCGCCCTGGATACCCTCTGTGCTTTGATTCAACAGCTGGGCAAGGATTACCTACACTTTATGGGAACTGTCAACAAGACAATCAACCAACACCAGATTCAACATTCCAACTACGAGCTACTCGTGAGCAAGCTTCAGAAGGGAGAGGTCTTGCCTCAGGATCTGACTTCTGCGTTGGGCTTCGCAGATGGAGCGGACGAGCCTGCTTTTGCGGACCAAGGTACGAAGAAGCTGGAGATGAACGCTATCCATCTTAAGGCTGCCTGGGATACGAAGGGCAAGTCTACCAAGGAGGATTGGCAAGAGTGGCTACGACGCTTCAGTACAACACTACTGACCGAATCACCGAACCACGCCCTCAGAGCTTGTGCTAGCCTCGCAAGCGTGTACCTGCCTCTGGCTCGAGAACTCTTCAACTCAGCGTTCGTCTCCTGCTGGAGCGAGCTGTACGAACAGTTTCAGGATGAACTTATCCAAAATATTGAGAGCGCAATCAAGTCGGAGAACGTCCCCCCTGATCTGTTGGGTCTTTTGCTTAACCTCGCCGAGTTCATGGAGCATGACGACAAGGCTTTGCCGATCGACATCCGAGTTCTCGGTAGGGAGGCTGCTCGCTGTCATGCGTATGCAAAGGCTTTGCATTACAAAGAACTCGAGTTCCTGCAAGACCAGAGCAGTGGTGCCGTTGAGGCCCTGATCGTTATCAACAATCAGCTCCAGCAGTCTGATGCTGCCATTGGTATTCTCCGCAAAGCTCAATTGTATAAGGAAGGCATTCAGCTGCGAGAAACCTGGTTCGAAAAGTTGGAGCGCTGGGAAGAAGCATTGGCCTTCTACAATAAGAGAGAGTCGGAGGTGCCTGAAGACCAAGCGATCCCTGTTGATATCGTCATGGGTAAGATGCGTTGTTTGCATGCTTTGGGAGAGTGGGAGGCTTTGGCCAGCTTGACTGGCAGCACTTGGGCCAACTCTACACCCGAAGTCCAGAGAATGATCGCTCCTCTTGCCACAGCCGCTGCATGGGGTCTGAACAAGTGGGATTCCATGGACAATTATCTCTCATCCCTCAAGAGATACTCGCCTGATCGGTCATTCTTTGGAGCTATATTGGCGCTCCATCGCAACCAGTTCCGTGAGGCGATTGCCTGTGTTCAGCAAGCTCGTGAAGGCCTGGATACCGAGTTGAGTGCGTTGGTTAGTGAGTCGTACAACCGAGCGTACCAGGTCGTTGTGCGAGTCCAGATGCTTGCTGAGCTCGAGGAACTCATCGTCTACAAGCAATGCGACGAGAAGAAGCAGGCTATCATGAGACGAACCTGGGAGACTCGACTCAAGGGTTGTCAGAGGAACGTCGAGGTTTGGCAGCGCATGCTTAGGTTGCGTGCTATAGTGATTGCACCGACGGAGAATATGCACATGTGGATCAAGTTTGCCAACCTCTGCCGCAAGTCTGGTCGAATGGGTTTGGCTGAAAAGTCACTCAAGCAACTCATCGGAAGTGACGCTCCTCTGGAGTCTATGATACCCTACTGGACCGATCAACGTCAACCAGGACCTGGTGGCAGACCACCAGCACCACAGGTCATCTACGCCGTGCTCAAGTACCAGTGGGAGCTTGGACAGCAGCCCGGATTTAAGCAGAAGGGCACTGCCGAGAAGACGCTGTACTGCCTGCGCAAGTTCACTAATGACGCTGCGCAACGTCTGGATATTGCCAAATCTCATCTGAATGCTCAAGCTGGTAACGAGGTCAATATCATGGGCGACTACGGCTTCCAGAACCCAATGGATCCTACTCTTATGAGCCCGCAAACGCAGCGAGCGCTGTATGACCAGACGGTTCTATTGGCCAAGTGCTACCTGCGACAGGGAGAGTGGCTGATTGCACTCAATAAGGATGATTGGCAGTACACTCAGGTCCAGGATATTCTCACTTCGTACTCGCAGGCGACCAAGTACAATCCTAGATGGTACAAGGCCTGGCACGCCTGGGCTCTGGCCAACTTTGAGATTGTCCAAACCCTTACAGCTGGTAACGAAGGTCACATGTCAAGGACTGATCATACCATGGTGATAGAGCACGTTGTCCCGGCCGTCAAGGGCTTCTTCAAATCTATCGCGCTATCGGAGGGAAGCTCGCTGCAGGATACTCTCCGACTGCTTACTCTCTGGTTTACGCACGGAGGTAGCGCGGATGTCAACGCAGCCGTAACGGAAGGGTTTGCTAATGTCAGCGTCGACACATGGCTCGAGGTCATTCCTCAACTGATTGCACGAATCAACCAGCCCAATAAGCGAGTTCAACAATCGGTGCATAACCTACTCGCCGATGTTGGACGAGCTCATCCCCAGGCTCTGGTCTATCCTCTGACTGTCGCCATGAAATCTTGGCAGAACACACGCCGATCTCGTTCTGCGGCTCAGATCATGGACAGTATGAGACAACACAGCGCCAACCTGGTCGCCCAGGCTGATACGGTCAGTCATGAGCTGATTCGCGTGGCTGTCCTGTGGCACGAGCTTTGGCATGAGGGACTGGAAGAAGCATCGCGCTTGTACTTTGGTGATCATAACATTGAAGGAATGTTCGCAACGCTGGAGCCCCTGCACGAGCTTTTGGAGCGCGGCCCTGAGACTCTCCGTGAGATCTCCTTTGCGCAGGCATTCGGTCGAGACCTCAAGGAGGCACAAGACTGGTGCCGACAATACGAGACGAGTCAAGACGTCAACGACCTGAACCAGGCGTGGGATCTGTATTATCAGGTATTCCGCAGAATAAGTAGGCAGCTTCCTCAGGTTACCACCCTGGAGTTGACGTACTGCTCGCCCAAACTGCTCAACGCCAAGAACCTTGACCTGGCTGTTCCAGGAACATACAAGAGCGGACAGCCTATCGTGAGGATAATGTCCTTTGACACAACGTTTAGCGTTATCAACTCTAAGCAGCGTCCACGAAAGCTCAACGTCAACGGCAGCGACGGCAAGTCGTTTGCCTTCTTGCTCAAGGGCCACGAGGATATTCGTCAGGACGAACGAGTTATGCAGCTGTTCGGCCTCTGCAATACCCTGCTGGCGCACGACTCGGAATGCTTCAAGCGCCATCTTAACATCCAGCGCTATCCTGCAATCCCTCTGTCGCAGAATAGTGGTCTGCTGGGGTGGGTTCCCAACAGCGACACTCTCCACGTTCTTATTAGGGAGTACCGTGAGAGTCGCAAGATCCTGCTCAACATCGAGCATCGCATCATGCTGCAGATGGCGCCCGACTACGACAACCTCACCTTGATGCAGAAAGTCGAGGTGTTTGGTTATGCGTTGGACAACACCACAGGCCAAGACTTGTACCGCGTGCTGTGGCTCAAGTCCAAGTCTTCTGAGGCCTGGCTTGAGCGACGAACAAACTACACGCGCTCGCTTGGTGTCATGTCCATGGTGGGCTACATCCTTGGATTGGGTGATCGTCATCCTTCCAACTTGATGCTTGACCGTGTCACCGGAAAGATCATCCACATTGATTTCGGTGACTGTTTCGAGGTGGCAATGAAGAGAGAAAAGTACCCTGAGAGGGTTCCCTTCCGACTCACGCGCATGTTGACTTATGCCATGGAGGTTAGCAACATCGAGGGTAGCTTCAGAATTACATGTGAGAACGTGATGAGAGTCTTGAGAGACAATAAGGAAAGCGTCATGGCTGTTCTAGAAGCGGTATGTATACATCTTCCATTCCCAATGACAACGATACTAACAATTCCTAGTTCATCCATGATCCTCTACTCACCTGGCGATTAACCAACGCCGCCTCCCCGACAGGCCCCAACTTCCGCTCTGATAGAGACACAGCAATGCCTGTCCCCGGCGGCGTCCGAGCCCGCCGTCAATCCATCCTAGACAGCGACGTAGCCCCCTCGGAGCTCCTTAACGCCCCCGAACCATCCGTCCAAACACGCACCCGCGCCCGAACAAACAGCTCAGCGGGTCTGGAAGGCAACCCCATGGTTAACGGCACACAAGAGGTCGAGAGCCAGAACGCGCGAGCCGTCGAGGTTCTAGACCGCGTACAGCAGAAGCTTACCGGTCGGGATTTCAAGAACAACGAGGAGCTGGATGTCATCAACCAGGTCAACAAGTTGATCATGGAGGCTACCAAGCTGGAGAATCTGTGCCAGCACTACATAGGATGGTGCAGCTTCTGGTAGACCAGTAAGAGCTGTCTCGTTTATGATCTTTCGAGGGATAGATGTCTGATTTAGAGATGAAACTGTATTGCGGGAGTTGGCGGGAGTCGGGGTAATGTACTGTGATATCAGGGAAATTCTTGGTGTAAGCATGTTTTTATCAGATGTAGTGTACGAGTATTGTACATGCAGCATAGATTCAATTCAGATGCTTGTATTTAAACACTTGCTTTATTCATTCTACGTGACGAACAGTTTGTTCAACAACATGGCTTGTCTTACTGGTATATCCTCTCAAATCCCCATCTATAGCTCATCCCTATGACGAGGCTTCTTGGGCTGACTTCCAACGTCCCATCTGGAAAAGTCACAAGCCGCAGGCGTACCGACCTCCATTTTATACACGCACTTCTCACTCTCGCTCACCCTCCAGAGCTCCTCTGTCTCAGCACAGCCAAGCCAGACATCTGTTCTCCTCTGAGGTCCGTTCCAGCACTGTTGACCGTCCTCGTAGCGAAGAACCATCCTCTCGCCCTTTCCAAGACTCTTGCCATCGATTCTCTCCTCGTCATCAGCCATCATTCGATCGATGCGCTTAAAGTTACCCATGTTGCTTGATCCATGGCCCTTCTTGGACTTTTGCATAGTGCGTTCCAGCCAGCATTGCTCGTAGGTATATTCTCCTGCCTCGATGCTGACGCATTTACCCTTGAGAGCGCGGAAGATATCATCGGGACCGTAGTCCTTGTCGAGGTCGGTTTGTTCGATGTTGAGAGCGTTGGTCTTGTCGGTGAGATCGCGGCTAGCAGCGTCGACGGCTTCGCGAGCGGCGCGGACGAGGGTGGATTCTTTGCCGGGGCTGGAGTTGTCGGCGAGGATGCCGTTGGTGATGGCCCACACGCGTAGGGAGTCGAGGGTGTTGTGGAGGAGGGAGCGGACGGAGGGAGGGAGGTACGCCTCGAAGTTGTAGACTGGGGTTGTTAGCAGATGCTACATCATGGGATGGTGCTGGACTTACGGATATCAGTGTCACTACCCTCATCTTCCTCAAACTCCTTCCAGTTAACACCATTGCTCTCACTGTCCTCTTTGAGAATACTCAAGATGTCCTCGTCAGGAAGAATCTTGTCGACAACCTTCTCCGACTGACGAGCCGAGTAATCCTCAAAAGATCGAATGGCCGCCTTGACACCCTCATCGTTGAAGTTGGGGTTGTAGTCGGTCTTGAACTTTGTCAAAAGCTCCTCGAGCTCACCGACTCGCTCCTTGAGGGCATCTCGCTGATTGACGACGTTGTCGAGAGTGTCGCGAAGCTCAGTGACGCGTGTCTTTGCCAGTCCGACAAGAACGCCAAGCTTTCCACCACCGGTGCCCTCGCCGCGAACAACCTTGCCCTTATCTTGCTGTTCAGCCTCGCGGTGCTTCTGCGCAAGCTCTTCCTTCTTGGTCTCGAGAGTAGCAATTTCCTTCTTGAGCTCTGTCACCTTGTTCTGAACACGTTGTCGAAGGTCCTTGGCCTCTGAAACCATAGCACCTCGCTTCTTAGCCGCCTTTTCGAGATTCTTTCGCTTCTCCTCCTCTAGTCTCCTGTGCTCCTTGCCAATCTCTGCACACTTGTTCTCGCATTTCACGCCGCCGACACCGGCATATTCCTCGGAACCATCGCAGCAAAGCTCGTAATCGCAGACGCCGTCGTTGACGTAGAGGAAGGGCACGTACATGCCAATGTGGCCCTTGTTGGCACACCAGAAACCAGGCAAGGCATTGGTAGCGTTGGTAGTGCCGGAGATGGAACCTGCAAGAGGCTGTTCGGGAGAGAGAGGGTCGATGTTGGCGCAAGCAGCGGTGCCAGGTTCGTCTGAGCCGTCGGGACAATCGCAGGTGTTATCGTTGATTTGATCGAGGCTTAGTTTTATAGCGGCATTGGTAATGCAAGAGAACTCCTCTTTCCCTTCGTAGTGAGAAATAACTAGATAACGACCATCAGCTCAAGCTTGGGAATAGCTTCAAGGAGGTCAACAGCACTTACATTCAGGACCGACACCTCTAGGCACACTGCCCGCAGCTGCCAATGTAAAAGCGTATATAGCGCTCAGCAGCGCTACAGAGTTCGGGTGCTGCATCTTTGGTGTATGTGTTTGTGTAAGTGTGAAGACACAGAAGCTCTATTGAGAGTTAGAGTTGGCCAGGTCAGCTACAACAGATGACAAGGGAGCATCTGGAGAGGTCTCCACTGAAATGGCTCTACAAGCTACTGACGCTCTAGGGGACGCTGCCCCTGGGCGGTAAATGTTCGGGGGATTCAGGCAGCTGCGGAATTAGCCCCGCGGGGTGAGGGCACTAAAGGTGGGGGAAAGAAAAAAAGAGAAATGGTTATTGCCCCTCCAAAACACCAAGAAACTGACTGACGCATCGTCGACACTTCGACTCAATAAACGATAACATGGCTCCCAACGACGCAGAGGCTCGTAAAGGCCTCGAAACTCTCGTTACTACCGCATCGGCACTTATCGAACAACTTCAATCTAATCTCACCGAGATCCAACGCAACCCATCTTCATCTTCAAACCCCTCCCCCGAAACCAAAGACATCGACGCCCTTGCTCTCGCCCGCGACTGCTCCTCTCTTATCCGAGCCCATGGCACCAAGATCTCGCTTCTTGTTATCAACGAACCCTTCACACCCAGCGCCATCTCCACCGTTGTTCGTGAACTCGTCAAGGGTCCCATTCCTGGCCTTGCAACCGCCGCTCAAGCATGCGAATCTCAGCTATACACCTCCGTCGTGCGCAAAGAACTCGCCTACCGTGTACACAAGGTACTAGCTGAGCTCGGAAAGCTACTGCAGAGGATTCCAAAGGATGGCAAGGTTCTCTCTGGCGGGGGCAGGGATAGCGGGAAGGGTAGTTTAGCTCTGACGGGTATGCTGTGGTCGGCATGTGACGACGTGATAGGGCTGTCGAATATGGGCGTGGGAGGATTCTTCGTGAAGAAGGCTGAAGAGTGGAGAGATACCCTCAAGGATGTAATGGAAGAGTTGAAAGAATGGGGCGAGGAAGAAGACGATGAAGAGGACGAAGACGACGTGGACGATCTTGCAGACCAGCTCGACAGCACATCGCTCTCCAATCAAGAAATGCTCGACGACCTCATGAACTCCCCTTCCGCCATCCCCCGCTCCGACCCCGACAAAATCCGGCCGCGTCTCGACTCCTCCCTCAAGCGTCTCCGCATGGTCGTCCTCCTCTACCAAGCCATCTCCAAGCGCCGTTTCAAGAAGCTTCCCAAAGACACTACAAAGGCCGACATGCCCTCCAAGCTAGACCGTACGGCGGGCGTGCTCGAGACGTTGCCGGACAAGTTTGGTGATCTGGCGGGTGCCTTCTATGAGTTAGATCCTGAGGAAATCGATCGACTTATGGATGATTGCTTTGAGAGCGCGGTGGGTATGAGTGAGGTGCTTAAATTGGGGTGGGACGGGGAGAAGGATGAGTTTAGTGAGTGGACGGAGAAGTTTCAAGTTGAGGTTAGGAAGACATGAAGACATTTCAAATAGTGCTAGGAAAAGGAGGCGATGCAAGAACAAAATTAAAGTCTATACGTTCAGCGTTGCTCACTTCATCAAAATCGAGATTGTGCCTGTATGGTTGACGAGGATCATTCCAACTCATGATGACATCCACAAGTACGTTGAGATATCTGGGGCTCGTCTGCCTGCAACATCACAAGCATCTTGACATTCGCATCACGGCATAAATTATTACATGCCCGCCTGCTACATGCCTACGCTATCATATGTAGCGCTGCCTTATACAAAATACAGATTGCTCAACCCACAAGCTGCTGTTCCGCTTCCGTCGTGTCTTGACATGCCATTGTACATCCCAAATCCCCCTCTTCACTAGTATAACCCCCCATCTAATCGATCTTCTTGGCCATAGTTTATTGTGCCCATGTTGTGGCCTGGGAATGTCCAAGCTGCTTATCGTCGTGTTCCTTATCGTCTACTGGAGCCGGCGTCTCTGGTGTAATCATGACAGCGGGAGCAGCTAGGGAACTGGGCACAACTTCTGTCCTGGCAGCTGTTGCACCCTCAACATGCTCGGCCTCGGCGTCCTCCTTGTCATCCTCTTTGACTTGCGACAGAGGCCGAGCATATGTTGTACCGTCAGGAGACTCTCCATCGTCCTCACGGCGCATTGATCCATCCTCAAGATTGGCTCCAACCATTTGGGCCAGACTGCTAAAATTGAACATGGGCTCAGCACCAGCACTTCCGGCATCTCGTTCTCCATCATCACTGTAGCCGCCGAGGCTCAGTCCACTAGACCGAGGACCTACATCGGCGCCCAGATAGTCCGGTCCGGAGTATGTCCCAACAGGACTATCGTTGACTGAAGAACCCACTGAGGAAGCATTGCTCATCTGTCTCAAGTGTGATGCTCCCCGCGGAGGACCAGAGGGCAGTGGAAGAGAGCTTGATGATGAGGCCGGCTCACCCTGAACGTCTGGTGAACCTCGATCGACACCTTTGCCTTTTCCAGCCTGGTTATCGTCCTTCGGTTTCGGTTCTGCTGGTGAATCGGGTGCACTCGACGCTTGTGAAGCTCTCGACACTGTGGCCTCCACACGCAAGTTGCTGGCAGTACTATTGCCTCGTCGACGACCCAGACCCAAGGATAGACTGCTAGCGCTCGCACCACTTCCACTTCCGCCATATGGGTTGCCGCCTTTCTTAGCAGCTTTGCGCTCCTCCTTTTCTCGTCTCTTGGTCTCCTTTCGTATAGCCTTGTCCTCCTTTCGTTTTCGCTCCTCTTCAGATGCTAATGAGAGACGGACAGCTTCCATGAACATCATCTCTTCAAGTTCGTCCATGCGACTTCGGCGTCCTGTGGCATTTCTTGAAGATCCTCTAGCGCCAGGCTCTGGTCCCTCGCCCTCATCATTTTGTCCCTCGTCTTGAGCCTGAATCTGCCCACTGGCACTGGGGCTATCGTTTGAATCGTTGTTTCCATTATTTCTCCGACCAAAACGTCCCGGTCGAAGTATCGATCTCTGCTCGTTTCCTCCCATTAGGAAAGCAGCTGTGTGAAGGGCGGTCGCGGCAGCCGCTCTTCGTGCTTGATGGTTTCTCGCCGAGGCAAGTTTCGAGGCCCAATCGGGGCGCACACGATCCGTAGTAATGACATTCGGCGCGTTCGCAGACAAACTATGTCCGCGTCGACGGCCGGTAGGCGGGGTCTGGAGTGTGCTATTTACTGAAGTCTGAGAAGACATGGCCGTGCTCTGTGTCGGGTTTCCTGACATGGAAGAGTAGGCAAGGCCTCGTCGGAATGGGGGAGGTTCGTATGTTACGCCAAATTCGGGCTGTTGGCAGTATGGACATGCCGAAGGCTCCGAGATAAGCATTTCCGGCGGATCGTCCGGGTTGAGGCCTTCGTTAGGATCTCGAGCCTCACCATTGGGATGATGTTCGGGAAGATGAGGATCAGAGCGCTTGATCTGGACGAAGCATTCGCTACAGATAGGTTGGTCACAGCATCTGGTATGGTTCAAGTAAGGTGGGTATGTCAGAAAACAGATAGGACACTCGTCAGCATTCTTGTACAAGAAAACTTCCATAGGTTGGCCATTGACAAAAGGGTCGTGAGGAAGACTCGTTTCCTTAGGGGTCAGATCGGTCGAGGAGGCATTGCGGGAGCCGCCACTGAGGGCAGCAGCGAGGGCCTTGGCTCGTGGCTTGAAGGGTGAGCTCGATTTTTGTCCCGACGTGGACGGAGAAGCAAGACCAGATCCTGTACCAGATCCGCTGTGATCTGAAGCGGCGGAAAGTGTTCTGGGTCCCATAGGCACTGTAAGATTCTGAAGGTTCTGGTTCGAGGCGGACGGGTTCTCGGAGGGAGGAAGTGGTTGCGGGACAAGCTCTGGGTCGGGTGGCGCATCGGCGGGGGGTATCTCAAGGCCGCGAGCTGCGGCAATCAGTTGATGCTCGGCCCAGCTGGAAGACCAGTCGTTGAGGCCTCGCCAGAATGGTGCAAGTTTTCTTTCAATCTATATAATGTCAGCTCACCAGAACGAGCAATGTAGGGGGCGGGATAAAATACCTGGAGCTGTCTCACAACAGGCTTGCTGAAATCCTCAGTGCCTGTATAGGTGCCCAACGTAACCAGATAACCTCCATCGACATGTTCCTCACGCATGCTCCTCTCACGCTCCTTTGCTCGTTGCACGCGCTCTCTCTCTAACCTCCTCGCCTCACGCTCCTGTTTTGTCTCGCGACGCTCAAACGGAGCATCTGGTTGATCGCGGTTGCGTGAAGAGCCCGCGCCAATGCCAAATAGGTTTATCTCAGCTCTACTCACACGCCGTGTCGATCTTGAGTTGGATTCTCGCAAATGCTCGCGTACTGACGGGTCGCCGGGTGAGGAATAACTGTGAACGGCATCGCCATCGTGACGGGACTCTTTGGTGTTTGAGTTACCCATGTTAAGTGAAGTTGTGAAAGACGAGACAACAGCTGGTCAAGATGGCGCGATCGCGCACTTGGGCTGGTCTTATCTGACGTTGACGGCGTAGACCAGGGTGGTAGCTGGTATGTGTCGTCAACGATGTTCGAAAGATGGATCGTGGTCGAAATCGGATGCAAAAAGGATATGCAATGAGTCAAGACCGTTAGACAGACGTAGCGACGAGTGTAAACTGTCGCAAGATTACGTTGAGCGTTATCAACGCAACGAGCTTGTCTCGATAGGTATGGTACCGGATGTCCCGCGATGGGTGGAAATGGGGGAGGGGCGTCAGACGACGGGGGTCACCACAGAGGGCATCTCGCTTGGGCGGGAACCTATCGTATATGGAGAAGGTGGTATTAACGGCCTGGGGTAGGAGGATCTCGGCCGTTGCTAGCAGCGCCGAAGTAGTTAAGGTGAAGTTGAAAGGATGAGGTCGGGGATACGATAACAGCGATAACGGATGTTGTTGGTTGTTGTTGGTTGTTGATGGTTGGAATAGATCTAATGCAACTGGACAGGACTGGAGGTTGGGGGAGGCGGGTACGGTAGCAACAGCAGTAAGTGGCAGTAGCAGCCGAAAAATAGCCCGAAGGTGCTGTAGCTAGAGCCTAGAACAGGTCCCTGCTGTGCTGAACTGTGCGTTGGCCGATACGAAAGCGCAGACAGTGCCTGTGCTGTGCTGGACTTGGATTAGCTGGGATCGGATGTTGGAGCCCGTGAGCCAGGCGGGCGGGTAAATGCTGAATACCTATCCGTGCCTTAGCAGATAGCGGGGTTGGTTTACCTAGTATATGGGGGTTTGACAAGCGCTGAGATGCGAGGTGCGTGCTGATCGAGAAAAGGTGAAATGCTGATGATGATGAAGAGTGTCGGTGTTGGTGTTGATGTTGATGTTGACGACAGGTTCAAAGATGGATGACTGAGGAATCCATCCATCACCTTTGGGTGCGTCAAGGAAGCTTAGCACCTGAGTTGGAGACGTCCCCTACAAGCGTCGTAAGCTACGGAGGCTATGGAGTTAAGGTAAGCTAAAGACTAAACTTTGACGCGGGGCTTTTCCCAATCGCATGGTGATATTTCATGCTAATTCATGGGACCTTATCTCAAAGCTGCGGATTGAGGCCCGCATTATCTCATGAGGCCATTTACAAGATAATATGCTACAGCCTCGGCTCAATTCATTATCCTAACGAGTTCCAATCCGTTGCAATTCTATTCTATCAAGTACCACCTCTCGTATCGCAAACTGCCAACTTTTTCCATAGATCTGCGTCAACGGTAGTCCTGACTCGCATCAATCAACGTCATGAACAGTCACTAAAACAAAGTATCAAGCGTGGATCCATAGAATAGATCCTTGAACCCGGACAAATCAAGAAAAATCAGGAAAAAATTCCTTGTTTCATACCTGCATTTCCACTGAGCTCGTCCTCACCGAAACATTTCGTTTGTTGCGCATATAATTTGCATGTGCAGGCCTTGGGGAACGTCGCTTCTCACGGATCACCTACATCACGCGATGGTCTGACTCCGAAAGATCCGGATGCCCTTTGGATGTAACTTCGGTTGAACATACGGATATCGTATTCGGCAGTGTGTAGGTATGTTGTAAGATCATTGAAAGTCAATAGGAACTTATTATAATTTGATGCTCAACATGCCGGTTGATCTAGTATCGTGATCCTCTATGTCTATACATCCATCTTGCCACTATACATCTCAGAATATCATCATCTCATCATCAATACATGGTATAACCATCTCTAACTCTACAACCCCAACGCCTCGCTCTACCTCGTTGGCGCCCACGCCTGCAACCAATCCCGCATCTTCTCCAGACTACCCTTCTCAGCCTCCGCCGCAGCAATACACCACTCAAGCTCCCATACACCCTCCGCAGACATCATTTCTGCCAGCTTACGACCCCTCTGGTTTGTCTCATCCGTGCAAAAGTACAGCGGTGCATCCATATTTGTGATGTCGGCAAGAAGAGGCTTTACCAGCGGAAGCACCTCGCGAGTGCTCGATGGCTTCGGTTCGAGGCCTGCGTTGGCCCGTCCTGTTTTGCACCATGGGTTTCCGCAGTGATCTTTTTTACAGCCCGTCATTAACTGGCTCAGGTATCGTCTCTCGATTCGTCGTTTGAGAGCCTTGCCTTCCGGATCGTGCATGCTCACGTACAAGGGGCCAAAGCAAGTAGAACACAGCCCGATATCGTTTGAGCCTTGCTCACTAGAAGCTGCTTGGCGGACTTGACCCCTTGATCCAACCCCAAACATCGTCTTTCCGCAGTTGGCGTTACGACATACTGGTGGCTTTAGTCGAGAGACCTTGTCGAGCTCGTGGTGCTTGAGATGCGTTTCCATATCCTTCAGCCGAACAATCTTGTCGCAGAGGTGGCACTCTGTTGTGCGCGTGCCGTCTGCGAGTTCATGGGCTGTCAAGCCGGACAGAACAACCTCTGGACTGGGGTTGAAAGGGTCGCCTTCTTGAGGAACCTCAAGATGGCAGAAGCGACAAAGAATCAACTTTCCAGGGCATACACTCGTTGCATGTCTTGCCAAGTCGGCCAGTGAATTGGTCGAGAATTCACAATGAGGGCATTGTCGCTCCGTGTGAAAAATGTCGTCGTGTTTCGCCTTGCTTTCTGTCGAGTTACCAAAAGCATTGTCCTTTTCGCAATGCCAATGCGCCTCCCATTCTGGTGAACCCTTCTTGAATACTGACTTGCAGCCAGGGCAGACGATGTTGTTCCTTCTGCAAAAGTTTTCGTGTAGAACCATCGTTCGTTTAGGAATAAACTGCAAACAGTTGCTGCACTGCTCCTCGTCGGGAGAACGTTCTTGGTCATTGGTTCCGTTGGACAATCCGCTTGATTCGCCTCGTGAGGCTTCTCCCAAATCCACCTTAGCTCGTAACGAGTATTGTAATGTCTTTGCGGACCCCTCCATGGCATCCGGATGCTTATAGCCGTGTACTGATATTGCGATCTGTTCAGCCCCTTCCAGCTCAACGTTGGTAGGACTAATCACAATTCTCTTAACCCCATTAACCGCTGGAGAAAAGTCGCCAAAGACATGAACAGCCTCTCGTGGTAGTGCTCGTTGTCGAGAAGATTTTGGCGTAATGAATAGGTCGAGCGCATCGACGTCCTCGCTAGTATTTAACTCAATGGCAAGAGGCTGTGACTTGTTCCATGACGGAAGCATGTAATCGACGTATTCACCCTCGAGAACCTGCCCCTCAACAGGCTTCCAGATATCGATATCTCCGCCTGTAGAGCTTCCGCCTGTAGATCCTCGCTGTGCAGACATAATTCGTCTCAGCGTTTCACGCGCCTGCTCCTCATCTAAGGCTTCGATGTCGACCTCAAGATCCGTATCCACCACACAAATACCATCTCCTTCAGGGGCGACCTTGTCTACGAGCAGCTTAAACTCCTCCCCGCGCGCGCCCTTGACTGCCAGCATTGAGCCTTTGCTAAGCGTTGTAAAGTTCTCCCGAAGTTGCCGTTCGAGAAGTGGTTTCCAGTCATCTGGATTATAGCCGGCTTCCAAGGGTCTAAGTCGTACGTATGTACCCTTGGGAAGTTCGCGTGCCTCCACCTTGATCTGGATGCCATCGATGTCCATATGTTGATCGGCCTGTGCCGGATCTTGCTCCGTCAGATCAATAGTCTCTTTCGGTAACACGCATTCATCTTCTTGTATCCCCAAAGCTTCCGTTAACCATGGGCTCAAACCCAAAGTTCCCTCCGACGCAGAAAACTCCCTGATACCTGCAAAGACAGCATTCTTGTTCTTCGGATTCACGAGTCGAAATATGAGGGGATTCGGAAGTTGTTGCGCGCTATCGATATCGCTGTGGAGGGTCGATGTATACGGCCAAGGGCCTGATCGATTGGGAGGAGTCGTCGAAGGTCGAGATCGCGCGGCGGCTAGTAGTTGTTCGAGGGCGGATTGAGGGAGGAGAATCTTGTCGCCACGAAGGTTCTTGGTCGCTATCACAGATGGATTTATGACTGGGAATGCGCCTGACCAGCGCAAGGGCGCAGGCTCTTCCATGGCTGAACTGTCAAGTGTTTGTAAATAGACGGCGATGCGATGTGAGGATTGGCGATCGTTGGTGGGGTTGATAAGGTGCAATTACGTAGTGGGCTAGAAAGATGGAAGTCAGAACGTTAACAAAAATTATAATGATACAGGAACGATAAAGGCAATTCAACGGAATAAGATTAACATTATTGCTATGATGGAAGCATGTTTGGAAACCTAGATACTATTTACCAGCGGCAATGCTCAGTCAGCCAATTCGGTGACGTTCTTCCAGCATCGTCTGGAAGCCGCATCAGATTTGAGTTGCCTGCTGCGGCCTTACATAAGCGAGCTAGATGCCAGTCAAGCTTCACGTCTAGAGCGGACTAACAAATGTCCGAAGTCGTGTGCACGTTGCATCTTCAACCCCAGATTTTATGAATAAGAGTAAGCACCATAGATATCTTGAGGTGCTCTTGCATACAGTAGCTAGGCGTAGGACTATACATATCGCTATCGCTGCTCGACTATTCACATGCTTCAATATGGCGCACGGATAATACTAAAGCTCGAATAAGATGGTTAAAATTATACTACAAACTAGCTACACTCAGACCTAAAGTAGCATCACCAAAGCGCCGTCAAAGTTCCCGCGACGGCCGGAAAGAAACCCGATGCAATGGATAGACTCAATATCCTGGCAAGGAGGTAGGATTCGCATTGTTGTAGTGTTAAGTGGCTGGGGCAATAGCTACACGTAATCTCACCAACTCAAACTATGATGCTGTTATCCAAGATCCATGAGTCGGAGTCTTGGCATCTGTATGATACACTTGCCGATCGCAACATCAAGGGAATTCAACTTCACCGCTAATGTCGCTGTCTCATATCCCCATCATTTCAAGCAAGACACACATTTAAATGTGTGAGGTTGTGTTGTTTTGTGCCCCCACCCAGCCTCAGATAAAACCGATGGCTAAATGCAGCGCAACCATGATGGCTGAATAGAAGCGGTCATGATGAATGGACGCAACGCACTGGCCGGCAACACATCCCCGGAGACGACGCAAAGGATCATTGCATCAAGCAAACAGACGCGCCACAGAGCGTGGAGATGAGATTGGCGGCACAAGTTCCAACAAAAAAAAGAGCCAACTCATCCCCCTTGCAAAAAGATTCATCATTCATACCATGATGAGGCTCGACGCTTGGCGGTCTCGGGCCCCGAACTCTAGCTGTATGATCTGCGATGAGACCCCCTGTGCTCTGGTACGTTGATCAGGACAGCTTGATAATTGAGGGTGTAGAGGTGTCTTCCTATTTTGTACAGCTCAGCACAGCAGAGGAAAGGTGTTGAATACAGCTTCTGTGGCCGCCCGTCGTTTTCTTATTCGTAGGTAGCGAAATGCGGTGACACGGTTTATTACACCCATGTCTATTATATCCTGCCGACCATCTCGTTTACCTCCATCTCAACGCATCTCCAAGGAGTCATAATGCTTCTAGCTAGCGAAAGGGGGGAACAGGGTAGCTTCAGTCTTGGCAGACTCACAGAAAAAGGGATCAACAATGAAAAAAGAAAACCCCAGCTAACTACCGCAGGACCCTACATAATAAAACCTGGTGCTTGCTACTGCAACTCAATTGGTAGAAAATATGCATCGTCATCACATTACATACGTCTCGGCGCCCCCATTCGCCCTACTCTAGCTCCCGTTCGTTAGAGCTGCCATTGAATGGTGCGCCTGTCTGAACTGCTCAAGATAAGATCCAAGCTTGGTGATGCCATCTTGTCAAGATATCAGTCGGCCAGATTTCTATTTCACTCAACGCATCCAATCCCCACCCGGTCTCCTCACACGGGCCGATCTCCTTTCCCCCCTCCATTTCCACCTCTCACAAAAAAGATTGAGCCTTTTCTCTTTTCTTATTCTTTGTGTAAGGTTGTCGTGACTCTACAGATGACTTGTTTCCGGTGCAGCCGGTTGTTTCTGGTGTTGTTGAGCACCCCCACTTTGTGCCCATCTGATCTTGTGCGGTGTACAGTGACTTCTTAGTTGGTGATGGACTATCATATCCAAGCTGGTTTATCAAACTTCCACAGCGTATGAAACTAACAACCGTGTGTAATGGATCAAGTGAAGTTGAGTCACTCCCAAATTAAATCTCAACACTCGGTACACTCCTCCCCTCCTTGAGGATAGTCTAGGCGCAACACTACCTGAAGCTACACCTTGGCTTTTTGCCTTACACAGTCGCACAGTAGCCTCGCCAATCCAATCTCATCTCAGCCCATCTTGTCCCTTGCCATCCCACCCAACGGCCAGCTCCATCTCCCCCAGACGAAACTGAATCCTGGGAAGCTCGTTCCAGTAAATCGTTGCCGCTTTGGCCGCTGGCCATGGCATGTGCATGCGCTCCTTAGATAGACCATCTCATATAATGATAGCCTCGCTCGCTGTTTATACCTTCTCTTCATCTTCATCCTCCCATTAATCCCCCATAGCCCTCCTTGCCAGTTGGGCTGCTTCTTAACTCATTATTGTCGTTGTTGTGATTTCCTCATGCCAGCCTGACATGAGCCAAGTTATTGTCGACCACCACACGCGCGCAGAGATCACTCAGATCCAACCAAAGGGCTTGACCCTCTTTGACACTCTATACAATTCTCTTGTCTTGCGACATACCCTTCCCTACCTCCCCGTCTCCGGTCTACTCAATCTCGCTGCAACTTGTCGCGACCTGCGCTCCCTCCTTCACGAGACTCCTGGCGTCTTCCGTCACCTCGATTTAACGCGGGTCAAGACAGCGCATTGCGAAAGCACCCGCAAGGAATCCGAGCGCAATCTTGCAGTTTGGCACAATGTCTATCTCTCTGACTACTTGACTGAGGATGAGTGAGTCGATACCCACAGAGCATACCCTGGTCCCATTGCGATGCGACCACTTTAAACGGCCGTTAGCTCACTGCTTTGATCCATAGCTTCTACGCAGGGCCCTTGAGGGGCATTTTCTCTACCCTCCGACAACGGGATATTCTTCGCGATGTTCAATCCCTGATCCTCGACGGTCTCTCGGTCACGGCCGAGCTCTGCCACGAGATCATCAGCGACCCGTCCTACAGCGTGCGCATGCTCTCGATCCGCGGTGTTAAGAACCTGAATCATGGAAAGCTGCGCGCCGCGCTAGCTTATGCTTGTCGCAGCTCGCGCCCCGAGAATACGCCGCGACTCAAGGCTCTATACGTCTTTGGTCCAATGCCTCCAGATGCCTGCGATGCGAATGCGCAAGATTCTGTTAGCGCAAGCTGGAATCACAAGAGTCAAAATGCATTGAGCGCATCGCTTCAAGGCGAGGCTGATGCTTGGTGGTGTAGGAAGGGTCGCATGCTCAGTTCTACCAGCGACATGGAAGACTGGGCGCAGTGTCTACTGGCATGCCAGGGCATCATTTCATTTGATGCTGTGCTGTGCCAGGGTCCGCGACACGCCAACTCATCAGCATTTGGCAAAACATACGTGCGATCTCCCTGCAGTCCAGCTGTCGCCACGTTTGCCGTCGGCGGCTGTGCATCCTGTGGCAAGGCGCCTGAGGGTGTCATGACAGCTGAGACGCACTGCTCTTCGCTGCCATTGCTGGCTCCTCCGCCGATCCTGTCGTCATCTGTGCAAGCGGCCACAACGCCCCGACCGGGACATGACAACTTTGTGCCTCGCTGCGCGGATTGTCTTAGAGACCGGTTTTGCGTTACTTGCAACAAGTGGTGGTGCGAAACATGCTATCAGCCGTTTGGACATAGCATGATGGTGCATGAGCCGAGCGTTGCGGTAGTTGAGTATGATGGAAGCTGGAGTTCGGTGGATCAGGTGGAACCTGTGCCGGCAATGGCTAAAGCTAAGGTACGAGACTATCATTACATTGCACTCTATAGCAATAACCCGGCCATTCCTGGTTTTATTGATACTTGGTTGGAATTATGTACTAACAAGCTTACAGCGACATGTCTCTCGAAGCTGCTGGGAATGCGGCATGAATGTGCGTTACAATCTTTGCCAAAACAACATGCGACCTAACTAACTTGGACAGTGCAATGACTGTATTGAGCGCACTCAAAAGGTCTGCAAAAAGTGCTGCGGCGGATACTGCCTCATTCACAACGAGGGATCCTCGTCCTCTTTTGTAAGTTGACCCTGTTTGGGAGACCTATTGTGAAACATTTACTAATTCACTTGCAGTGCGACTGTATGTTATTTGATCCCCGATTGCCTTTTAGCCATAAACTTGATACTAATTGACGTACAGGGTGCTTCGAACGAGGTCGCGGGCTTAGACGTGTGTCAGATTGACCGCATGCTTGGCTTTCACGAAACACGCATGAGCACATGATGGTCAAGGGGACGTAATGCAAGTCTGGCAGGGCTATCACTTGTTATGATGGACAAGCAAATGTCCATCTGCCACACCACATGCACATCTGGCCATGGCAAATATGGAATGACCTTGGCGCATTTACAAAGCATGGTCCCTGAAATATGGGGCGTGTTTGTAGATGACCTGGAATAGATGACGGATCGAATTCTGCGAGGCGTCAACTGGGATGGAGTTGACAAAGCACAAATGGGCTTTGTCACGGGCCGTATTCTTCACTCTCGATTATTTCTTGATATTTATTTCTGGAGTCACGGCGTCATGAGGATGAAACTCAACTCTTGTTGGATACTCACCGTTTTTCATCTGGGTGTAGGTAGTGTTAATTGACCAGCTGGGGACTGGATCCCTTTACTGGAATATCATGCCACTCTTCTATCAATTTCTCCGCTCAATACAAAAATGATATCTGGAAAAGTCGATCTCAAGTGGTCTTAGATATGGGGTGATGCCATCTCATCTCGGACAGCGGCGTTTGCGGCAGACAGATGGCCCCGCCCACCCAGCCGGAAGAGTAGAAAATCCGACAGAAGGGTAATAGAACGGATATGGAACAAGAGGGAGTGAATCCATGTCAATTTGGGGGCATGCAGAAGCAGGTCAGATAATGAATTATTCCGCTACCGACTCCAACTCAACATATTCTTCACTCTCCAACTCTGCTCTCCCACTCTCCCTACACCTCCCACAACGTACGCCTCTGACAGGTCTGCAACACCAATAGCAATGGCGCAAGCGAATGCTTAAATTACGCACTCGGCCAGATGTTGCTCTTTCAGGATTGGTCTGGTCTGCGGACCCTCGGGGAATTCTTCACTGTCATGATTCATCAAAGCCCAGTTCAGCAGGCGATAACCTGCGATCGCGGTAGATCGGGGCGACCCCTGAAATGACTGACAATCACAGGGACCCTTGAATTTATTCTGTGATGATAGATAACTGCCCAACCAGCCAAGTTTCTCTTTCTTACTCGGCTTGTTTGTTTTCGCTGTTTGATCTCTCTGAACAAGAACCCGATATCGCCGAACCGAGCTCCCCCCTCCACGGTGAAAGTGATAGTTGCTCAAAACCCCGCTACCCGAAACCGGGCGCGACCATAAAAAAATAACGGACCCTGACGATCACGAAAGCGCAAGACTAAAAGTTGTGGTCGTCGATTCAATTCCCCTAAATCACTCACCATAACCCCAGACCTCACAATGGCCGTCGCGCGAAAACCTCTCTCCGAGGTCCTTCCTCCGCTGATTCTCGGAACAGCGACGTTCAACCACCAGTACCATCCTGACCCGACTCACATGCCATACACGGATATTGTCGGCCGCGCCCTCGCTCATAATATCCTCGGCTTCGATACCTCGCCCTACTATGGCCCCTCTGAGATCCTCCTCGGCGATGCTTTGCGCAAGTTGACGCCTCCGCCGCCTCGAGAGGGTTATTTCCTCATTACAAAGGCTGGTCGCATTGCGGGAGACGAGTTTGACTACTCGCCCGCTTGGATTCGGTATAGCGTGTGTCGCAGTCTTGAGCGCTTGAATACACCCTACCTCGATCTCGTATACATGCACGATGTCGAGTTTGTGTCGTCCGAAGAGGTTCTCGGTGCTGTGTTGGAGCTACGGCGGTTGAGAGATCAGGGTCTTATTCGCTACGTGGGTATTAGCGGATATCCCCCTCATACGCTGGCGTTCCTGGCCGAGATGGTCTTGCGCGAAACGGGAGAGCCGCTGGATGCTGTGATGTCGTATAGTCACTTTTGCGTGCAGAATGGCCAGCTGGGCGAGAAGGCGCTGCTAGATCGGTTCAAGGATGCTGGTGTAGAGTGTGTGCTGAACGCTAGTATGCTAAGCATGGGACTGTTGACAACACGCGGTATCAGTAAGAGTCCCATGCGATCATGGCATCCTGCGCCCGAGGAGCTGCGAGATCTTTGCGCCAGTCTTGCCGACATCGCGCAAGATGAGGGTGAACATCTTGAGGAGGTTGCTATTCGCTGGGCGTTGGGTAATTGGGCCCGCGTAGGTTCTGAGTTTGGTACGAGCCTGAACCCCAGTGGCGCAGGTCGTCTGGGTGTCAGCGTTATGGGTGTGTCGAGCGTAGATGAGCTCGAGGAGACATGGGCGCTTTGGACGAGTGTGGTGGGTCTAGCCAAGGATGATGGCACGACACAACGAAGGGCCAAGATTGAGAGGATCGTGAGAGAGAGGATGTGGCCTGCCCTCGGCCAGTGGAAGGACTTTGCATGGGAGAGTGGTGGCCCTAACTTTGTGAACACAAGAAGAGTTACAGATATGGGAGTTGTGCCCAGGGATGAGACCGCGGAGAGGTGGGGGTTAATACCTAGTGGTCTGGATACACCCAAGATATGATGATGATGGATTATGAATAAAGACCAAGTTTACGTTTTACATGTCTTTGTCTTTGTCTGCTTTGCGATCCACGAATTGTGTCAGCAGTCTCCAGCAGCAATCAAGATAACACGAACATAGACTCGTTGACTAACACGATCTGAGAAGTATTTGCCTTCAATCGCAGGGCCAAGAAAATGCATGGATCTGCATCGTATTTCGCATTCGACCTTGTCGTAGCGCGGCGCCATCTTACAAGTGCCGTGTAGATCATTCAGATCTTCAGAGGAACACCTCGATATTGAGAGACGATGGATTTGGAGATCGGTTCTTGTTTCGTATTTCGCACTGACGACGCGAATACTTTGGCTCTGGTTCTGAAGATAGGAAATGATTAAGTATAAGAGTCCTGCCTTGGGAGAACTCATTATGTATCGATAAAGATCTATACAAACTAAATATTATTCACTTCTCAATGCCCAATCATGATCCTTTCACGCTCAATCACTTGTATCTTGCCCCTAGTAGTTCACTTCACTTTAGCAGAGCTCAAATGCCGCCCAGAAGGTCCTGTACTTCCACAACCAACTGCCTGGGTCAACTCAGCGATCTTCAAAGCAGCAGCCGCCAACTTGACAGAGACTCTCGACGCAGCCGTTTCTGGCTCAATTGAAGCAGGATGGCCTGTAAGTAACGTCTCGTTCTCACTGGCTGTTGTAAGCGCAGATCAGGACCAGCCAGGTATACCGATGTGGGAATACCATCATCTTGCATCCGCAAACACCAAGGGCACCAAGCAACTGATTAGAGATTCTCAGTATCTTATAGGATCAATATACAAGGTGTTCACAGACTATGTGCTTTTGAAGAGTGGCGTAGATCTGGATGCTCCGGTGACTGAGTTCCTCCCATCGCAGAATGATACAAAGTTGACCATGCAGTGGAGAGATGTGAGCTTGAGAATGTTGGCTTCGTACTTGGGCGGTACACCAGCAAACTGTAAGCAATCAACTTGAATCTATAAAGTACATTACTCACATATCTCAGATGGGTTCTCGGAATTTTTTTTCTTGCAGGAAGTATTTCTCGCGTATGGTCTGCCGCCAATTGAGGACAGTGACTATCCTCCATGCGGTGTTACGGCTCTCAACAAGGGATGCACACGGCAAGGTAAAGGGCAATCCCCATATAAATTCATTAATGCTTATAATTCTTAGAGTACCTTGCCGGAATGACAAGGTCCTACCCTCAGACCACCCCCAATGGGCGACCAGCCTATTCTAATATGGCATTTGTTATTCTTGGCCTGGCTCTCGAAGAGTATACTGGGAAGAACTTCACTCAGTTATTGAAGGAGACTGCAACAGATCCGTTAAATATGAACAACACGTATCCATCACCTGGGGACGATGAAATAGCGGTCATTCCTCCTGGCGATAGCAGCTGGGGTGCAGACTACAAGGAGAACATTCCGTAAGTAGACTGATCTGAGCTGTCAGTCAACTACTAACAAGCAGTAGCGCAGGAGGACTGGTCTCATCCCTGTCAGACCTCTCTAAGTTCTCGCACACATTGCTCTCCCGAACTCTCAACTTGACCTCAGCCGAGATCGAGGGTTGGCTTAAGCCAGGTGCATTTGCGGGCAACGCACACACCATGACAGGCATGCCTTGGGAGATTCTCCGACTACCAAACCTGACACTAGATCACCCTCATACCGTTACCATCTATGGAAAGAGTGGCGGTGCGCAAAACTACAGAAGTCAACTCAGCATTGTGGATGACTATGGCTTAGCGATAGTTATATTGACTGCAGGTCCGATGAAAGCGGCGCCTATTCTAACTGATGCTATGCTTTCTACTTTTGTGGCAGCTGCTGATTTGGTTTCGCGGGAGCAGGCTGGGAGGTACGAACGGAAGTTTACTAATGACGAGAAAGAAAGCGGTGTCCGTATTGAAGCGTCTCTCAAGCAAGACAAGGACTCAATGGTACTATTTTCACTGAGTCGCAACGGAACAGACATTGTTTCCAGTCTTACGAAGCTCTGGGGTTTCACCCTAGGTGACTTTTTGCCAGAGGTTGGGCCAAAGATTCGAGTGTTTCCGAGTCAACTTCGTGAGAAGACGACGTTGGACGGCAAAACCGTTGTCAAGGAGGTGTGGCATTTATGGCCTGATCTTGACCCAGGGTTCAAGACGGATCTTCCTGGAAGTACAATTAAACAGTTGAACTGTGTGGGATGGACGATCCAGGATTGGGTCCATTATGGTGGAGAGCCGTTGGACAGGGTGCTCGTGTATGTTGGTGAGGATGGAGATGTGAGAGGATTTGAAGTGCCTTTCTTGAGATCGGGCATTTTACTTCTTTCGGCTTGATCACAGCCGAATTCAAGGCCAATGGGAGCATCTCAGCTCTTTACCGTGATAGGCTACAAGTCATAAAGATATTCAGAATGCTCAATCATGCCAAGGTCAAGGCAACGGTACATCATGAATTCTACTCATGATGGCTTACGTAACTCCACTCCCCCACGTGAAGTCGCGTTCGCGTAAAACTCCAAGAAAACCATCACCATCAATTATCTCCCCCAACCCGACCAAGCGCCATGGCCGGAGGACGCAAAGCCAAGCCCGCGCCACCGAAAGGCCCATCCACTACTCTCGTTCTCGACAACGGCGCTGCCACTATCAAAGCCGGCCTTGTACGGAATGGCAAAGTCGACGAGCCTAGCATCATCCCGAATGTGATCGCCCGCGACCGAGCGCGAAAAGTCTACGTCGCTTCTGAGATTGAAAAGTGTCGCGATTTTGGAGAAATTCAATTCCGAAGGCCGGTGGAGAAGGGATTCATTGTGAATTGGGAGGCGCAAAAAGAGATTTGGGATCGGGAGATCTTTGAGAATGCGGCGTTCAAGTTTGATCCAGCGGATACGAGGTTGATTCTTGCTGAGCCGCCGAATGGACTGCCTATTCTGCAGACGAATTGCGACCAGATCGTTTTTGAGGAATATGGGTTTTCAAGCTACTATCGTGGAATAGGTGAGTCGCTTGATCTACCTGAAAATACTCAGCTGACCAGACAGGGCCGACGTTTAATGCCTACCACGATATACAAAACATCTTTCGAACGCCCCAAGAGAACCCAACCGTCGCGAACACACCTTCCGAGGCCGTCATGGTTATCGATTCCGGATACTCGCATACGACCATCACACCTCTCCTCCGCGGCCAGCCTCTGCACTCGGCCATCAAACGATTAGACGTAGGCGGCAAGATCTTGACCAACTACCTGACACGCTTGATCTCTCTCCGCCACTTTGATATGCGTAACGACACATATATCGTCAACGAGATGAAGGAGCTCTCCTGCTACGTTTCAGCCGACTTCAAGGCGGATGTAGAAAAGTCGTGGAAGGGAACGAGGGGCGAACGTCGACCGGATTATTTGTCCGGAGGTGGCATCGCAAAGGACTACATCCTGCCCGATTTTCACACTCGATTCAAGGGCACATTATGCGACTATGAGCCCTCGCGACATTCGAAAGCGAGAAAAATGGCAAACCAATCCGAAGAAGACGCTCTAACGCTGCGTAACGAGAGATTCGCCGTTCCTGAACTGCTATTCAGTCCATCAGATGCCGGGATTAGGCAACCCGGCCTGGCTGATCTAGTTCAGGAGTCACTGAACGAGCTCCCTATCGGTCTATGGCCCAGCTTGTTGGCAAATATCATTGTCGTGGGCGGTAACACACACTTTGACGGGTTTATCCAACGGTTGCAGAAGGAAGTTGTGCAAAGGGTGCCTGACGATTGTATTGTTAGGGTTGCAAGGCCTGCGGATCCTATCACGAATACGTGGTATGGCGGCGCGAATCTGGCGAATCATCCGCATATTGAGAGGTTATCTGTGACGAAGAAGGAGTATGAGGAGCAGGGTGCTTCGTGGGTTGCTCGCAAGTTTGCTGCTGGACTGGGGACGTGATTGGGACGAAGAACTTCTTCACTATCTCTCATGCCAAACGTGTCAGCTGTTCATGCTCAGGTTTCGATGGGCAACTGACTGGCAGGCGCTTCATATTTGAGCAGAAGACCTAACTTGCGCTCCAAAATGTTTATTCTGGAGAGACAGTTTTCTGGAGCATCACCAACCTGCACGCCCGCGTCCCCAGCAACGGATACAGGCAGGTAATAGGCCAGCTTGCAAAGCTTGAGCGGGTAACGTGCATCATATGTACGTCTGTTGCGAGTTTGTTTAGATCTGGCCTCACAAACTCAATGCACATGCACGACGTATATTCGGACACCCCGGCTACATATGTTACGCTCTGGGGTCGTCTGTCTTGAGGTTTATTATGCCAGGGCTCAGCTATCCCTTCGCGTGGCCGTACGTGAGTTTAGAGCTGCAGTGGGTGGAAACATCTATTAATGCTTCATAAATGAATCATCACAACGGCAAGTTACCATGACAGGCTATAGGTCAATGTCCATGTTACAAGGTAGTTTATCTACCTACAAATTAATATCATCCTACATCAATACATATCCTATCTTATGGTATCACAATTTGGTATCTCATCGCTGTGCACAAATCCCTACTCCTCAACACGAACAATAATCTTGCCTCCACTAGATCCCTTCTTCAGATGCTCAAACGCCTTATCCGCCTCCTTGAAAGAAAACGTCGAGTCAATCACAGTCTTGACCTTGCCCTCCGCCATCCAATCCCTCAACTGCTCTAGATCCTGACTCTTGTTCGCAGTAGCATACGTGAGAAACTTGCTCTTGACACCACCAAGGAAAGACGGCCGCACCAGATTTGCCGACAAGCTTAAGAAGCTCTTGGCTGAGACGTGGCCGCCGACAAAGACGAAGTTGCTACCAGGCAGGAGGAAGTCATTTGAGTATGCGTACAGATTGGGCGGCGCGTCGCCCACGTTGTCGACGCAATGACTAAACACCTGTCCGCGCTTCTTCAACTCCGCCAGTACGTCGCTCGTCTTGTAGTCGATCACATCGTCGGCGCCCAGGCTTCTGACCAGATCGGCCTTCTGTGTCGAACAGGTTACCGTGACATGGCAACCGAGCGCCTTTGCAATCTGAACACCCCAGAGCCCAACGCCGCCGGAACCACCATTAAGAAAGACCTTATCGCCAGACTTTACATGCGGCGCAATAGTCTGATACGCCGTAAGACCCGCCGTTCCAACACCAGCTGCCTGATCAAGGTCAAGATCCGAAGGAATAGTAGTATAACCCTCGCGATCAAGAACCGTGAACTGCGAAAGGGAACCTGGTGCTTTCATAGGCGAAGCTCTACCGAGGACAAAGTCACCTTCTTTCGCTTCCGTGACGTCCTCTGCGACTGCGACGATGCGTCCGCTGAGATCCATGCCGGGGGTCTTGGGGAAAGAAGTGATTGCGCGGGAGGCCATGCCTAACTCGCAGATCTTGTAGTCTGCTGGGTTGAGAGCTGCGCGGGAGACTTGTACGAGGATTTGGCCTGGTTTGAGGGATTGGGGGGTGGGTTTGGGGATGGTGTCGTGGAATTGGAAGACTTTTTCGAAGGCGCCTGGGTGGGCGACTTGCCAGGCTTGCATTTGTTCGGCCATTGTCGAGGATGTGTCTGTGATGTGTAAAGATGAGGTGTGGTGTTTTTTATATGCTCTTGAGGTGATATCACGTCGAAAGTTGTCACTTTGCGTACATGTAATACGTGAAGCTAATGATTCAATGTGTGAGATATCAACGTCTTACAACCAAAGACGATAACAAAGTGATGAATGAATCAATAAAAAGTCGTCTTCTGATGAATTATGATGAAATACATTGAGTTCACATGAATATGAACGCCATGCAAATGCTCCTCTATGAGTGTCAATGACGTCTTGGAAAAAAAAGAGGCAAAATCTGTTAGCGAGTGGAGATGCCGAGGCCCATGGATCGGACAAGTCCAGAAACGTTCTCGAAGCCGTCTATTTTATGGGGACGTTTCTATAAGTAAATTTTGTCGAATTATTAATAGGAGAGGTATTATTCAGCTTCGTTAATTGGCATCGGCATTTCGAAGATGCTAGTAGGCTCCTAGATGGGATGCCTCTTGAACGCTATTGTCGCGCAACTTACACTGCTATCCAAAGGCCTTCGGCAGGTGAGAGCACTTGCCAAGGCTCGCTTTTTCGGTCTACATAGACCTTTCGGTTGATTAGCTGCCGGTTTCGAAATGTTCAGCTGTTGAAGTGTAGTTTTGCAGATCAGATCATTTGGGGAGGTTGAGCTTGGGCACTTCATAACCACCAAAAGGTACAACTCCTGAACCTTGTATTTGAGATTGCCCTGCAAATGCAGTTTGCATTACCATGATCAATAGAGCTTGACATTTCCTAGCAAATACCGTTGGATCAGCCTTAGCCCACGGCTCAGCCCGAGGCCGTCCACGGTCCGCATACCCTCGCCCAGGATGGCCTCATCACTTTGTAAAGAACCTGCCTGTCGGTACTTTGGAGAATTGGGAAAAGCGCGCACCCTTAAGCGCCTGAAGCTTGTCAGACATGACAGCCCGTTCGCATTGTCGGCGTCTTTCAAAGCCACTCGGCCATGCTTGCATCAGGGCGCCGTCTCCGTGAGGGTGCTGCCGTGGTGTTGAGCGCGCGCGGGAACAGCCATCAAGGTACAGTCGTCTTCTGAAAGAGATGCTCTGAGCTTGGGGGTGCTTTGCAGGATATGGCAGAGGATTACCTGGGCGAGCGGAATCTGCGTTTACACGGGAAATTGGTGATGAAGACTACCAAGGTTGAGTCGACTTGTTGGATCGGGATTGTGAGGCTGTAGAGACACCAATGCCTTGGGATGTCCACGTCGACGTGCTTTACGCGTTGCGATGAGCTTCCAAGGGTCGGAGGAGCTGCACGTCCATCAACACTGCTTAACCGCTATCAATTGTCTGTGCGGTATCAGCTTGTGCCATATCAAGGGGCTATTGGTTATTGAGACGCGCTCAACGTGAGGCTTTGGTACTGGGCGTCCAGCACGACATAGTCCAGTATGGGCGTGTACAACAATTCTCGTTTCGCATCAACGGATTTTCCATCCATGCTAGGACTTAGTAACATTGTAGAGGTAATTGAAGACGTTTCCACAGATATCGGACGTCGTTTCAAGTGTATGTGTAGTCAGCGTTGGGGCTTACTCCAGACCCGACACTGAATGGTCCCAGCAGAGCAAATGTGATGGTACAGGGTAGCACTGGCGAAAAGCCTTCATCTTCAGCTCAACAGCTGTACAACCCACATTCGCCGATCTAAGGGTCTCATGAAATCTTTTCTTGGTGGGATCATATGTGGACATGCATTGAAAATCAGTCAGGGGATAGATCTTGATATGTGGGATCATCTTGTCGGGCAATCCGATGAAGTTGATGATATGATGGGTGTTCAAGCATCGTGTAACAGAATGACACTAACCGCATCGAATGTTGAATCACCGCGGAGGAAACATATCATGATCGGGATCTTCAACAGACCGGCATTCCATATTCTAGCATCTTATCTGCATATCACCAGCGGAAAGACAACGGAATCAATCATCACGAGATCACAAGACATTCATTGAAGAGGAAAAAGATGATCACTGCAGCTGTGCGCTGTCGTTGTGCACGCTGATTAGCTGAACTGTAGCGAACAGTAGATGGCGATCTTGGCGCCTTGGCAAGCCTCTTTGTTACAACGGGGGAAGTCAATTCTGATTAGAGATTAGAACCAGCATGGCTGAAAAGCACAAGTCAAATGCTGTAATCGCAGATCAAATGTGAAGGCATGGTGAAGTCACATCCCAGAGGAACAAAGACGTTGCCACGGCCGGACTGTCTTGGCCGTCGAACCGTCGAATTCAACGTTGCCTTTTGAACGTATCATATTGCCAATGGCAGAATAGACATTGTTGCAGTTGCTAGCTGATGCGGGGAAGATGGTGGGATGGCAACATCGATCACCCGAACGAGACATGAGCTTCTGCATCTGAGACAAATGATGGTTGTCCTGGGTAGTGATGACGGTCTGGAGCTTTGAGACAAGACAGAAGGATCTGAGTCAGAGGAACAATGTCGGACTCGTCAACTCTCCAGCAACAGTGAATAGCGAGACAAACTAGCCTAACAAGAAAACAGGAGATGTTCGTCAAGAGGTCTCAAAACCGAGGTAAAACTAGCGTTAGCTAAAGACCAAATGTGCCTGATGACTGACTGGAATGGGAGGTTCACAACGCCACCCATTCATCAACTAAGATCACCAATTTAATCGAGACTCAATCCAGCGAACGCGCTACAATACGGATGAAGACTGCATTGGGAAATCCTCATCCGCAAGAGTCAACGAACGCGTATTCTCGGAAGACGGCTCATGTGTTTTGTCATACAAATCCAGATCCTCGAGGTAATCACGGGTTCTCGGCCGAGTTGGAAACGGCTAGTTTTCCTCGATATAGTATGTAGAAAATTTTTTAATCCTTCTTGGATAGTCACGAGGCCCCGGTTTAGGCGTACTTTAATGAAATGCTGGGGAATCTGACACGATGGCTTCAGAGTGAGTCCGGCCGAGGGCCCACATGGACCAATCCGTCGAGTGCAGCTCTCCAGATGTTAGGGCCAATGATGCGAGGATCTGGCAGGGTAAGGTAAGGGGAACTGGGGGAGCTGGGGGTGGGAAAATGGGAGCCAGGGGTAGTGAATCTGGGTTCTGGGCTGTGAGTATGGAGACTTGCCAGCGAGCACAGGCCTTGATCCGTCTTGCTTGGTCATGGTTGACAACTTTGTCTATTACTCTATCTTTTTTTTTTCTCCAGGCCTCGTGACCCCGGAGATGGACTTAATACGATGGATCCCGATACCGTGGTTCGGTTCCAGTGTCAGAGGCGAAAAAATGAGTGGGCTTTGCCATGCCATTCCCGATGCTCAGGTAACTTTTGGAGATGGAGAGTGTGCACTGACGGGTAGATCTTGAGTTTGAATTAATTATGTGTGTGTGGTTTTATTTTTGGCAATTGTAGGGCCCGAAAAGAGACAGATTCAGTTTGATGTCTTACAATATGGTAACATCTGTACAACTCTGTCGAGGCCTTTCCGTCGCTTACTTGCTTCATCTCCCGTACCTTGCGATCACAGTACGTAATTAGCAGCTGTTGGTAACGCTCTCACATGAAGGTAGGTAGGTAGGTAGGTAGGTGCAGTAATGGCAATTGCGGCTACGGAAACGGGACGGGCTGCTTCAGAAACTATCTAAAGTACTTTGGTACTGGGCTAAGCCAATTCCCGGCAACCACTTGCGGCTCGTGTGCTTCTCCCTCTGTTCTGTCCTCTCTTCCTCTCGCGGGTAAAAACGAAAAAAAAGTACTTTCTAGCTTGGACCACCCCGGAGCCGGTGATAGTGGTGGTGTGTGTGTGGTGCGTCCGCGTCTTGGCTGGGCTTGCTCACTGCAGCCAAACCCTTGACGTTTCGGCCCGGAAATTATGCATGACAGGACGATTCGCGGTTCTCGTGACGATGGTGGCTTGTCTTTGATCGCTTCAGAGTTTTGGTGAATATCGTTATACCTATAGAAAATGGGATGCTTTGGAGGTTCTCGGCGTCTCTTAGACGCCGCAGTCTCGCTCGGCCTCACTCTTGTTTTCCCCCGCTGGATGGCTTGGGGTAAAAATCCGGAGTATCTGGGGTTTGCATGCCACTATACTGGCTACTGGTCAATCCTCGGTGGCCGACTCGGAGGCACTCTGTTGACATTTCTCTGGGGGAGGGGGAATATGGAGTGTGGGTGGTGTTGACAGCCCAGATGTGATGGACAGCCAGGTAGTTCCCCAGAGAAGAGAAGCGTGTAATGTCTCGACAGAGGCTATTACCCCAAAGATTGGATTAGAGCGCAGCGGTGCCGGTGGCCAGCTCGGTCAATTACAACCATCCATGCAGTCGGAGAGCAGGGGCGTAGCGTCTTGAGTACCACCGAAAATTCGCCCATTGGGACCTCTTTGCTGGGTCTGGCGCCTCTCCCCGCGTCGGATGGATGCCGGTAACTGGCTGGGAATTGGAAGAGTGTGGGATGCTTACTCTGTTTAGGAGAGGGATCAGCTGCAGGAATTGGCATCTTTGACAAAAATCCCATTCGAGTATCTTACCACCCTGAATGGCTTCATAGATCTGTATGTTATGTACTGTACTGTACGGATACCCATATTCCATATCCACTGAAAGATGATACGATCATGATTATCGACTACCGCCTGCCCGGTTCCTGTCTCTTCCGCCTCCCGAGTCCGTCTCCCGCGCTGTCCTCGTAATACCTGACTTACTCGTCGCGTCGACTGACTCTAGAACTCTTGATAGAAGGTCCCATGGCCCATAGGCAATAAACGGCCGGCCCTGTACTCGGCGCTTCTCTGGGCCATCTGGGCCCCGGTACAAACCGTTATGGGCCAACCGTCGGGATCCCTCCACTATCGTCGGCCTTACTTCGTAGCACCCCTTGAGTCGGGGGCCCGCCAATCCCCACGCGAGGTTCCCCAGATGCCCTGAGATTTGGGCGCGTGGAAGAGCATGATTTTTTTCTTATTCTTATTTTTTTGGGTTAATTTTTTTTTAATTGAAAGGGGTATTGAGAGGTATTGGTTGTGTGTCTGACTGTGATTGTTGCACCACATGACCACGTACAATCTGGTTGTTGAGTCGACAACAGAGGTATGCAGTGAATGATTGACTTGGTGCTTCACAACATAGAATGTTCTGATTATGGAATGCTTCCATCGTAAACGGTGTTGCCCGTACCATCGATGACTTAGACGCCCATCGCCGTCTAAACGGAGGAGTCGAGAATGTAAAACTCAAACTCCGTACCATATTTGACATGCTTTTCTTATTCGCACCCCCAAAGCTTCTCTGCGGCCGCCTCCGCACTCTTTGCTTTTGCAGGAGATGCACGTCTCAGACATTCTAGGGGTGTGCACGCATCAAAGAAAAAAGGCCATGCCCTCCCCATGTCCCCTATTTACCGTGCCCCATGGGCCCCCGGGGCTACTGGTTCCCCTAGCTCCAGGCGCAAAGCTCCGAGGTCTGGGCATCGCGTCTGTTTGGCGCGTTAGTTCTGCAGCTGCACGCTCGTGAACGGCCGAAGGTTGCTAAGTTAGTTACCCGAGTAGGCAATTTGTAACCTTGGGATCAGGGAAAGCTCTAGACTCCCTGGTAGCGGTAGCACAGCGCAGCACAGGTCACTGTAGGTAATGGATTCTAAGGTTGCCTCTTGGCTTGGCTTGGTTAGGTTAGGCTCAACAGCTGTTGATGATGGCTGCCCGGGCTGCAGCTGTGCATGGCATGGTATATCCGTAGTGGTAGCATGAGGAGGGATCTGTCAAAGGCAATACCTTCCTCGTCTCGTCGAGATTAAATAGACCCCGTCCGCCCCTTCTCGTGCAACTGTTTCGCTTTGTTCATCCCATCACATCAACACTCAACCTTGTTTCACTACCTCCTCCTCCTCTCCTCCTCACACACTTTTGTGATTCACCTACAACAACCAATCCTACTTTTACCACCTCCAACCCTCCTCTTCTTCTCCCGCCTGCTCAGAAATCAAACAATTCACAATGGGCGGCGTCGAAGAGACCCATGCCGAGGAGCGCCGAGGCTCCGTGGCCCTTCAGACTACTGAAGATGTCGAGCAGATTGAGGCTCCCGTTACCTGGAAGGCCTACCTCATGTGCGCTTTCGCCTCTTTCGGTGGTATCTTCTTCGGTTACGATTCCGGATACATCAACGGTGTCAACGGCTCCAAGTACTTCATTGAGCAGGTCGAGGGTGCTGGCAAGACTGCTCTTCGCGAGAGCCACCAGTCTCTGATCGTCTCTATTCTCTCTTGCGGTACCTTCTTCGGTGCTCTCATCGCTGGTGATCTTGCCGACCGCATTGGTCGCAAGTGGACTGTCATCTATGGTTGCGTTATCTACGCTATTGGTGTTGTCATTCAGATGATCACTGGTCACGGTGACCCTCTTGCTTGCATCGTCGTCGGTCGTCTCATTGCTGGTGTCGGTGTCGGTTTCGAGTCTGCTATTGTCATTCTCTACATGTCCGAGATTGTAAGTCACCAGCCTTCGCTACCCATCTCTCCCCCCACTAACACATTCTCTTCAGTGCCCCAAGAAGGTTCGTGGTGCTCTCGTCGCCGGTTACCAATTCTGCATCACCATCGGTATTATGCTCGCCTCCTGCATCGTCTACGCAACCGAGGACTTCTACAGCATGAAGTCTTACCAGATCCCCATTGGTATCCAGTTCCCCTGGGCTGTTATCCTCGGTGGTGGTCTCCTCTTCCTTCCCGACTCTCCTCGATTCTTCGTCAAGCGTGGCCGCATTGAAGAGGCTATCGATGCCCTCTCCCGTGTCCGCGGTCAGCCCAAGGACTCCAAGTTTGTCCAGACCGAAATTGCTGAGATTGTCGCCAACGAGGAGTACGAGCGCCAGATCATTCCCAACTCCTCCTGGTTCGGCAGCTGGGCCAACTGCTTCAAGGGTAGCCTCTGGGACGCCAAGTCTAACCTCCGCCGAACTATCCTCGGTACTTCTCTTCAGATGATGCAGCAATGGTAAGATACTTTCAACCTCAACCTCGAGATTACTCAAGCTAATTGACTGCAGGACCGGTGTCAACTTCATCTTCTACTACTCTACTCCCTTCCTCCAGTCCACTGGTGCTATCAAGAACACCTTCCTGATCTCCATTGTCTTCACCATCGTCAACGTCTTCTCCACTCCTCTCTCCTTCTGGACCGTCGAGCGATTCGGCCGCCGCAGCATCCTCCTCGTCGGTGCTGCTGGTATGCTTATCTGCCAGTTCCTCGTCGCCATCATCGGTGTCACCATCGGATTCAACCACACCCACGCCTCTCCCACTGCTGACGAGCCCGACCGACAGATCGCCAACAACATCAGCGCTGTCAACGCCCAGATTGCTTTCATCGCCATCTTCATCTTCTTCTTCGCCTCCACCTGGGGTCCCGGTGCCTGGATCGTCATTGGCGAGATCTTCCCTCTCCCCATCCGATCTCGTGGTGTTGGTATCTCTACTGCCTCCAACTGGCTCTGGAACACCATCATTGCTGTCATCACCCCCTACATGGTCGGCGAGAACCGTGGCAACCTCAAGTCCTCCGTCTTCTTCATCTGGGGAGGTCTCTGCACCAGCGCCTTGGTCTACACTTACTTCCTTGTTCCCGAGACCAAGGGTCTGTCTCTTGAGCAGGTCGACAAGATGATGGAGGAGACCACCCCCCGAACTTCCGCCAAGTGGAGGCCTCACACCACCTTTGCTCAGACCATGGGCGCTGGTGACCTCAAGATTGTCCCCAAGACTGAGCACGACGACCACGTCTAAACAACCAACCCAAAAACATAATCTTTTTCGCTGCTATTGATGAGGAGGAATTCTCTTTTATATTTATACCTGAATAGTTGGAGGGGTTGAAGTGGCTGGATGAGAAGAGCGGAAGTACATGAAGCATAATGTGTAAATATCAGAAACAGACTGAATATCAAGAAGTTATCACATCTATTAATCTCCATGACCGTGACTGTGAAATCTATTGCTTGCTGTCATCACTAATACTTTAATGATGGTGAAGGCCCACAACTTTAATGCTCGCTTATCGCCTATCTGACTTCTCCATTACTTGAGTCTTATCCTTGCTCTTGAAGTTGTATTGCCCAACCCTTGCTCTGAAAAATTGATGTTTGGTGTATATTGACACCAACGCAGACATCGTCGCCACAGGAGTATAACATATGGGTAGTATGCACTCAAACTTCATAGCAGCCCGCACCGCAAACCCTCAGTTGTGCGCTTCACATACCAGAACAGTTCATCGGGACAAGTCCCCACAGGGTTGCCAATGCTTCTAATCCCCAGTGATGATAATAATGACCTGGTCGATGAAAGATGAATAGAGAGGATGCTTTGCATGAACCTTTGAATATATGACTCAATTCTCTCTTCTCAAATCTTATCTTGATTATCTACTCACAAAAAGGATGTGAGAATCTAGGGTTATGTCAACAGAGTGCCAAAGTTAGTTTTTCTTCTTCCGCGCACACCACTGGGACGACAAACGAACTTACATACCCGCATGGCCATGTAAAACAAGTACTTTGTTTACATTGACGTTCAAATAGACTCTGCCCGATGTATTGAACTTTGACTGGCTGGTGTGGATGGAGGGTCGGTCTTCGGGGATTGGGTGGCCGGATGAGTCGGATAGATCTGGCCACGCGGATGCATCGTTGTGAGATATGCTTAAATGGCGGAAAGCTAATTGGAATTAATGTAGAGGTTTTGGGGTTCGAATGATCAAGAGTGAAAGGAATGGATATTATTTGATGATTATTGGGGCGTTACTTGTACTTCGTGGAAGTATCCATCTATAAGGCTAAGATTGGAAGACGGAGCATTTTTGGCGTTGAGTACCTAACAAGAGAATATTAACAGCATCTTTGTACGGATGATGAGTTATTCAAGTTCTTTCATGTGATTTGCAGTCTATGCTTGCACAAGTGGAAGTGAATTATGTCGTCAATGCAAGCTTGCTCAGGGAACCAAGTCATTTTTACAGTAAGGCAGAAATCTATGAGCAGTAGCAAATAATATATTTTTTCATAAGGCTCGAAACTTGTATCCGTGCGCTCGTTCAAGTCGTGGGCAATTCAAATTGTGTATGCTATGGTCGTTGAACTGATGAGTTACTTTTAGGGCCACATACGAAACAAGAATATCCATGGTCCTGTTGAATGGTACTCGTATGGTCGAAGGGTTTTTATGTAGTTGTGATAGTTAACATAAAAGCAGCGAGCGTTTCATTCATTCATGTGTGTTGATAACACTGACCTGGATCTTAGGTAGTTTCCTCCAACACAGCCAGATCAAGAAGACTCGGCCAATAACGCCTCAAAAGCCTGGGTGAAGTCTGCCTTCATATCATCCAAGTCCTCAACACCAACGCTGACCCGAAGCATAGTCTCATCTTCACCATGGCTGCTCATAGCACGCCACTCGCACAAGCTTTCCACGCCACCCAAGCTGGTAGCATGTTGGAAGACATATAACTTGCTTGGCAGACGCTTGGCATGCTCTGGCTTCTTCAACCACATGCTGAACAACGGGCCATGGCCGCCGGGCATCTGCTTCTGCAACCAACCCTCGCTATCTTTCTGAATAGATGAGTGTGTTACTTTGAGGACTGTTCGTCTGATGACTGAGTTTGGATCTTGTGTGCCCTTGTTGAGCCAGTCGACAAGTGCCTCGGCCGTCTTAGATTGTCGCGTTACGCGGAGGTGGAGAGTGCGCAGTGATCGAATACCCAACCAACCCTCCAAGCTACCCATGACATTTCCTAAAACCATTCGCTCCTCTCGTAGTGTCTTCTCTAGTCCATCCTTCACGCGGTCAGGGTGGACGATGACAAGGCCGCACAACATGTCAGAGTGACCACCAACATATTTTGTACCGCTGTGCATCACAAGATCTGCACCAAGCTGGATAGGGTCTTGTAGAGGAGGTGGAGCAAGAGTTGCATCAACAGTGAGAATAGCACCCGCAGCCTGGACCTTCTCACTGAAGTAGGCAAGGTTGCGAGCCTCACCTGTTGGGTTGAGGGGCGTCTCAACGTGGATCATATCGCCAGGACCAGCCTGATCAATATCCTCCAGCGAGAACTTCTGAAGTCCATTGAGCTTGGTCATGATGTCGATGATGGCATGAACGCCATGGTAACCTTTGCTGATGAAGATTTTCTTAGGGTTTATAGCGATTAACATGGCATGAAATGCTGAGAGACCGGAGGAATATGATATGACTGGGTTTCCGAAAAGAGTCTTGAGAACGATCTCGAACCGGTTTGAGTTGGGGGCGGTGTAGCGGGAGTATACATGCGAGTCATACGGAGCATTCGGCTATAGTTGTGATCAGTATTTGCTTAAAATAAATCAGGTTAGGGATGGTTCTCACATCTTTGTTTTCCATCGCTACTAAGTTGTCAGGATCGCGGGTATATCGGTAGTTAACTGCTGGATGTAACGCGGGAGCGATGGCCCGATGGGGACTAACAAAATCATCGGCGTGGACGGCCTGAGTCGAGAAGTGGAAGTTGGGTAGAGCCTCATTCAAAGCCTCTGCCGTTAAGACAAAGTTGCTAGATTCGTTGTTTGTGTTAGATAGCATTGTGTCGTTTTCGACTGAAGACACTGCTACTTAGAAGTATAACACATTTTTACAACTATAGGTAGCATTGACCTCTATATATTCTTTTGGAACTTACATCACTCCAGCCTACTATCGGTGTTATCATTGTCAATGTCATGCAAAAGGGCGTAAACTACATGTTGTATGCTGGGTCTAGGCCCCATAGTGAGGTATCAGAAGCGGGGCGATTCCCTATCGCTATTACTTGACTACAGTGATTTTCCCTTTTTGAACTCCGTGATTGGTTGAACACGACATCACCAGATAAGTGCCATAATCGTTCAATTACAATAGCGACTTGACAAGTTCGGATTTCCACGTCATGGAGCCGATTTCGCGATAATGAGTAGAGATATCGACGGCAAGCTAGGCCACTACACACTGCTGATTCGGACCGATGATAGACACTCGAAGAACTAAGGGAATAAAGAGATCTGAAATGTAACTCAATGTAAGTCCACGACACCAGTATTGCAACCATGTAACTTGTCTCCTTTCCAGCTTGGAAGCAACTGCAAGCACGCCGGTTAGCAATCTTGATGCGTACAATCCCTTTTGTTAAACTCGACCGTTCTCGATTCATGTTGAACTTTATTTGGATGTCTATTTCTCCAGGTATATCATCCATCTATGTCTATCTAATCCGCTCCAGCACCTTCAACACGTCCCCCAAGACACCCATGGCCGTGACAGCAGCACCAGCACCGGCACCTTGAACAATCAAGGGCAGATTACCATATCGCTTGGTGTAAATGCTGATAATATTATCGCTTCCCTTGAGCGAGGCAATGGGATGAGACTTGTCGAAGGACTCAAGGCCGACCTTGGCTTGCTTGGATGCCATGTCAACGTAACCAACATATCGCACTACCCTGTCTTCTTTCTCGGCGGCAGCTTTGTATGCTTCCATCTGATCATCATACTCGGAAAGCTTTGTAAGGAATTCATCACCACTGTCGACCCCTTCGAGCTCCTTGGGTATGAGACTCTGAACTGGGAATGAAGTCGGCGATTCAACAGGCAGACCGGATAAGCGCGCCAGGATGGTGACTTTTCGAGCGACATCGAGGCCGTTCAGATCATCGCGTGGATCAGGCTCGGTATAACCCAGTTGCTTCGCTTTCTTGACCTCGTCTGACCACTTACCACCGCTACCCTCAGTTGGGGCGAAGTTGTTGAAAAGGTATGACATTGTGCCGCTGAAAACACCCTCGATGCGAGTTACTTCATCGCCAGTTTCAACCAGCATCTTCAGAGGTCCGATGATGGGTAGTGCCGCACCGACCGAACATTCATGGTATACCATGGAACCATCAGTGCCCTCTGCATCGAAGATTTCTTGCCATAGCTTCCAACTCCCAGAAAACCCCTTCTTGTTGGGAGTCACCACGCTTATGCCACGGCGAAGGAATTGAGGATAAGCCTCGGCAACTTGTTGGCTGCTTGTATTGTCCACCACGATGACCTTTCCGGGTGCAGCGGAGAGGTACTCGATGGTTTGAGGGATGGATGGTAGTGGCCTACCTGTTGCTTCGAGGGCAGAAAGAGCAGTGGCAATTTCAATGTGTTTGTAATCGGTGTGATAGAGGGCCTTGTCAACAATGGCGACGTAGACGAGCCGGATTTGGGATGGGCGGTTGTTGGCTACGTGGGCGAGTTGCTGTAGGAAGACAGAGCCGACACCACCAGCACCTGTTTGTAAAAGAACATGTTAGTGAAAGCCAATCCTAGGACGAGATGCAAGACACTTACCTATGACAGCAATTGACACTTCTTTAGATGGGGCCATCTTTTTGAGTGTGAAGGGTGATTTTAAGAAGAGATTTGGATGAATGATGCCACGAGATATGTTGCGAGATAGATCAGAGGCAGTTTCTTATAGACATGGGGCTTCTATATGCCTGGAAACGATAAATAAAGTATCATATAAACCTACCCTCATTATGACAATAAATTAAATGGCGTTGTCGACAAACATGACTTACACAGCGATCACTTACAAATAATTTCTTGTGACAATGAGCACAAAGTGATTAGTAGCAGAAACGCTTTGTCACCCGGTCCAATGGATGGAGCTTACTGATAAATGGATCCAGAAGCGGGAAGCTGTCGTTTACACCTTGGAAATGATCGGAATATTGACCAATAACGAGACAGACTAAAGTTCTGCTCCGCGGAACGGATCAGATGTCCAACGCTGTTAGTATAAGCAGAAACAGGAGTCTTTGTCATATCTAAGGATAAATAATTGAATAATTATGTGAGAAGTAGACATTGATCGATATAAGAGGGCCTGTTGCCTTTGCTTTTAATAAATTCCTACAACAAAACCTGTAAGCTTTCAGTCTGACAGTAGATAAGTAAGCAACATGGCTCAGACTCGCCCTTTTATGGTATGTTCTGCTTTTCTTCTGTATAAAGAGAGCTTCCTACTAATCAATTATCAGCTAAACGATCCCTCCCTCCTTCATGAGGCTTCCTTGCTAAACGGCGATTGGGTACAAGCTCAAGCCGGCAATCGCTTCGAGGTTGAAGGCAAGTTCACATGTCCACTCGCGACACGATAATAAGAACTAATCTCAGTCGCTTCTAGATCCTGGCTCCGGCAAGACCTGGGCCTTTTGTCCTACCAACCAAGTAGCCGATGTTGATCAATACGTTGAATCATCACAGAGAGCCTTCGATTCCTTCCGCCATACCAACCCTCGCGAGCGGGCTAAGATCCTTCTCAAATGGCACGAGTTAATAACAAATGCTCGAGAGGATATCGCCAAGATTGTTGTCTACGAAACTGGCAAGCCAATGGTGGAGGCTATCGGCGAGGTCGACTATGCTCTCGGTTTCGCTTGGTGGTTTGCTGGCGAAGCTGAACGAGTTCGCGGTTCGATTGCACTGCCCTCGGTGTCGAACAGACGAACATTTGTTATTAAGCAACCTATCGGCGTTTGTGTCGCGTTGGTACCCTGGAACTTCCCTGTGGCTATGATCATCCGAAAAGTAGCTGCTGCTGTTGCTGCTGGATGCACCATGATCGTCAAGCCTTCACCAGAAACCCCGTTGAGTGTTATGGCTCTGGCAGATCTTGCTCTTCGGGCTGGTCTACCAACTGGTGTCCTCAATGTTATCTCGACCGACAACCAGAACACACCGTCCGTCAGTGAAAGGCTCTGCAAACATCCCTTGGTGCGCAAGGTGACCTTTACTGGCAGCACCAATGTTGGAAGCATCGTTGCAAAGCATTGTGCTGAAGGCCTTAAGAAGGTCACGATGGAGCTTGGTGGTAACTGCCCTTTCATCGTGTTTGATGATGGAAACCTTGATGAAGCCGTCTCAGCTCTTACGATCCTCAAATGGCGTACTACTGGCCAGGCTTGCACGCACGCTAACAGGGTCTACATCCAAAGCACGATCTATGAGACATTCTGTCAAAAGATGCTCGAGGCTACGCAAAAACTCAAGCAGGGGCACGGCGCAGCTGACGGAACAACGATTGGCCCTTTGACAACTTTGCGACAAGTCGAGAAGGTCGAGAAACATGTATCTGATGCTGTCAGCAAAGGAGGCAAGCTGCTCTGCGGCGGAAAGAGACCTGATAGCCTCAAAGAAGGCTATTTCTTTGAACCTACTATCATCTCGGGCATGACTCCGGATATGTTGACCACCCAAGAGGAGATCTTCGGGCCCCTTTTGGGTATCTATAAGTTTGAGACAGAAGAGGAAGTTGTCAAGCTGGCTAATGATACGTCGATGGGACTCGCTTCGTACTTTTATACCAAGGACGTAAGCCGTACCTGGAGGCTGCTGGAGAGTCTCGAGGCGGGAATGATTGGAATGAACACAGGTGAGCACCCCGTATCTATAGCCATATGCGCTCAGAAGACTGATATCTCTCTAGGAAATGCATCATGTGCGGAGTCGCCCTTCGGCGGCATCAAGGCTTCTGGGTATGGAAAAGAGGCTGGGAAGGATGTTGCTATTGAGGAGTATCTCATCTCAAAGACTGGTACACTTACCGTTGAGGGACCCCCTACCCCATAAATATGGTCGTAGAAGCTATATAGATTTTTCCAATATTTAGCTATCTTTTCATTTATGCAAGAATACTGTCCCTATTAAGACTATGTATGGACTTCACGATTCGTGTTTTTACGAATCTAAAGTTTACTTCCGAGGGTCGAGATTGATCGATGTCTACCTACATGTCGAAGCTTGGCATATTTGTCCCTTGGGCACAGCTAGCTCAAGCAGGAAACGCATGCAGGAACAAATAAACGTATACAAACCTATAAGCCTATCCGTACCCTAGTAAATGTAAAACTGAAATCGTGTGAGGTTAGTAAATCTCAAATCCTTCAACTTTGGCAGGATGCCTTAATAAGGAGGGAGGACCCCGAGTTTAATTATGATCTACTGATTAAAGTAGCTTCCTATCCCTGATTGAGCAAGGATAAGGAAAAGTTTGACTGTACAATTATTCTGTAAACGCGATATACGTTTGAAGTTTGCACGTTTGCTCTTCGCGGTTTCTTAATGGCTGTTGAAAAGCGGGTTGACAGGGTTGATGCTCGTCTCATGTGAAACTAGGACTGAACCCACTCTAATCGTACTACCGACGCTCATCATGAAACGGTCAGCCCTAGACATGATCAGCTTGGATGGACTTAGAATTGGACACAATGCCATTCTTGAACTTGTACGGGCTGCAAACGCGTTAGTGTCTTTATTCATACTAACAAGCCTGGACAATTGAGCCTCTTTCCTAGAAGGCTCGCAGATCCTACACTGCCATGTTGATATCAGTGAAGATATCCAATCCCTTGCTTACCACTCTCATATGGAAGGCCTGCAATCAAGGCAAACCCACTTCAAGCTGGGTTGCTATTCTTGCTGAAGTTTCTACCATTGGCCAGTTCGCATCAAGCATTTTAGCGTACGCGTAAAGCTATGCCCAAGTTGTTCTGAGGCTGACTACTTGACAAGAAGCTTAAATTAACCCTTGTAGGACTTAGGATTAGTATCCTAGGACATGGAAGCTAGCTCATCCCGGCCTGGCCTTGTTTATCTAGACCTTGGTGGGGACGTGGGATTCCGGACCTCGGGATGTCTAAAACGACGAGACTGGTTTACGCCAGAACCAGCGATCTTTCCCCTATCTCAGCTTTGTTTCCTGTAACAACTAGCTGGGATCGTGCTTTATACTGCAGATTATTTCAGCAGGAGTTTGTTCCTTTGTAAGGGGTCTCGACGATGCATACAGAAAACCTTGCTCATGATCCATGAAGCCGTTGCTCGTGCTCAGATACTCTATCCCCTATGGGTCGAAGCTAGTAGCTTCGGTATTCGTAGGAATCGAAGGAAGCTCTGCCCTGCGATACATTCATTTCTCTGTTGGGCTTCGGTGAGTTGATGGGCTTCTTTGTATACTCCAAGTAGCTTGAATGAGAATCTGAACTTCATTGTCCAGATGATGCTACCTCTAAAGTACCATACCCTCGATTGGAACAGTCGTGTTGGAGATAGCACTAAAAGTCCCCGAAAAGATATATAAGTACGTCAGAATCCGGCAGTTTCAAGACTCAAACTCAGACCAGCATCCCAGTCATTCATTTCACATTCGTTTGACAACTTTTCAACTTCAATTCACTCTTTCACTACCGACACTCATTCTCTGAACAAAACCTTCTTCTACCAAGATGCGTTCCAACCTGATCATCGTGCTTGCCTGCCTAGGCCTCGTCGCTGCTATGCCAGCCAAGCGCGAGCCCATGGATGAGCGAGCCGTCAAGGCCGTTCTCGATGAGCTCGAAGCTCGCGGCGAGAGTGTCGACACCCTTATCAAGCGCGTTGACCCTAAGGTCTACCGCGACGAGGTCCCTGACTGTGGCAAGTCTGAGAACGACCCCAGTTTCATGATCCCTAAGCAGACCGGCTACGCTGTCGATCAGGGTGTCAAGCTGCCCAAGGACGGCAACGATGATGCTTGCACCACAGGTCATAATAATGACCACTGCTGGACTGAGTACTACTTTGTCGAGTCTGCCGTTGAGTACTCTGGATGGCAAAACTCAGGCGCGGCTATTGACTGCAGAACCACGTCCACCTGCAATTCGGACTCTGCTATCGCTTCGCAGACTTGCACCGCCCATACTAAAACCTGGAGCAACGGTGTTGACTGGCAGATTGTCGAGGCCAAACTTGAGATGGTTGTGCCTAACACCTCAAACAAGGTCTCACTTGGTAGCAACGTCAAGTACCAGCACAGTGATGTGCAGGGTGACACCAAGACGATTTGCACCACCGATCAGACTACCAAGTATGTTGAGCCTCCTTGATAAGGTGGATAAAGCTAACATGAATGCTAGCCGTTGCACCTGGGATGACCAGGCCTGCCACCAGGTCTGGTACGCTGACCGCACCAAGCGTATCTGGGGACACATGTCTCGTGTCTGTGTCGGCAAGACTGACGGCGGTAAGGTTATACTCCTCCACAATAAAGCTTAATATCTGACCATCAACTACAGAGGTCCAGCAGCAGACCCAGAACAAGAACGGCCGCTGGGTTCGTGGCCAGGCTGAGTTTAGCATTGCTCTGCCCGTCAACCGTATTGTTGGCTGCAACGCCAAGTGCGAGGATCTGACCTACGATGAGCCTCTTCCTAACGAGGGTATTGACCGCACTCCCTTTGAGATCTTCTTCGATTAGATGGTGCTTTGTTGAGTCTGGGTCGTATCTGGGGATGTTTGGTTTTATATGCCCTTCTGCTTTCCTGAATGTCTTCTCGTAATTCCGGATGGAACTTAGAACAGCTTTTCTGGTTAGCTTTTTATCTTCTACTTTCGAGGTTCTGGTGTATATAGTTTCGTCGATAGAGTGTACTATAAAATGTCACGATGGATTTTGACAAAGTGTTATTTACTTTTCGTGAAGACCGGTACATGTCATCTCTGTGATTTCTTTATAGAACCGCAATGGCATCAAGCTTCTACCTCCCGACTTCCTTTCTTAAAAAGTGAGAGGTACAATCTAATATCGCTCACTTATGACCCACTCCGGATACAAGTGTTCATTTACAGATTAATTCGTGGCGCAATTAATCCGTCTCACCATGAACTGTGCCTCGTAGGGCTGTATCATATCACATCTGAGCGGAAGTTCGGATATGTAGTGATATTTTAGTTTGCAGTAGGTGCATGGAAATTGTCAAATGATAATAGGTCGCCTCGCCATTGGTCATTGCTCACGTCAGCAGTGCCGCTTATACAGCTAACACCCTTGTTTGTGACGCAGTAGACAGCCTCACACTAGAAAGTCAAGAGTCAAGATATCTCGACTCAATATTCGAAAAGATGAGCCTTTTGTTAGGTGAAGTAGTTCTTAGTCAAGGTTTGGTGCATAAAGAAGCCGCTTATAGAGGGGAGTAAATTTATAGATGGATAAAAGATAGACTCAACCCACTACGGGCCGTTAACTAGCTGCAGACTAAGGAGTCTATGAGAAATCAAAAAGCATGTTTAAAGTGTCTAGCCAGGAAATTCGGACCAATTTCAAGATAGAACCCCCAGGAACAGCTGGTTAGTTATAGGGGATTAGGAAACCACCTACTTCCATACCAAAATGTTGTCCCATAACCGGGTAACATAATCCGTTAATCATTACTCAAACCTGTTCCTCCACAAGAGTCTATCCGCGGAAACTCCTTGGGCATCTGGCCATTGCGTTCTCGGCCCCCGCGGCCTGGTATTTAGCGCATATTTCGGCGTCCGAGATTGTTCCGTGTATGCATGATACTAAGCGATCAACAGGGTTCTTGTACTTGTCTTGATGGAGACAATAGATCATCGAATGCGAAAATCCTTGTATTGAGATGATTTTCGCGGCCCCAGGGTCCTGCTGGCCCAGAATTCTACTTTAGTGCTTATATTTTTCGACGTCCGACGCCGCCGTTGCGACGCGTGTTGTTGAAGCTAACGTCTTCCATCTTAGAACTGTGCTACGCCCTGTGTAGCTCCAACCTTCGCCTCGATGTATAAAGAGGGGCATATGTCAGCAGTGACCATCTGATTCAATTCACAACAACAGAGAACAAGACCTCTATCCTACTTTTCACGATGGCGTCAATTGAAGGTCAAGCGCGCATTGCTATGCGAGACAAGCAATATAATGAACACTGCGAAATTCAGCATTCAGCGATGCAAGCCGGCCTTGATCTGATTCCCAGCTTTGCAGACCGTAAGTCGTCTGACGATCAGAATTTGCGTTCTTAAATGAGCTCTAATGGTTGAAATAGGTGATAACTTGGTTGTTGTTGACTATGGATGTGCCCAGGGCGCCAACTCGTGAGTCTCAAGTCTACAAAACTCCTCCAAGTCACTAACATACGACAGTGTTGAGCCACTTAAGAAGGTCATCTCTACGTTGCCCGAGGGTGCGGTTGTTTCACTTGTTTTTGAAGACACACCTTTCAACGACTTTGGCAGTCTAGCAAAGACAGTTGCCCAGAACTTTGCCAAGCCAGACGAGAAAGTCTTCATTGCCCCTAGCCTTGTACCACTGGGCTTCTACCAGCAAATCGTCCCCGATGGCCAGGCTGATCTTGGATTCTCCTGGTCGTCACTCAACTACCTTGAGGAAGTCCCCACGGTGAAGTTGGACGCAACGGCATCACCAGCTGAATTTGCCGCCGCTCGCCACAAAGCACTCGCAGCAGCTGGCCACACAGACTTGATCAAACTTCTTAAACTTCGAGCCAAGGAGATTCGACAAGGAGGATATTTAATCTCTGCCATTGGTGGCCAGAGGCCTAAGGGAGAGACGGTAGATTCAAACCCAGGTATTCAGCCAGTACAGTCTGGATTGATGCGCATGGTTGGCGAGGGGAAGCTATCTTTCCCTGAAATCATGCAGACGGCTTTGTTTCCTAGCCACGAGCGCACGCCAGATGAAGTTCGGGCTGCGCTTGAAGATGAGGCTGTGAAGGGCTTGTGGGAAGTTGAGTCTCTCGAGCCCAAGCTTATTGAACACCCGGCGTGGGCGATTTACCAAGATGCAGTGAAGTCCGATGAGAGCAAGAAGGAAGAAGCTCTGAAGGAGTATGCCAGGGCTGTCGTTGTCAACCTGGTTTCTGCATCTGGATGGTTCTGGGTGGACGTTCTGAAGAGATCTAGAGGCGAGGACTGGGATGGTGGCGATGCTTTCCTCGAAGATTTTATTAATATTGCTGTTGAGGAATTTGTCTCAAAGCATGCGGATCTTAAGGCGCAGATTTGGTACAACTATATCAAGCTCAAGAGGACGGACAAGAAGGCTTAGAAGCATACGGCAGCCACTGTTGCATTGAGAAGCATGTGGAAGTGCAGGAAAGGAAAACAGAGCAAATAAGCATCGTTTTACGAATTGATTAGACAAATTATTTGATCTCTGTTATTGTAAGCCGGATATAATAGTATATCAGAAGTAAACTAATATTATCTTTATCCCTAGAGCAGTGAAACCAAAATTTGATAGGTCACTTAAATACAATAATCAAACTGAGACCTACATGAGGAAAAGGCACTTCCGATGGTGAAGGTGTCCACACCATATGTCGGCAGCAAGTTGTCTTCAGCAAAAGAGCTGCATGTGTTGGCCAATATTACGTTGACGGTAGATCCTTGTTCAGCTGAGCTTTTCAGCTCCCCACCTGTCACACTCAGCGACTGTCAAGTCATATCATAGTGTTGATCTCCAAGCCAATAAAGAAATACAATGCGACTTGAAAAGGAGTGTGTTCCCCGTCCCTAATATCCTATTTTTCTTGAACATCTAAACTTAACACAATGTCGTTAGAAGGAATTCCAGGTATGTTCGAGTCCTGCCTAAACAGCATTATACACGCTGACTGAAAATAGACCATGACACTTTTTGGGGAGACACAAACAACCATCTGAAACAGCAGACGAAAGATTGTGCAGAAAGGGCACAGCAGGTTGTAAGTGAGGGTTATATTCTGGACCATATATGGCATCCATGGCTGGGCAATAATCCCTTCCCGATAAATAACCGAATCAGGATCTTTGAATTCGGTGGTGATCATTGCGACTTGCCTGAAGGGCCACTACAATTCGATACCACAAAGGACCTCTTGGTATACTGGGAGAACACCCCAAAGGATGGCACAGCTGGAAAGACAAACCGGCGTGTTATAATCCTTGAGGATATGCATCCCAGGGTAATAGAGCTTCTTGGAGTGCTACTTGATATCCCTCCCGAGTTCTTCCTGGCGCATTGCGAGGAGTTTGCCGACCTTAGCGTTGTTGATTCTTTGGGCGAAAGCACAGGTAGCTCAGTACGCTGGAAAGTTCCGGTACCGCAGCGACGAGATTTGCCATATCAACCAGAGGATGGAATCTACCAGCTAAGGCTGGGTAACATGAGTCGCTCGGAAGTAGTTATCAACAAGAGTGTTGGCTTTGTCCAACTATCAAGCTTTGTGTCTTACTGGGGCAAAGAATATGACACAGATTCGTGGACAGGTATGTTACGCCTTTCCCTCTGAGGCGCTATCGACATCCAAATGCTCATCAGCCAATATAGCCGTGATCCTAACCGATCCCCACCAATGCAATTTGGACCCTATGGACAAAGAATTACTTGGCAACCAGTCGCCTGTCGAACTGACGGACTGGACCCCTGCCCGCGACATAAGCCGTGAATTCAGGCTCGGGTCTGCACTAGACGATACGGCACGACAGCACCGACAGCCAATCTTCGACACGATCGTGCGTGCATACGATGAGGGTGACTTGAGAAAGTGTGTCGATCCATTTTCAGCGACAATCTTCACTCGCCACACAATTCGTTCGATATGGGAAGAATTTGTGATACGAGCACTTCTGGGTGTTGATGATATTGAATTCGAAGATGGGCGCGAACAAAACAAGGCTCTGGGGGCCCAGACCAGCTCGTCCACTCACAATGCATCAAGCTACGGAAGATATCAGTACCTCATGGTTGAACGACAAGACATCTTAAAATGGAAACGTCGTCTGCAAAATATTATGTGGTGTTTCCAGTGCCGAATGCCTTCAGAGTCCAAATCACAGTCACAGCAGGAGCATGGTTTGTGGCGGATCCTAGAAGAGAAACTCGAGGCTGCGGATACAACTCTTGGTGAGCATATGAACATGTTTGCCCAGCGCGCAGCTCTGGTGCAGGCGAGGAGTTCTGGTCAACTTGCAAAGATTGCTACAGTCATCGTACCGTGCACTTTCGTGGCATCTATATTCTCAATGAACGGTAAATTCGCAGCGGGCGAAGAGCACTTTTTTGTTTATTGGGTCGTCTCAATACCGATAACAATTATCCTCCTGTCATGGATTCTTGCCAAGGATGAGGATACGATACAATTCTTAGAAGCATCGAAACAGGCCGTGGTGGAAAAGGTGGCTCAAGGTAATCAAAAACTAACATCGCTGAAGCATCGCCGAAACAAGAAGACTGAGCTAGAGGATGGTGGAACTGTCATTTAATAGGGGTTTAGTCCCGAGCGAAGAATGGCAATGCTACGAAGCAGAATTGTGGCTGCTAGTTTATCAGAAGAGAAGTCAGGATGGTTATTAGGAGATGGTGAGCTGGATCATTTAAGGCCTGGCAAAATAATACGGTATTAAGAAGATAGCTGGGTAATAATAGCGATGTTAGTTGAAACGACTACCTATATGAAATTAACCCCCGCTGATTAATAAGAACCTGAGTATTTTAAGCAATTAAAGCTGAGAAAAGTAAGTTTTTTAAACATCTAAATTTATTAAACTCTTCAATTATTATTTCTTAATAATTTAATTATAAATTAAGATTTTTATATTTAAAAAAACTTCTTCTAAGAATTAATAAAAATAATAATTTAATCTCTATAATTAGTCTATATGCTAGACATAGTGGTGATAAATTGATGTCGCCTCAAGTCATCACGTCATATTAAGAATACGCATTAGTCATACGAACTCCACGGAGTTTGGCAATACCCAAATAAATCTGGGACGACCCTCTATTTTGAAATTGGCATCATCATCACCTTCGATCTTTTCGCACCACTGCTACCATCCAGAAACCAAAATCACCATTTTCAAAGGTCAATCATGACGCAAATCGGAATCTTCCCCGCTTCCGGGGCGCTCGGCACCAGCACATATACACATCTTCTATCCCAAGTCCCTAATGACAGAGTCACGCTCATCAACCGAAACCCTGAAAAAGTTCCCAAGAAATATGTCGAAAATGGCGTGACACTTCGAGAAGCTTCTTATGAGTCCAGCACTGAAGAGTTCGAGTCAGTGTTCAGCGGGATCGATGTCCTCTTCTTGATCTCCTACCCGAGCCATGTTCACCAATACAGGAAGGAGGTACAAACCAAAGCGATTAATGCAGCACACAAAGTCGGAGTAAAGCACATATTTTATTCATCCCTGGGATTTGCCAAGAACAGCGATAACTCGGAGGCGGAAGTGATGCAAGCACATCTTGATTGTGAAGCTAAGCTGAAAGATATCGCTGGCCGTGATTCTGGATTCACATATACAAGCGTCCGTGAAGGACTTTATAGCGAATCTTTCCCGATTTATACTGCCTTCCTTGATCTTAAGAATCCGCCGTCCAAGATACTGATTCCTCACGATGGAAGTGGGCCCGGTGTCAGCTGGGTCAAGAGAGACGAACTGGGAGAAGCTACTGCACGCTTGATCGCTTCATACGTGAAGTCACCGTCAGAATTTGAGCATATCAACAAGATTGTCGCTTTGACTGGTCCAAAGTCCTGGACACTGGCAGAGACTCTGGAGGTTCTCTCTCGAGCAGCGGGTACGGAGATAAGGATCCAACAAGTCAGCGTGGAGGAGTACATCAAACAACCACAGGTCATAGGGTATTTCAAGTCTGAAGAACCGGCAACGACATGGGCTACTGCGTGGAAAGCTATCAGTCTTGGAGAGACAGATCTGGTGACCAACACCTTGGGCGAGCTTCTTGGACGAGAGCCGGAGCCTTTTGAGAAGACTATCGAGGAATTTGCTAAGAACTAGTTTTGAGGATGTATTGTTGATCTGGGCTTGACACCATTTTCAAGACGGCTTAGATGAACCAGGAAATAGGCTTGGCAGTTTATCACAATGAAAGGCTTCACCGATTCTATTTTAAGATCATCGTGACGTGGCCAACGAATGGGTGAGATTAAGGTTTAGGCAGTTTTATGTGAACAAGATGGGGGTCTTTGATTAGGCCTGCTACGCTAGAAATTAAAGCTCTTCTAGAAAGAATTGACGGCAGCAGAGGACTAGCAGGCTTAAGAATCAGCATTCAGTGGAATATGACTGCCAGACTTGACCATTTTGATCGGACTTTTGTCCCATCTCTCAGCCGCAGTGGACCTGGGCGTACGTCAGTGGGTATTTATAGCTGAGACATCAAAAAACATCTCCAACTCGTACTACGAATAATAGATACACCGCCTGCAGTTAATCAGGTACACAGACGATCCTTGGCACATAAAATAAAATAGCCAAGAGTGCACTCCCCTAACATATTGCACCTCGTATTTTTTTTAATCGTGGCTACGTAAGGGGTAGCGGCAGTGCATTCCTTGGCCTCAACTCAAAAGTGGCAACATACGTAAACGGGGTCCGCTCCAATAAGGAATTATTTCTACTTGAAACAACTTGCCGGCCGAGTCGGCGTAGAAACGCCCGAAGGGGCCGGATATCGCTGTCGTGAATGTAACCCAGCCCACAAAGGTCGAGTTAAGAGCAAGGGATCCCAATTATTTCATGCGGGGGGATTGCTTTCACGGAAATGATGTCAACAACTGCCGTTGTTTGGCTGCGCATAGGCTCATTTCCGAAGTGATCGTCATGAAGATCCCTTGGGAGCTCGTATTGACAACATATAAAGGCATGCAGTAAGAACCTGAGAATAACCACCTCACAGACATCCATTCAATTGAAACAAGTCGACCAAAATGCAGTTCAAGACTCTTTTCACGGCTTCTCTCCTCAGCGGCCTCGCTGTCGCAGCCCCCACGGAGGAGCCTTGCACGACTCCTACTGCCTCCCAGGCTTCAGGTTCGGCCGCACCCAAGGCTTTCGGCCTTATTGCCCTCCGCTCAGCTAGTGATATTCACTTTGCGAGATTCAGCGCCTCAAAGGGTGGTTTTCTTTTGAATCTTCCTGAGGGCAAACAGGGTGCTGATTGCGACGGCGAGTCTGACGGCTACGCGACTTTCAGCCTGAACGCCGACGGCGAGTTGTTGCTCTACTCGACCGGCGAGGAACAGCAGAGAGCTTACACCGACCGATCTGGCATGGGTAAGTTGACCTTGATTGAGGAGGACATTTTTGAAGCCATGCTGACACAGAAAAAAGGCCAGGGCGTGCTCCAATACAACAACAATGGACAGGGTCTGCCCAGAAATGCCGAGACCAAGCCCTGGAAGATTGATGAGTCAGGAAACCTCGTTTTCGACAACTCTGGAGGCTTCGTCGCTTGCCCCAACGGTCCCGACAACTCTTGGAACGTGTGGGTCGCTACCGGTATTGAGAGACCTGGTTACAGTGAGAAGAACTGCACTGGCTTCTCCGCTCGTGTTGGAGAGATCACCAAGCCCGTCAGCTGCACCTACTCTTAAGCTGCGAATGGATAGCGATTAGTCTTGTATATTAGCTATTAGATTGTATACCCTTCTTATCGATCAAGAAAGATCATTTTATCGCTACAAACATCACGCGTGTTTCTCAGGTGCCACGATTTCTCCACGAGACCCAATGCCAAGATAAACTCAACCCAACTGTGGGGAAATCGGATGATCGGGTCCATTGTCTTCCGCTGTTGACAGCACGTGATCTTTAACCGATGTCGTGCCGTTCTTTATCAGATGATCAGATAAAAAATCTCGCACAAGATCCCTGCCATCGCGACCGTGACTGTAGCATCTTCCACTGCGGCACCATGAAGTTCGCAGTGTCTGTGGGCTTTCTGCTCGCGATATGGAGCTCTTCAGCTCTGGCAGCAGAAGACAGATCTCCCGAGAGAGTCTGCTACGACTCGTGTGTCGCGTGTCTGCAGCCGGTGCACTTCGATGATATGCTCCGCAATCAGACGGGGTTTACGGCGACGTGTTATAGTCCCAAGGCTATTCTTTCGCTTTATTTGTGTCTTAATGTTTACTGCATGCCTGGGGCAAGAGAAGCCGGCCTGTCGCCCTTGAACGAAACATGCCGGGATCATGCGCATGTAGTTCTTCCGCCGTTTGATGTGATTTCGAATTACACCGCCAAAGATATCGAGAAGATCCGACGACTGGAGCAGAATGATACGCAGGAGGTTGATACGTTTAGAGAGGTGGTCATACCTTCTAAGCATTGGTTTGGGATCTGGTGGGATACTTTGGTAGGTGGTGGCGGTGGTGGATTCTTACATTGACGATGGCTGATTTTATGCAGGACTCTGTCGCGTATACCTATACCAAACACGCTGTATACGGGTAAGTAAACCCTCAATTACCTAGGATGATACGCTAAACGTTAAAAGTAATGCTATGATTGTTTTCTGGGTTGTTGTGGTTACTATCGGAGTTCTGAACCACGCCGTTCTTCACATCGCCAACCTACAAGTCGTTCGCAGCCACACTTCCAAATCTGGTGGAACTCTCTGGAACTTCTACACATGGACTTTGAGCCGACTTACCACGCCAGCTACATATGGAGATCGATGTGCTCAGAAAGTCGGCTGGGGAACAGTTCCACCAAGGATACAGTCTCTCACGCTCTTTGCCTTTCTCCTCCTTAACATCGCGTTGAGTATTCACGGATATAGGATTGTGCCAATCAACATGTAGTGAGTATAGTGCCTGGTCATGTCATTTGCCTCGCAGCTTTGAACTCACATTCTCCCAGCTTCCCGAGTACGGAAAAGCAGATCCTCCGTTATGCGTCCGACCGAACAGGCATTATTTCTTTCGCCAACTTTCCATTGATTTGGTTATTTGGAATGAGAAATAACTTGCTCATGTGGTTGACTGGCTGGGACTTTGGAACGTACAACAACTTCCATCGCTGGGTTGCTCGAATCGCCACGGCTCAAGCAATTATCCACTCTGTGGGCTATTCTCTACTGGTTTATAAAGGTTTGTTATGCCCCATAGGCAATAGCAACTTGGTGCTGACTGGAACCAGAGGGTGGCTGGGAACATTATGTATTTTGGTGGTCCTATATGTTCTGGTGGGTTGGCGAAATTGTATGTTCCTCTTACCCGATTTGTTCTGATACTTCGCTAACAGCTCCAGGCAACTATCGTCATGTCGCTTCTTGTGGGAGCTTCTTTCTACTGGATTCGACGTCAACACTACGAACTGTTCTTGGTTGTTCATATCGTTATGTCGATTCTTGTTCTGGTTACAATGCTTGCGTAAGACATACTTTTCTTACTTCCCATGAGTCCAGCTAACACCAAAGCAGCCACGTCTCTATCTTTGAAGGCGAATATGACATATTCTTCTGGGTACCTTGCTTTATCTGGGTCGGTGACCGAGTTATCCGAGCCCTTCGAATCGCAGCTTTCAACCCCAAGCTGTGGGATACCTGGGCAACTTCCGTCTATCACCCCTCTTCCAACATCGTCAGACTCGTTATCCCGTGGTCTACCAGCCTGTACAAGCCAGCACCAGGAACCTATTACTATATCCATGTACTCAATGGACCTCGATGCTGGGAAAGTCACCCCTTTACTGTGGCGGCAGTCACAGACGAAGGTCAACATTCTTCTAAAATGCTTGGCGAGCAAGTACCTCTTCTTGAGGGTAATTCGACCGAACAAAATTCGAATATCAATGAGCCTGAAGAAGTATGCGATGATGCTCGCACGATGACATTCTTAATTCGACCTTACGATGGTTTCACTTCGAGACTCCGCGACGCAGCTTCAGCAGAATGGCCCAAGAACGTTCCTCAACGAGTTCTCGTCGATGGACCCTACGGACACACTCAGCCGTTCCACCTTTTTGACAATGTTGTATTCGTTGTTGGAGGAAGCGGTATTGTCGTCCCGCTATCATACCTTCAAGTCCTCACCGGCTCAACAGCCCCACGATCTGTCAAGATCCACTGGGCAGTCAGAGAACCTGCGTTCGCGCTTGACGTTCTGAGAACTGACATCAGCGATGCTTTGGGAAGTGCCAACCTCAGTGTAGATATCCATCTCACGACACATACTCCCCAAGACGAGTTAAGCGACTGGCCGTCGCAGGTAACGCTGCATCGTGGCCGTATAGAGGCGTCGTCAGTTGTTCGAGGTACAAGCGAAAAGGCTAATGGTGAGAGTCTTGCTGTTGTTGCTTGTGGACCTGCGCAGATGGCAGATGATGCGAGAAAGACGGTGGATGATCTATTGCGGAACGGTGTGATGCGGATAGAATACTTTGAAGAGAGTTTCCAATGGTGATGCGTGCGACTTGTTTGAGCGTTGGGAATTAGATATAGACTCGTTTGAGATCATAGTTAGCGGGATGATTTTAGCTGCGATGCATAGAACGCGCATCTACACTATTAGATAGCCTTGAATTTATGGAAATACCTGACTAGATCCAGCGCTTTCTTTTCTCGCCTGGACTACCATCGAACGCGATGTGTATATTTCGGGTTGTCGATAATCGTTCGTACCCGCTTCGCGACGATTATGTACGGGAATCAAAGCTTCGGAGCCTAATTATGCCTGTCAAAGTGGCTTCTACGTAGTATATGAGATCATATTACCTCTTGAAACGCACGAGCAAGGCATCCCTTGTTAGTCTCCCCATTGAACTTTTGTCAAAGTCAGTGACCAATAGGCGCCCCCCCTGGCGCTGATCGGCACTTTGAGGATACGATGTTTGCAAGGGCGGGGCTAATACCGGCTTGGCAGTTGGTGCGAATAATTTCCCCAACTCCATTTGCTTATCTCTTCTACCATGCCTAACTGGTCCGACAGCTCCGTCTTTGGATCCTTTGTAACTTATGATTGTCCGATATCACGACCCCGCAAATGCTGCATTAGGAAGGCACAGATAAGTATTATGCCGAACTTCCGTGCTCATCGTGTTACAGGTAATATCGTTACACCTTGCATTTGTGTATAACCGTGATAGTCTATGACCGACACAGCAAAAGTCCCCCAGGATGTAGGATAAGCAACATCATTCCATGGACATGCATGGGATCTTCGGGCTGCATGGAGTGACAAGTTATACCCCACTCGTATGGGAACCTGAGTCTTGTATAAATACTACGAGGGCAGCATGTCTCCCTCCTTGTTCAGTAGGAGTTCGCTGCTCTCTACGTCGAAAACATGGCGCCATTCTTCAATATGAGCTTGAAAACAGCCATTTTGTCAGCTCTGAGCTTTGTCGCTCTGACAAGCGCCTCAGCTATCGATTCGCGTACATCCAAACCAGCAAACGCCCAGTACTACACGGCGAAGACGGCTCGTGAGTAGAGAGATCAGTTGTCCATAAATAGCAGCTCTCAGACTAAAACCCTTACCAGCTTACTATGTCAAGTCCAATGGCATCCCCGAAGTCTCTTTTGATGTCGGTGAGAGTTATGCCGGCCAAATTCCAGTTGACGTGAAGAAGAACGGTCTCAAGGACCCAAAGTTCTTCTACTGGTTTTTCCCTACCGTCAACCCGGCAGGAAAGGATGATGTTGTTATTTGGTTCAACGGAGGCCCTGGTTGTTCCTCTTTGGAAGGTGACTTAACCCCACCTCAGCGGATTATACTACCGCAAGACTAACACTTTCTTAGGTTTCATTCAAGAGAACGGCCCGTTCTCATGGAAGTATGGAACATACAAGCCCGTACCAAATGCTTGGTCATGGCATAAACTAGCCAACGTCATCTGGGTGGAATACCCTATTGGCACCGGATTCTCAACCGGCCATGTCACAGCCCAGAACAACAGCGAGACTGCAGCTCAATTCGTCAAGTTCTGGAAGAACCTCGTCGACACCTTCGGCCTTCAAGGCAAGAAGCTGTATATCACTGGTGAAAGCTATGCTGGTATTTACGTCCCCTATGTCGGCGCTGCTATGCTGGACAAGAAGGACAAGAAATACTACGACGTCCAAGGTGCCCTGTACTACGACCCCGTCATGCCGTACGCTGACGAGCTGCACCTTGACCATGCGGCGTTCCCGGGTTTCTTCCGACACTGGGAAAGTGTTTTCGCTATTCCGGATAAGAACAAGAAGATCCTTGACAACGACAACGAAAAGTGTGGGTTGGACAAGTATCGTGATACTCACCTGTCTTACCCCCCTCCTCCCAAGCCTTGGAAGCCTGTCCAAGTCAAGGGATGTGATATCACTGCTCATTTCGACGAGATCAGCACCGTTATCAACCCTTGCTTCAATGTGTACCACGTCCAGGACACTTGCCCTGTGCTTTGGGACGTCCTAGGATTTCCCTCCGTCGAGTACACTCCTCCCGGCGCAACCCTCTTCTTCAACATCCCTGAAGTCCGCAAAGCGATCCACGCCCCTGCCGCACCCAAGGAGTGGGCATCTTGCGCCGGTCCAGTCTTTGTTGATGGCAAGGATAACTATGACCCCGTGGAACACGAGAAGAAATTCCAGACGCTCGTTGAGAAGACTAACAATGTCATCATCGGTTCCGGTGTGGCTGATTATATCATCACATCAAACACGACTGCATTGGCTGTTCAGGGTCTCAAGTGGAACGGCAAGCAAGGTTTCCAGAAGCCTCCGACCCAAGAATTTACTGTTCCAGTCATTAACAATACTGCTAAGAATGTTGAGAATTGGGCTGGAGGTAGTGTTCAGGGAATATTCCAGACAGAGCGAGGTTTTACCCTTGCTACGGTTAAGACAAGTGGACATATGGTGCCGCAGTATGCCCCCCCTGCGGCCTTCAGGCAACTAGAGCATATTCTTGGACGTGTTAAGTCGCTGTCGGAGCCGGAGCCCTTTTCTATAAATATCTCCACCAACTTCAAGTGGCCGTACTAGATAGTTTAGCTGCTATAAAGGTTTTGTCCCTTCTACCTGAATATGAAAGATAAATTCAGCGAACAAACCTTTCAGAAGTTTCGCATACGCCTCCTATAATGCTTTATGCCTTTTCGTGAATGGACAGTGCGGCAGTGATGTCACTCATTGGACTATCAACGAACTAACATGATCCGTGATCATCCGTGTTACGTTTTTAACATATACGGCAACCGCGCCGTTGGTATTTTAGCTATTCGCGCTTATTTGAACTCAGTCAGCACCTGGCTGTTGGTGGCCTCACCCATGCGGCTTCGATCCAGGGTGCATATGTGACCCAACAAACGGGATAGCCGAGCCTGATTGATTCAATGCGCATCCGCCTCCCCAGCCTCAAACAAAATACCAAATAGTATCGAGGACGATGAACCCAAAAATAGACGCATGCCATCAGCTCGTTTACAAAATTGGGTGGCATGCGTCTACCCAACCTTGATCTCGTTGGATAGACCAATTAGCCGTTGTGGCCTCAGCCCCAATACTTGCAGTTTCCTTTCAGCTCTGATGCAACCTATCTTGAGTTTTGTCCAATCGCTATTCCCTTATTCAGATCAGGCTGCCGGGGGTCTGGTCGTAAGGCGGCGTAAGGTACATGATTAGAGTCCCGCGATCAGGCTGTGATTTAAACGATTTATTATATAAAATGTCCTATGCTCTGTCAAAGATAAGGATTCAATCAATCAACCTGGTATCTTCAATTCACAAACATCTGAAACCCTCTCGGGCCTCATTGTCACACAATCAACACTCGCAGGCCTTCTCCGTTTGGAAAAGCATGGCGAACCACCGACATCATGGCAGGGGTAGATATCACCAGACTCGCCGCAATGAAGAAGACGATGTTATAGAACTTCAGCCATATGGCAATTATTCGAGAGAGCAGCTTCACCCCTCAAACAAAGGCATTACCGCCTCGTGTTGTAAAACAATCATCCAGCATATACTAATTGTGTTGTTCGTCTAGGTTCCGGTAAATGCGAACATCCCAGATGGCCCAAATACGAGGAGCATGCCTCCATACGGCGGTTTATTAAAACGGCAGCGGTTGTGTTTTTCCTTATTGCATTGGGCTCCCAAATCGGCCACCTCGTTTTTACCATCAAATTTGTTACCACGGAGAACAATGGGTTCTCACCCGACGATTCAGCGTACAAACTGTATAAAAACAGTCGATTCGAGGAATGTGTAGCCAAGTTTCCTGATGATGCAAATTGCACTATCATTAGGGAGGTCTTGCGCGATACGAAATACTCCTTATCCAGGGAGTACACAGACCACGGATATACACCTATCAGTTCTCAATGGATCAACAAAGATGGCTTGGGCTACGACTGGTGTACGTTCGTCAGCTGTTTCCACGGATACATAGTGCTTCCCTCAACGCCTCAGGACTCTACCATTGGTTTGACGACCTTTGACATATGGGGCCATCTCAACATGACCGCCGTGCTCTCACTGTTCTTGTTTCTGAAGCGCTACTGGAACATCAAGAATGAAGAACCCTGCGACGGGCCGGGCTTTTGGGATTATGCCCCATTAGCTTTTATTGTTACCGCCGGGGTCTGGTGGTGGGTTGATTACATCCAGTTCGCTATCGATCCTGTGCCGAACACTACCGTGTCGATCTTCGAATGGGTCACGACCTGGCAGTTGGCAATGGAAATCCAGTACCACCCCTTATCCTGTGCTCTCGGCAAGTGGAAGAGATACCTTTCGTTCCTTCTTGTACCCTTGACAGTGATTCAGTGGAGTGCTACCATACATGTTTTGATTGCGGGATGGTCACATACCCTCAGCAAAGGACCCATAACCCAGAGTTATGACTGCGACCAGTCTATGTTACCTGAGTTACCGGGAGGATCTAACTGCTCAGCCCAAAAGCTCTGCTCTGATGCCGCTCTTCTCAGCGACCCTCCTTTCTACTGGGACTTGTTGGAAGGACACATGGCTTTTTTTGCCTTAGCTTACTTTTGCATATCGAGTCTGATCACGCTTCAGCCGTTCCTCTGTTCTTTTCGTGGTGAGGGAGGGTTTTGGGAAAGGTTCAAACACCACAACCTTGGGCCTGTTATGGGACCCGGGATCACGGCGTTGTTCGTGGCGGGAGGCTGCTTTCTGTCTCTGTATGTGCTTATAATACTTGACAGAAATATGGATCGTGAAGGGCCCGTGGTCGCTCAAGAGGCCTGCTCAGTGGTACATGTGGGCTTGAGCCCTTGGCGTTATTACTTGGATATAGGAGACTTTGCACGGGCACTTCGGATTGCGAAAGTTTGGTTCAACGCGTAGAAGTCGGGAATCAGCAGGTATCTAAGCAAGGTAAAGCCACGGATAAACAGAAGATGGGCTGCAAAGTGTTATGGTAGCGACGTTATTCCTTGGTATTCATTTTTCTCAAACTGTCCTAGCAACTGACCACCCAATATTCTCAATTCATTCCAATCACTTAAGAAGCTTCCATGACGCAGTCTCTGCCCAAATTCGCGCATACCACTGGTGCAGTTCCGTCATGAACGGGGGCATCGGTCCCTTGTTGCCAGCGACCTTGCCCTCGCTGGAGAACAAAACACTCTTGAGTCTCAGCTCAACCTCCTCGTGCTGCTTATCTATGACAGCGCTGATCTGGAAGAGGCCATCAGAAGGGCGCAGGGGCTGGTTTCGCGGTGAGTCGCCGCAGCGAACAGTGATGGAGTTTGAGGTCTTTTCAACAACCTCAAAATGATCGGTGATGAGGGTTCCTCTGTCGTAGTTGCTTGTAGCCAGCTGCTCATTGTCCCAGAGCTGCTGGGCAGTCTCCTCACCTCGCCACTTGAAGTCGAGGTATCTGCGCTGAATAGCGTAGCCTGTGATGGTGAGCGATGATCTTATCTCAATATGAGAGATTACTTACCCCAGCCACTCCAAACACCTCGGCAGAACTCCAGGGCCAAGTCGCTCTCCCTCTGAAGAAGCTCTGGGCGGATCTTGCTCATGGGAATGCGCTTAATGCAAACATCCTGAGTCGCGGGATTTCCATTGGGATTGGCCCTTCTGAAGAGTCGTGAGGACCAGATGGGATCATTGGCTGGAAGCGGGGAGATGACGGGGTTCTGCGAAGCGAGGTACGCAGCGGCGGTCGAGGTGCCCAAAAGGCCCGTGAAGACTGTTTTTCGTGCGATGCGAAAGATGCCCATTGTGAGTTACTGTTTGCGAGGTGAAAATTCAAAGGTGAAGGAGGTTGAGGCTCGTTGAGATAAGAAACGCGTCGGCATTTTTCGGTCAAGTCGCCGGCACCGCCATGGATAAAAGTTGGTCCTCTCCACTTTTTTCGTCAATAAATGGGGCTGGGGCGTCATTTTCGACATTTAATTTGTGGCTGGGGATAGCATCAGAAACATGGCCTGATAGCTCGACCTGCGATATAGTTGTCAAATTATTTTTTCGAGCTCGAAAGAAATCTTTATTTCACAAAGGGAGAATCAAACTCATTCAGATTGCTGTTTTCCATCAGGGTGATTTTTTTTTTCTTGCTCTTTTTGCTGCAAGCATAGTTACAGCATGTAGATCACGAAAACTTGTAATTCTGCACCTGGGATTGATACGAAAAATTCATTTGTCATCCTATTCTACTTGTCTAACTTTTTTGGACTTGAATTAACCCCTTCCATTATTCCCACTTGCCCTGCTCATCAAACTTGACTCGCTCTCCACTGAGCAGCGCATGCTGAAGGGCACGACCGATGTTCATAACCTGCATTCCTCCCTCAATGGGCAAAGGAACAGGCTTGTTTCGAAGCACGGCCTCGGTAAACTCATTAGCTTCCAGCGCAAAAGCATCCTCGAATCGCTGCCAGTACTCGGGCTGGACCTCATGTCGGATGCCTAGCCGGTCGGCGAGAACCACGTTGTTGGCCTTGGGAACGACATTGACTGAGAGCTTGCCCGTCTTTCCTGTGATTTCAGTGCATACATCGTGTCCGTGGGCTTGGGTTCTAGAACAGTAGAAGTAGGCGATCTTGCCGCCCCAGAACTCGACCACGCCAACGGCATTATCGACGTCGTTAAGTTCCTTGAGCTCAGGGTGGTGCTGGAGTGTGCCGGCTGCCCAGCAGGCCTTGGGAATGGGGTTGCCGAGGTACCAGAGAGACAGATCGATGTCGTGGATAGCGCAGTCGACAAAGATGCCGCCATTGCGGGAAGCATAACGAACAAAGAAGCCCGTCTCGTCGAGAAGATCGCAGGTGTTGGAACGAACCATGAAAGGCTCTCCAATGGCCTTGTCGTTATAAATCTTGGAAGCGGCGTCACGGTATGAAGCATCAAAGCGACGGGAGAAGCCAGCCATGACCTTGAGATGAGGGTTCTTGGCAGCGGCATCCACAACGGTTTGAGCCTATCAAATCCCCAGTCAGCATAAAGCGGAAATAGGAAATTGCGGGCTAGATCATACCTCGGCCATATCAGTACTCAAAGGCTTCTCACAAAGAACATGAAGTCCCTTAGCAATGGCAGATAAAGATTGGCTGGAGTGAACGTCGGTGCTGGTGGAAACCCAGACAGCTTGGAGTCCAGAGTGGTTGAGCATCTCCTCGTAGTTGTCATAGACAGCGATGCCAAAGTCCTTGTAGTCGGCGTTGTTTTTGGCCCAATCAACTTCGTGCTGAAGAGAGCTGCAAACAGCAACAACTCGAGCACGAGGAACTCGGTAAAGTAGAGTGTGGACATGTCGCTTGCCCTGGCTATGTGTCAGTCGAGTTGGCGTAAAGGTCCGAGTAAAATATGTTTACCATGCGACCAAGGCCAACGACGGCGATGTTGAGTGGTTGGGTCATTGTGCTAGATGTGTATATGGAGAAGTGGATGTTGCGGTTCAATAGAGGCCTGGTTGATTAAAGATGTCGAGGATGATGAACAATTTTTGAGGGGAGGAGTTAGATTGATTTATACCTGATCTCATATATTACTACTTGCCAAATATGTACAAAATTCTATTGTATTCTTCTTGCGAACTATCTCCGAACATCTTCAAGTCTCGAGATGCAGACTATCTGCGTTTCGTGAGACTATTTACTACTTGTTTCGGTAGTTATCGGCGATGAAGGACTCGCTGCTCTTGCCAAGTTGGGTAATTCTTCGGAAGAAGCTACGCAGCTAGGCACTTGAGCAAAATGACCCAATCAAAACTTTCAATGTTTTGCCCCAAATAAGCAGGAGTGAGCGGGGTCGTACAAACTTACCATATTAGGGCTGCCACAAATCTCGTGTCTGAAGTGAAATTGAGAGCATTTGCATTTAAAGATCATCATTATTAACAGTTTTAGATCACAAGACCAAAGCCCCGTTTCAAATCAGTTGTTTTACCTCTTTTCATAAAATAGGGCAATTTCGCACGAGTTTCCGACGCTTGGCAGGAGCTCTTTCAGTAATGCGAACCTTAGCCAAGGCAGTCTTATTATAGCAACATATTTATAGACAAAGGTGGCACTACATTGTGTTGGGGATATAATCTAACATTAATTCGACGCAATGAAATCGCGGGTTATACCAGTGCTCTCAGAGCCTTCGGGACGGGCCACGCCTGGCAATCTTTGAACATCCTCACAGTGCTTTTCAAAGCCTCCCGCTCCCAAGGGTCAGTAAAATAGCTACCATACAACTGAATGGCTAGAGCCGCGTTCACAAGAGCAGGTTGCGTGTCCGGATGTTGGACTGCTGTGCCACAGACTTCGAGCACTAAGGTTCTCACTTCTCCTTCGGCCTTGCGATAAGCAGCTCGTACATCATCAGATCGTCTATTACGAGTTAGCAGTTGGTTACGAATGAGTTGGAACACTTACGAGAGAAATGGCGACTCGGCGACTAGAATCATCTTTGCTACCATCATATGCTGCATGCCAGTGAGGGCTATAGATGAAGCATACCACATCGTGGGAAACACTTCTCCTAGGACTCGATCTGGTGGTCGAGATAGAATTGGAGCGAAACGGCCGACGACATATTGATCGAGATACTCTTCCTGTTCTTTGAGTTTTTCTGGTATCAAATTGTTAGCCACAGTTTCCACACAGTCAAACACGGCTGCACTCACGCCATCCGCTCTCAGACTTATCCTCAAACAACCACTTCGTAACCTGGCTTGTGTGGAAGATGAGTTTGTTCACTGGCGATATATCTGCCCACTCAGTCGGCGGTTCCACCATTTGGGGCGAGTAGCCTCTCCTAAGGGCATAGTACACTTCTTGTCTCAAGGCTATCCAATAAGAAGCATCCAAAAGTTCTCGATGATGAACCAAATCATCCGATGTTAGACTCCGAAGGACAGCATTGAGGATTGCAAGGAAATTGACACCCTCGTCCGCTTGGGCGTCCACGGCGGCGTCTTCATGTTCTTCATCATCCAGCTCCTCAAATTGTCGCAGGATAACAGCCGTTGTGACGATCAATTCCCGAGTTTCTCCATCTTGAGTTGTGTGGAACTCTTTCAGAATGGGGATACACTTGAGCATGTACTCGACCGCGGAGCCTGGACTGAGATTTGGAAGGGGTTGACCACGATATACTATTCCTTGTGGTGTTTTGTACTTTTCAACGCGACAGATGCGACGAGCTGATACTGCAAGAATGGCATTGAGAAGTGGAGGGTACCGTCTGGCTCGTTCCGGAACAAGAAGCTGGTATCGCCGCTGGGGGTCAACCAAGTCGAACTGGCAAAGTTAGTATTGTTGTAACTTGTGTGGGAAACGCTTAGCACTCACCCAATGAGACAACTCTTCGATATAATATCGTAGGAGACACGCTTCTTGGACGCCGTCTAAGGGCAGGTCTCTCTGTTGTGGTGGCTCGAGGCTGTGCAACAAACCACCCCAGGACGATCCTCGTTGCGAAAGAGCTAAATTATTCTGATGTTGGTTCTGCAAAGTCGGTAGAGTTGAGTGTCGAATTTGACCATCGCTTTGCGGTGAGGGGGCTAATCCATCCGATGTCGTTGGATGGAAGAGTGATGAACCGCTTAGAGGAGAGTCTCCCAAGGCAAGGGGGTCACTTGATACGGTCAATGGTTGAGATAATACGCTGGATATCGGGTTAACTCGTAAATCGCTGGAAACATTAGTAGTGGTTGTTGATGAAGGTGGTGGACCCGTGCTGGCTTCATCCCTAAGAGCTATTCTTTGTGTGGCACGCCGAGGGCCCGTTTGCAGACGGACTACATCCAGGTTAGTCGGCATTCATACAAGTTTTATATCGTCTTCCATATGAGTACTTACACTCTTTGGCACTACTGTTGACCCAACTTTGCGTCCCCGAAAACTGGGCATCGTACTTTGCCGAGGAGCCATGTCTGAACTGTCGATTTCGTCCCAACCGAACACAATCTAGTCCTTTGTTCCGACACCGATGGCACTTGGGAGTGTCATCATCACCTGCAAAGTCGTGTTAAGCACTCCGGTCAGTCATTGGTGCGCGTCAATAACAGCTATTCAGTTGTACGCACATTTTAGGTGCTTGCCTGAGGTGTTTAACAGTGATTAGTCATTTGACGTTCTATGCGACGGATCTGATTTAGCCTACTTTTGCATTCTGAACAAGGGTTCTTTAGTAAGGGCATGCCTTAGCAGCTTGTTGCCGTTTGCTTGCTGGTAATCAGTTAAGACGGAATGGTAGAAAATAGCAAGAGTCGGCGATTGTGGAACTGTCTGACATCGCTGAGGCCCGCGCGGGGTCAGCGTGCTCACCCGGCCGCGCTTTCCTAAAACAGCTTAACCGGCGGCCAGCCCCTCGAGCAGTCTATAGGGTAGGTAGCAACCAAGTATTATTACCATAATTAGCTCATTGAGCACAAGATATAATTATGATAAAGCATTAGAACTTAAAAAATACTAAACTAACTTGATAATACTAACTATTTAATTCCAATTTTATGTAGTAGTTATTGTCTTTTATGCTTGTGTTTGAAATGGAAGGAAAACTTGGCGTCTGGGCACAGTGGTTGGTGGTAAAATGTATTACTAATTCAGAATTTTGACGAGTGGTTAACGAGGACAAATTGTTGTCAAAGCTTAGATCTTAGCTTCCTTTGATGAGTATTTGGTAGAAGTATGGCGATATTCCTTCCAGCTTTTTCGATTCAGAATGCACTAAAATCCAAGGATACTTCATCAAAAGTTGTTTTTGCATCAAAAGAAACAGCTTACTTCGCCTCGGACAGTTGTATTAGCCCAACATTTTACCCTTGGCTTAATCTTTTATATGAATCCTTTACTGAGAAAAGTGACACAGGTATAGCCAAATATAAATCTCAGCAGTCTAGGCCTCATATTGAACAGGCATCAAGGGAAGTTCCACGTAGTAAGGGAAAATCATTTCAAGCCTCTGGTTTGGTAGCCAACGAAAATCAACTTAACTCCTAAAGTGGGCTAGTAGACTGATTGGTTTTACCAGAATTAATTACGGTCTGCCGAAAAGATCAAGTAGGCATTTCACGACAACCCAGGATGCAACACAGGCACCACCTCCGCCTTCTATACCTCTGAGAGGTTCAAGAAAACACACAACACAAACCCGACATTGTCAGCGTGTCCCCAAGTCTCAGAGGTTCTTTCTCAGATTATGATGTTATGCCGAATTCCTTTCCACTTACTTCTTCGCTGTGAACCATCAAGCATACCTATACGCCCTCGCCGAGGGTGAATATACCTTCTAACTCACCGACGTTGACGTCGCCGTTGACGTCGCCGTTGATCTTTTGGTGGCGAGAAGACTGTATATGATTGAGGCGACGATAGCATCGATGCTAAAGCACGCTGGAATGCTGAAGGTTTTATTCCGGGCACGGCCGAGTTCAGGACCATGCTGCTTGGTCACGCTTATGCGCCTATTCGCCTCTTGTTCGTCCAAGTACAAGTGGGAGCCGGATTCAAACAAAATTATACTTTTCCTACTGGCCAGATCATTGCTAAAGAGATAGAGTATAGCCTATACCTTGTGCGATACTGGTGTTGTCGCACGTATGAGTTCCCGGCCTTTATGTAATAGCATTACATGGCACCGCTATATGCATTTGGCCTTTTATTCGAAGCCTTAGGAATGCATTTAATGTACAGGAAAATGATCCAGGCGAAGCACGCATGGATTATCACTTTGAAAGTAATTCCGCAAGAGACGAGTACTCTCAGTCTGTCAGCTCTATTGATCCACAAGCCTTGCCGAACTAAGGCGACTATTGAAACGAGGTCCCTCTGATCTATGAGAGCCGGGCCTCGAATGGTCTAGTGAATGGTGTAATAGGAGGATGTTTTGTCTAGTTTTGGGCGTACACGGTGGAGACGAGCAGACTAAACCAGAGTATCTTACGAAGCCATGGTTTCTCGATTGGTATTACCATTACTCTATCTAATCAGTTCTTTTCGACTAAATTAGAAGCATCTGAACAAATGAACTCGGCTACATGCAGCACAATGAGTAGCGACGTACCTTAGGCATAGAAAACAGAAGGCGTAACGATCCTTCAGCGAACAGCCGCCAGGGATCTGTAACGGGGTGATCCGGGACACGGCAAGGATATATGCAGCTAGATGAGTGTGGCAAGCTACTAGAAAGCGACATGATCTCAAAACAGACTTTGATGTGGCCTGGATCGGGACATCCCACTTTGACGTACATCTTGACAGGACCGTTGGTTTGGTCGACGGTCAAGGAGCGGGGACGCCGACTCCGGGATACTGGGATGTTGCATGCAAGGGAAAGAAAGACGAACTTGATCCTGGTAGTAACTGGTGGCAAGGAGGGATGTAGCATGGGCTACGAGGCAAATATGAGTTGAATTGGGCCGACCGTGGGCCCAGACTTGATGGATATGGGATGAGCCGAAGGCAACCGTTTGATAATCATCTTCAATATTGAAAGCTAGTTGATTTAAGTAGCCATAGTCAGCATGGCTGGTGAAGAAAGTCTTCGGGTATGTCTAGACATTTAGTGGTTCAATGAGGCAAAGTGATGTTCAGTTATGTTTAACATTTTTGCTCGGATGACGTTGTAAAGGCGCACAGCTTGTTGATAAACACATTTGTAGACAAAAGAAAATCTCATGAAAACAAAGGTCTTGCCATCTTGTTTTCAACTTGCCACTTCATCCGGCAGACCTGCTAACAATCTTATCTGACCTGGCAAGAGTCTCCATTCATGTATTGCGCGATCAACACCACCACGAGGCCTTTCTTGACCGAAACCCAATTCAATGGAGGCGTCAAAACTTTCACCCAATAGTAAGTAAGACATTATGAGGTCCAACCATTGACTTTGACATAACGAGCGTTGAAAAGCCGCTAGCCAAGACGGAGTGGCTGTCGTCATTCTGCGGCTTGCAGACGTAGTCCAACGAGGCGCGATAATGCTGGCGAACACCCCCACTCCGTAAAGACCAGGGACGCAAGAACACTTCTTGGCTTTTGAATAAGGTCGCAGCAATGCCAGTAAGACCCTGCAAGCCCAATGCTTTGCAATGCCGGCTGCGGGCCCGGTAGCTCTCCCGCAGTCCCGGGTCCGAAATGCCTAGCCCAGAACTAGACCCGTTTGAGCCGGTTTGCCAAGTCTAGACTATAAATTCGCTATCTCGACTTGTGATGTCGTTATCGCTATTTTTCGGCATCCCACTGTATTCTCGTTTTTAGCCATGAGACAATCGCATCCTAGCTATTGCGAAACGCAGCCAGGGGGTATCTTACTGGTTGCCTGGTGGGAGGTATTTCCTGAATGCGATGGTGTTGCAGTTTGATTCGGGAGAGGCGTCGAGAGAGGCAAGATGCGTTGTTTAAGGGTTGCATGAATCGATAGTCTTTATTCAATTCGGCGAATCTCAGTGACGAGAAACGAGAGCTGAGATTTCATCGTTCTTCATCGTTCTTCATCGTTCTATCGTTTGTTATTCAGGAACAGAGGCATCAGACCTTGTCAGCCTGGCGAAGATCGAGACATGATCGTGCTTTGTCTCAATTAAAGACACAGAACACCCTGTCCCAATCTTATTGTATTCTCATCGTGGCATTGGTGCTACTACAGTCCAAGCTGAGATGAAAGGACCTGCCAAGAGTGTTAAGCTACTGCGAGTAATACAACCAACAAGAACTAACCACCAACCCCTGCCTCTCGCCACTAACAGCGAACATCCCCGTTATCTTTGATCAACGTTGATCCCACCCACTTCGTCCGGAGATGCTGGGGTTCTCCGTGGGCCGATTTAAGCATACGGCCACGATGGCCAAGGGAGGTTAGTTTCTGAAAGGGTCGAGACTTTTGGGCAACGGTGAACCCGACTCATTGGATCAAAAATGTCAAAATGCTAGAGGATTGTGTCATTTGGAACAAAGGTCGCGCACGCCAACTTTATTCCTGAGATAAATATCCCACGTCGCGTCGCATGTTTCAATGTTTCTTCACCAGCTTCTCAACAGCCAATTTTAGAGTTTCCGGATCAATCTTCAACCGCGCCCTGCCGGTTTTTATCCCCTCTGTTACGCGATAGTAACGATGGGTTTCTCTAGCCTTTTCGAAGGTTCCAAGACCACGGCGACGGCCGTGTCGCCCGACATCGAGGCGAGCGACTCTGAGCCTTCTGTCATTCACGATGGTGGTCTTGCGTATACTCGTGTGAAGGGTGGTAATGGCTCCAAGCCTTCCTACCAGGAAGCTGTCGGTGCACCTGTCGAGTCGAAGTCGCCGCTTGGTTACAATGTTGGATGGATCACGGTTATCTTCCTGAATGTCAACATGATGATTGGAACGGGTATCTTCTCTACACGTATGTCTCTCGTCTTTGGTGTGCGATTGGAACACGGGCTAACATTTCTTCAGCTGCGAGTATCCTCAACCGTGCCGGCTCTGTTGGTCTGGCCCTCATCATCTGGGTCATCGGTTTCATTATGGCTGCTTCTGGTTTCAGTGTTTACCTCGAACTGGCAAGCTACTTCCCCAACCGCAGTGGTTCCGAGGTCGTCTATCTCGAGCAGGCCTATCCCCGACCCAAGCACTTCTTCCCTGTCACCTTTGCAGTCCAGTCCGTCATTCTCTCCTTCAGCAGCAGTAACGCCGTCGGTATGTTATACAACACTCGCTACAATTACTTCATCTAATGTGGCTTAGTTCTATCCAAGTACCTCTGGAGAATGACTGGCGATACTCCCACAGAGTGGCAGATGCGAGGTGTCGCCATTGCCGCCTACACCCTTGCCGTCATCTTTGTCATCGCTCACAACAAGTACTCACTTTGGCTGGTCAACTTTATCGGTACTTTGAAGATTCTCACACTGGTCTTGTAAGTCATGTCTCAGCGTACCACTAATTCCACGCTGACAACGATACAGCATCAGCATTGCCGGCCTCGTCGTGCTTGGCGGTAACGTCGACCGTATTCCCGACCCTGGAGCCAACTTCCGAAACGCCTTCGAAGGTACTGCCCCTAACGGAAACGACTTGGCCAGTGCTCTTGTCAGCATCGTCTTCTCATACGCCGGCTACTACAACGCCTTCAACGTCGTCAACGAGATCCAGAACCCGATTCCCACCCTCAAGCGAAACGGTACCATCTCTTTGACAGTTGTCGCCGTCCTGTACATGCTCTGCAACATTGCCTACTTCGCTGTCGTTCCAAAGGAGGAGTTCGCCGAGGCCAGTGAGATTGCTGCGTCTATCTTCTTCTCTAAGCTTTTTGGAGGTAGCGAGGCTGCTGCAAACGTCCTTAACTTCCTCGTTCTGCTCAGTGCTTTCGGAAATCTTCTTGCTGTCTTGATCGGTTCTGGACGTATGATTCGAGAGATTGGACGACAGGGAGTTCTGCCTTTTACTAACTTCTGGGTTTCTACCAAGCCTTTTGGAACTCCTCTTGGACCTTACGTCGTCAAGTGGGTTTTGACTTTCATCATGATTGTTGCTCCTTCAGCTGGCGATGCCTTCACATTTGGTAAGTACTACTCTAGTCCCGTAAAACCTACTATCACTAACTTGTCACTCAGTTGTAAGCTTGGGTACCTACCCCGATGCTATGTTCAGATTCGCCATGGCTGCTGGTGTCTATGTCATCCGCCGCCGACGCACCAAGGCTGGCCTCGGCCGTTCTGACTTCAAGGCCTGGCACCCTGCTGTCCTCTTCTACACCCTCATCCAGGTCTTCATCCTCGTCATGCCCTGGTACCCTCCCAAGGGCGGCCCGTATGCCGGTGATGTTAGCTTCTGGTATGCTACATACTGTGTTGTCGGTATCGCGATGTAAGCATCTTCCTTTGTCCTGTTCAGCTGTATCTTTACTAACCGTCTATTGCAGTGTTCTTGTCTGTGGTCTTTACTACGTCTTCTGGATGTATCTCCTCCCTAAGTGGAAGGGCTATGCTATCCGCACCGAGATCACCAATGTCGATGACAACGGAGCCAATACCCACCGATTGGTCAGAGTTCCTTACGCTGACGTTCCTCGATGGGATGAGGAGCACGACGAAGCTGGTAACCTTCGACAGAGGGTAACCACTGTGGTTGCTAGCTCGGAAGGTTCTTTCAAGGCTTAGATTCGGTGGAGGGTGGATGTTTGGAATGTTCTTGGTAAATAGACACGAGGTGCACGGAATCGCAGTTGATACCCAAGATTCCCAAAAGTTGTTAGGAAGTAAGGTAGAATCCCCATTAATCTTGAAAAGCTGTCATTCCCGCCCTAGCCTGTCACTGCTTATACATCTATGAATCTTCTTGTGACCAGTAGAACAAAAAGAGTCTCGGAGGGCACATAGCGTGCGTTTATATCTATAGGTTCATAACAGGCTGATTTTGTCGGGCCTCCTTGAGGACTTCTGCGGCTTATTCTGCAAACGCGTAAGTGGCAACTTGGAGGTCAACAGCAGTACTCAGGAAGTCAGCATCGATGACCAGAGGAGTAGTGATATTCTTTGAAGAAATGAAGATAGCCCCGTGAGGTTGACCTTCCAGCAATAGTGTCAACACCATGACCGTGGAGCCACCAGTCGAAGCCCTGGAGTATTGGACGGTGTGAGAGACGAAAGCGCGACCCTGCTTCATAGCGGATGCTTGTCAGCACTTGGTGCAAAGCCTTCATCTTGGGCAATGGGGGCTACAAGGCCTTTTTCGGGAACCGTAAGAGTGGCAATGAAGTCGATATCTAAGCCACTGAGTCCATACTATGGCTGCTTCCATAGAGGAGTCCCTGACTCTTAGACTACAGGCTTCCATCTGTTACCAAAGTATGTTCACCTGGTACCAAGTGGCTAGACGAGGAACTACGAGGTACACACTGGCATGCCGAGATCTACGGAAATCTATTTCGAGACATCAACGGCACTGCGACCTTCTACACAACTAGCGAGTTGAAGCACAAGCGGGAAATTGCGGCATTGGAAGAGTCTGTAGTCGATCTGCAGGACCAGCTCGCGACACAAACGGAAACACTAGAGAGGAACTCAGGTGCCAGCGGACCTGACCCAAGTCTCAATAGTTTGGGTGATAGAGTTTCCAGAGTTGAGGAGATCACGTCTTGGGTTGAGCGAGACTCATTTGATGTGACGCTCTGGCCGCTGTTCAGAGGCTTCTATACTAAGCATACGGTTCCTACTTTGGATGACATTCGGGAATTTGTTCACTTCTATGATGAGGATGTTGGGAAGTTGTTGTAATTACCTTTATTCTCTTTAGATGCAGGGCAAGATCTCTAGCTAAGCAGAGTTGGTTATATATGTGATTAGGCTATTATTTCATAATGAGTATCCGCTTCAAATTTTCGAATTCTAGACTGTGCTCGGCTGCTTGATTGAGAAGGATTGAGATGCAGCTCTTGTGGCTAGCTGAGCTGTTTCATATCGGGCCAGCTGCACTCTGAATGGTCCAACTATACGGCATCAAAAGCTGGATATCTATAAAGAGTTAAATGTACAACTACGAATGCGACAGTTGCGCATGGGTTCTCAGCTTCCAAAACTAATCGCACTCAGCTGATCAATATCTCGGTCCAGCCAGCGATAGACTATGCAGCCATTTTGCCGCGTTTCCCATTCTCGGGAGTGGCATGTCTAACTATTGTATAGCGGTTATTGAGCAAGGAAATCTGGACCGGACAAAAATATGAAGGGAGTCAACCCACATAGGAGATTCATGAAGCCTCTAGTCGAGAGGATTGTGACAGATTCGTCTTCTCTTACACTTCCTAGACAGTAGGAATACCAACCAGCACTCTAATTAAAGGCAACGACGACGACAAAGAAGTACTCTACGTAAGTTAAAGAATTAACCTTCATGGTCCCTGACTTTTCGACTAAGCGCCACAGATGCCTGAAAATCACTGGGGAACCAAGAGCAATACTTTGGAGATAAAACAAATTCTAGAGAACCTTGAATCCCAACCTCTAGGCGACGAGACGACAAGCTGAAAGTAGACATCAATGCGTACATGAAAAAAGACAGCCTCAAAGAGTACTTTCTAGCAAGAGAACATCAGACGCAGCTACGATCTCGAAGAACTATCCTTAAATCCCTAAGATACAATGCCTCAAGGACTTGGGTCTTGACATGTTTGTTATACTTTCGATCGGCAAGGTTCAGTTTGCGTGTAAAGTTCTCAAGAGTCGTTCATTTTCTCAAGGAACGTAGATCTGAGCACCAACTTCAACATTCCCTAGACTCCGGAATTAACAATAGCACTAACTGTCGTGTTGGAGTATGGACGCCCAGAGATATCCTTGTATCATCCATAACACGGGCTTTTGCATTTACAAGTATCTCACTGACCCCTGTCTGGGTTTCTATCTTGTGTTTCAAGGTCCTCGCTGTCCTCTTACTACCCCTATCAGGATTGTTGCCTTTCAAGGTTGATCTGTGGAACAACCTTAGTAGTTAGCAAAAGAGCTTAGATGTATTTCGTTTAAAGTGATACTTTTAACTATCATTACTTGAATATTATTATGTTTGACCTGCTTAATTAGGTGTAATAAAAACCCTTTTTTACTTCGTTAAGTTCAATAAGGAAAAGTGTGTTATAATTTTAAAAGAGATTAACCTATAAGATTAGCTAAGTATTCAATTTTATAAATGTAAATAAAAGGTTTAATATAAAGAAAAATATTAATTATTCTCTTTAAGTGGACCTATAATAAGGCGCAGGCTAGAGAGAGCTCAATCAGATGAACATCAGACTTTACTTAGAGAGTTAAATTATCTGGGTAACATTGAAGAGGAGCATCTACAGTAAAACAGTCCCTCCAGTCATACTTCGGCCCGTCTTGGGAACTTCGAGTACGCCAATCTTAATAAGATCCTGAGCAAGCCTGGGAATGAGACCATCACATCCACGTGCTACCATGATGTCCACAGTAACAGGCAAGCTCTCGTTGTGGTTCGTAATATCACTGAAAGATGACAGTTCCCCAAGAGGGTAAACACTGTCTGGCGCTTCACTAAAAATGGAGATCTCGCTCAAAGACCAACCAAATGGAACCTTCGGCGGGTCGCGGTAGATGTCGCGTCGAGTAAGTGATCCTGTACTATAAGGATGGAGGAGGATGGCAGAAGAACATTTCTTGGAATCTTTGTCCTTAGGGAGAACTTCTTCGTTGAACCAGTCCATAAAGAGGGTTTTGTTCTTTTTGGCATCATTGAGGATTGAATCCGGCTGATTTTCGCCCCAAGCCCAGCGGGTGCGGGGAGAAGGATCAATGTAAGGAGTCCGACCGTCATGGGCAGCTAGAATAGTTAGCTCAAGTACAGCAGAATCTGTAAGTTGACATACCAGCGTAGTCCTTGAAGAATGGATTCTTGAGTAAAGAAATCTGCTCTTTGGTGATGAGGGCCGAGTAGGTCAAGTTCAAGAAATTCGTCAACGACAGATCTCGAACAACCTTTGGTCCTGTAGACGCCCAGTGCTTATCAATGTCATATTCCGTAATAGTCGTGGCGAGATAATCAGCCAGATCGTTGGCAAAGCGGTGCAAAATTGCGCCATTGGGAGTGTTGTTAGCCGGGAAATCAAGAGCATAAATGGTCTGGGGGTATGCCATCTTCTTCTCAGTATAGGCGGTGTAATTATCCCCATACATTGCCGCTTGAGCTGCTCCCCATATGTATGGGTCACGGGCGAGAAAGCCCGCCGTATCCAAGGTAGGTGAAAGAGGCATAACATGTTCCAGAGACACAAGGCCATGCGTAGGTCTGTTGCCGAACACCCCGGTATTCCCAGAAGGTCCACGAATTGAACCCCCAGTGTCGCTTCCCACGGCGAGGTCCAGCCACTCATAAGATGCCACTGATGCTCCTGCACCAGATGAGGACGAAGATGGGTCTTGATAGCCGTCTCCTCGGGGGTTGAATGGTGCGTGGTAAGAGACCCAATCCGCCGTAGGACTCTCACCGTTGGCGAATTGAGAAAGCTTCTGTGTGCCTACAATGACTGCACCAGCATCAATGAGATTTTGGATAGCTGGTGCTGTCTTGTTCGCCGCAGGATAGAGGTTGTACCAAGCACGGTTGCCCCGAGAGCTTTTAACTCCACTAAGGTCATAAAGGTCCTTGACTCCGACGCGAACTCCTGCAAGGGGCTTATGTTTTGTGCGAGTGAAGTATAGACGTGATGGAACTCCTATGGTGAGAGAACTGCTGCTTTGGGCGTGTGATGAGAGAGTTTGGAAGGTTCCGTCTGGTAGTTGAAGAAGGGATTCCATAAAAGTTCCCGAGAAATCATCATAGAGCCGATATGCTCGGTGGAGTTCTCCACTATTTGTGTTCAAGAAGTAGGGCCCGGATGGAACATGGCGGGCTGACTCCAAGCAGAGAACGGTTGATATGATTCCACTATGGAAGCCTGTGTTGTTTGATTTGCAGTTACGCGTGTTTGTAAGAACAACTACTTGCAAAAACCCAGGTCGCCATACATCGTCCTCTTGTCTCCAGTCGGAAAAGAGGCTACGCAGATCATCTTGCGAAACATTGCGGCTAACCACTGTAAGGGGTATAAATGCGAAGGTGCTTGAGCTCTTAGCGGATGGGATAGCAGTACTGGGTAGCTTCTCTTGCGCTGTGGGTGACACGAAATAGTCGATCCCATCCAGGTTCAAGGACACGCCTTGAGGACGGAGAATCTGACCCACAACCGAAGTGGCCAGGATCAGCGATGATAGGAATCGCATGGTAGGAAGTGATAGTATCAGCGAGGAGAGTATGCACAATGAACACTATACCTATATGGAGATATTCGAAGACTTATAGAAAATATGGAAAATCTATTAGTATGAATGCAGTATAGATTAGAATACTAACGGTCATTCTCTCAGCTGCCGAAACCTGTCTAATGTTGCCTGCCGATTCTTATCACCTAACTCAAAACTCAGGCACTGGATTTAGTAATTACCCGATGAGCGATTTATTTCCTTTATCAATTCGGAGTTGTCGCGGGGGGTATTCTGCAGAACTACATTGGCTGTTTGGTTGATCCTTGATCCATCGCCCCGTTGCATTTTGCCAAGTGATTCCAGAGGGTCTATGTCACTTTACAAGCGTGGGCTTATCTGGCGGGATAAGACGGCGGTTAGAATATTCTCTTTTAGGACAAGTGTTGTCTTATCACCGTTTTGTTAACGGTATTGGGAATGGCTTGGTTCGAAATGAGGGGAATCCCTGTCGTTAGGAAGATAACGGTATAACATCGCTAACAACGCTCGCAGAAGGTGGCATATCTACCTAGTCTGCTATCTGAGAAATGCCGATAGCAATGCTTCGACTAAGAAAAGACTCACAAGCGGGGCTTTTGTAATCTGGGCCTATACGCAAGGTAATGATTACCGATGAAATTGCTTCGACAGGCCTACTACTCATAGTCGTGGTGGCATTAAAAATCAGTAATATATAGTGTGTTCGAAGGCCTATACTTAGAAGTATTAATGTCTTTTTCGATGAACAAAATATCTTACAATATACAAAAGAACCCAAAGGTGAGAACTTCATTCCGAAATTGGCGGCTAATAGCTTGCCGCCGGTGAGCGGTGGGTTTAGATGTGAGGTTTTTGGACTCAAGTCGCAGCTTGTGCGGGGCCATCTTAGCCTTTGGGTCGCTTCTGAGCTCTCTTTTAGCCTTCAGAGTGATTTGGGACCATCTGCTGCCTTCCCGAGAAGCTAAAAACGCTGACATGCTACCCCTTCGATCCATGGTAGAGGATCAGTTGATGACAGCCCTTTCGACGGGCGTCCCTTAGCCCTGGAAATGACTCAACTATGACATTTACTACAATGCTCCTCCATTGCTTGCAACTGGAGGAAGTTGAAGCTATTTTATAGTCAGCATTTCAGTACATCAAGCTATGATGGGGCAAGACAAGGGATAGGCTCGGTTTTCAGCGCGGAATATCACAGCTGGGGTAGCTTAGTCCGGCTTCGCTGTACGCCAGGTATTTGTCGGATCCCCCTATCCAGTCGCCGCCGAGCTTTTAGGTTTATATTAGCATACCTTTAGGAACGGTATATAATATATAGCCATTTAGCCTGCTAAGCACGCATACTAACACATCTGGCACACAAGAGATTAATACTCCTTTATACATAAGGCATATCAAGGGGTGTAGAATACAATTCTAAAATACTATAAAAAGCTAGACTACTATTCATCAGCTGAATTACCTTGTTTAAATACAAGTCCAATCATCAAATCTTCGGCCTTGTTAAAAATGGGATCCTTAAACTCAAACGTGCCGGCACCTGGAAAAACCAAGGCCCCTTGACCATTAAGTGCTCTCTCAAGCGGCTCCTTAATATCAGCGACTGATGACATTGCCATGACTGCCTCAGTCTCTGCCAATTTTTTCCAAAAGTCCACATTGGCTTGCTTCATTAAATACTCACTGAGCCCCGGAATCCATTTCGTCATGCCGTCCAGGTCTGGATCTACCTCACACGGGGTTTCTAGACTGTCCCTCTGGATACTGACAACCATCCTTCCCGTATCGGCAACTTGATCGAAACGGATCTTGCTCTTGATAATCGACGATGCCCGTGAGTTAATAACAGCCTCAAAGATTGCCTTGGGCATCCCGTATATGTATGCACTGAAGTGGCCTGTAACGTACATCTTGGTACAAAGCTCAACAACAGGTTGTCCGATTACCGGAATAGCTGAGCACTCGACGAAGGCCTCATAGTTAAATTCAAATGCCGGATTTGGACCAACGAAATTAACTCTGTCATGTAGGTACTTTTCTCCTCTCATTTCCGATACAAATATTGAGCCACCATCATGTGCCGGTTGCCAGTTGGTGTTTAAGTGTGAAAAGTCGATCTCGTTGTTGAAAACTGTTGCGGCCATGATTTGAACTATGTTCTGAGCGCCTTTGATGGCCTTTTCGTTCATGACCTTGAGCTCATTGGAGAGAAATTCATCCCAGAAAACTCGCTTGGACATGACCATAGTTCCACCAATACCCTCGTAGAACCAGTCACCGCTCCACGCAAGGTCCTTGGTCACCATATCACGAAAGCCTGTCATCTCGGTGAACAAGAAGGCGTTGAAATCATCATTAGGGCTGGACTTGTTTCGATCACCTTCAGGTCGGTGGTTGATGGTTTGGAGCCTGACCGATGTGGGAGGAAATGATGGTCTGCTTGGAGGAATAGAGTCATGATTGTCTGCCTTGACAACATAGCTCAAAACGTTGAGTGCCCCCTCGTCGTTAACCTCGTTAAGATGGTTGATCCACTTCCGAACAAATGTAGAAAGACAGGCACGCGCTCTGTCCTCAGCATCCTGAGTGGCAAAGCCTGTGAGGACGCATTTGTCCGTGGCCACGTCGATCAGATCAGCTGTGTCAAGGTCGACAACCAATTGTTCGACGCTGTATGATCCTGGCAGCTGGACCTTATCTCTGATCATTTCTGGAACTTGGGCCATCTTCTTGAGAGAAAAGCCGACGTGAAAGATAATCTCCCATCCCTCGGCCGATGTAACAACCTTGTCGATATCCGGTGAGCCACCTCCCTTTGCATCGTCATCTCTGGGATGGACAATGAATTGTGTGAGGTTTCCGTCTTGGAACTTGAGACAGTACATGGCCTTATCATCCCCATCGATATCAATCAGCTGAATGGTAGGCACTTCCAGGGTACCTTCAATCGAGTCACCCGAGTCAGAAAGAGTGACCTTAACATCGCATAGTTCTGGGTGCAGGATGCCAAATTGGTATTCCAGAGATTCATTGATATTACTCTGGGATAAGGCGATTACTATGTCATATCCTTGTAGGGTGATATTGAGTCGAGAATCAGATGTTGAAGGACCCAGCATGATAAGACTTAATTGGTTGAGAACGGATAGTGGATAGGACGCAAGGAGAATGTGTCATGCTTAATCTTGTCAAGTGCTTGATATGATGGTAGTATTTATATCTGATAACTAGTAAGAATGATAAGGACTGTGACTTTTTTTAGGGCATCAGTATCGTATTCCCCCTTAAGATCTGGGCTTTTAGGCTTATCCCGTCCCTTCTGTGTTTACTATTCTAACAGTACACATGTACCGTAAGTTCTCGAAGATCGGCCACGCTTGGGCTGGGCTACTGCAAGCTTTGAGTCTATTTATGCGGCTATCAATAGTTGGCTGCGTTAGTTCTGCTGAGTGGCGCTGGATCAATATTTGCCTTCTTGCGTGACTTGCTCTGAAGGCAAGAGCCCCAACCCAGCCGCAGTTGGTGGCGAACTAAGCGCGGCCAATTTCGTGGATATCTACTGTATCACCCCGAGAGGCACATTCTGAACCGCCTGCATTTGTTACCAGCCTCCTGGACTTTAGCGTAGTAGGCTAGAGGCTGAATTTTAAAGGATGTGGGTGAAAAGCTAATAAAAAAGTTGTCATCGTCATCACGGATCTGGATTATACATGTGAACAACTCACAGAGACTCCACAACACACATTAGCCTCCCTGCATGTGTGTTGTGAAGTCAGATATATGATGCTGTGGCTAACTAAGCTGAGAGACTAGCCCCGTAGATGTTGGAAATTAGTGGACATACCATATTACAGTTAGGGCCTGTAGTGCGGCGGAATACAATACGCACTACGAAGCGGCTGATCCCATAGCTTGTGCCTAACCAATGTAGATCTCAGCAATTGACCAGCCAGGAAGCATCAAGAAAGGTCTATACTCTATTCCATGATTAGCCGCAACTTTATGCAGACATCTCCGCAAATATTATGCCACAAATCTTTCTATTGTTGATCAGATTGGATGAATAGGTTCTTCGCTTCTATCACATGGTAATATTTTCCCTATTTAGCTTCCCCAGTGCAAGGGTATACGGTGATTGCCGGTACAGGGAGTTATAACAGACACATCGGATCTTGTTTTACTCCAGACGAAACTTACGAACATATAATAAGCAATCTACTTATAATTGCTTTGAAGAAACTATTTATGAAAAAAATAACCACTCTATCTTCAGAGTGTCCACCATCCTTCACGCACATACATATTCTATTTTCACGGCGTTTCTCCACCTTTTCCTTTTGTGATAAAATCGCCAGGTATCATCACTCCCCTACAACATGGCAAAGATATCCGCAAAATGCGAGTTCATGGATAATGCCCTCCCGGCCGGAAACCTCAGCCTTCAGGGCAAGTTCTATGTTGCTGAAGACGAAAACGGAGAACACATGATCTTCTCACTCGACAAACGAGGCCAACTATGTCTCGTTCTCAAGGGACCCAACGGTCACAACGAGCTGATCAACCTATCCAGCAGACTTGGCCTAGCAGACTCGGAAAAAGTCAGCTCTTTTGCAGTCTCCCAAAACAGTAACGGCGACATTCATCTCTGCTTGACAGCAAGAAATAATGATGCAGCGGATAGGCTTTTGGTGATGCCGCCAACTTCTGGTAATAGAAATGCCTGGACTTGTCAGTTCGACCCATACAAGGATCTTTACACTGGAGAACAATGGGGAATTCACGTCCGTGAGCTGTTGCTTGTAAGTACTTTGATTTTCACCTCTCGCATTACGCAATGGTACGTGATGCGGCGTGGCGTATGCTTAACTTACAAAATACAGGGCACAAGCAATGACTCGTCAACCAGCGCAACAGCCTATCCCCAGATCTATCTTATCTTAAAGCATCTATCTATGAACACCGAAGATATTTGGGCTCTTACTGTCAACGTTGATACCAAATCATGGACAAACCCAAAGACTTTCCAAATGCCTTGCAATCCTGACAAGATCATCGACAAATGCGTTGCCAACCTGAAACAGGGAAACTTCATGTACCGCGGCATGTTTGTCTTGTACCAGAAGGCTGCTACAGACCCTACGAAGCTTTCGTTTGTGGGATTCAACCCTACGAAGGAAAATCCTACTTTGAGGTCTATCAACCAAAAGGTTCCTCCTGGAGCTGCTTTTCTTAGTTCTATAGAGAATGGGAAAGGTTCCACTGATCTAATCGTTTGCGGTGCCGAGCTAACGTGGCACAAATCGAGAGATTGCTTAACTGGAACACCCTCTTGGACCACTCTCAGTAAGGCCGGATCTTATTCGGATGTATGTCAGCTTCATATAGCTCAATCTGACAATGTCATCTCCGCTTGGACCCTTCATGACAACCACACCCTTGCCTACCAAGAATTCGACTTTCACGAAGGCTCTGCACCGACACCAAGGACTCCTTTGATTCCTTTACTGGATCAAACCCAATCCACAAACAGATTTGCCGCACTGCAAAATCCAAAACTAGGACAAAAGTTGTTCGTTGTGAACGACAAGAACACAATGGGAGTGATGGAGCAGAGTGTTGAAACAGCACTCTGGATGCCACCTGTTGATGTTGTTATTCCTCAATCAGATGAGATTATTGAGTTCAAATCTCACACGATTCGGGCCGAAGTCACCGACGAGCAAGGTGCTCTACTGGCAAATCGGGCTCTCAGAGTTTGCTCCTCGACTTCTGCTGAGCTCATAATCAATGGCCGATCCATACGTGGCTCTCCAGACGGACAAGTCGTTGAGACAGATGGCAGCGGAACTATCACGATTATCATTAGAAATGATGGACTAGCAAGTCCCATTATCACCTTTGACGGAAAAGACTCTACGGACAACCTGTTGAAAGATGGGCCGTTCACCGTAGACCCTATGTCTAAGTTATGGTCGACGGTAAATAACATCAAATCTGCTCAAGATCTCAGAAACATCACCATGCCAGATGGCTCAAGCTTCATGAAACCCGGCATTAGTAACGATGATTTGGACAAAGCTGCTAAAGCTCTTCAAGATCTTATAAGGGTTCGCCAAGAGCTGACACCACATTCAAGTGTACAACTCGCAAACAGCTCCTCAACCAATGCGACAGTCGGCGATAGACTTTGGGGCTCATGGTACAGGATCAGAGACAGTATAGAGACAGGATTCCAGTGGATCATCGAGAAGGTTGGCGACGTTTGGAAATTCATCGTTCATCTCGCAGGGGAAACATGGACTTTTGTTCTTGGAAGTTATACCCAGGTGGCAGAAGCCATGCAAAAGATCCTCGTCACTATCACTCCAGGATGGGATCATTTGAAGAAGATGTATGAATTTGTCTTCTATTGGGACGATATTCTTGATTTCAAGAACGTTCTGGTCAACATAACGACCCAAGGAATGCTATGGGGGATCGACGGAATCTCTCTGTTGGAATTCCATGTGGACAATTTCTTCAACGACCTACGTCAAAAAGCGCGACATATCAAGTCTGCCAATTTGCCTTCTGAGCTTTCAACATTAAAGCCTGGTAAGAAGGAAGATCTTGAGAGCCAAGTCAAGCAGGAGAAGGGTGACATCGCCCAAGAGGCACTTGGTTCTCCTGGTACGCAATACGGGCTTTACCATCTCAACCATAGTGGTATTCTCAACGAGCAACAAGCGTCGGGTCAGACCTCACTTGATCGTCTCCAGCAACGACTGGGGGATGTCTATCAACAAGTTGAGCATCTGATTAGTCGACTCCAAGGCAACTTTGAGAAGCTCGCTCAGTCCAAGAACCTTACAGTCGAAGAGATTCTGATGGGTCTAGGCGTCGACCTATTGGAAGATACTATCGGCGTTACTCAAAGCGTTGTGATGACCCTTCTTACGTCATTTGGTGACCTGATCCTACTATTGGTGGAGGGTATCAACGAAGCAATTACCATTCCTGTTCTTTCACCTCAGTACAGGAAGCTTACACGCGGAGCTGATCTAACTATCTTGGATGCCATCGCTCTGGTAATCGCCATCCCAGGAACATACTTGTTCGGAATCATAACGGGCAAGAAACCCCGCGGAGTGGTCGGTATCGATTCACTGACGAAACTCAACGTTATGAAGCCTGAGTTAGATGAAAAGATTGGCCATGCCAAGTTTAAAGCACCCGGAGAGAAGCCGACTGGCAGTTTTTATCTTTCCCAAGAGGAAATCGACGCAATCAAATACTACGAGAAGCAATTCATTTCCTCAATTTCAGTTGCAATGACAATTCTAAAGGTAGTTGGGCCCGCTGGTGGCATGATGTGGTATATATTCCGAACATGGCCGACCCTGGCCATCCCTCAGCCTTACAATCTGAAAATGGCGTTATTTTCATCTTGCAAGAATCTCGTCTTTTGGATAGTACAGTTTGCTTCCATCTCTCACTTCTCCGATGGTCGTTTGAATATCAATGAACTCTTGGAAGATCCTGGGTTTAGTAATAGGTTTTACTCTTGGATGGTAGGTGGACTTCCAATCTGCGGCGCATTGGAAGGCAAAGAGGCGGAGCAAATCCATACTCTCGTTTCTGGTATGATCCAAACGGTCCTATTGGCGGACCTTCAAATCAGGAGCTGGACAGGTGAGGCGGGATATAGTACTTATCTGACAGCAGAGGAGTGGTCAAAGCTACTGGGAAAGGTATTCACCGCTGCTTCCGGGCTGACCAAAGGAGGTGGCGGGTATGGAGCTGCTACTGCTCTGGTCTTTACTGTTACTGGGGGATCTCTTAACATTCTTCGAGTCTCCCTTGAGATTGCAGGAAAGCGGGAGATACTGTGTACAGGAATAGGCTTGGAGACTTAAGTAGGTTAGGAATGGGCCGTGTTGCTTTGGATAACGTGTTGGAATTGCCCGTCGACCACTATGAGGAATATTCCAGGGTCATCTTGACTAGTCTTCTCGGCGAGATGAACTTGCGCGTGCTTACAATCGAGGAGTGTCTTGATATACTGAAGCGATATTGTATTGCTAGAAATAGTTCTCTTCACAGGTAGACTTTAATTGTTAGGAAATGTATATTGTACTTGATAGAACTATAACTACGGACGTTAAGATATTAAAAGGTTTCCTTTTTCTTTTTCTTTTTTCCTCCCTCCTTTTATTTTCTTTCCTTTTTTATCCTCTCCCCCCTTCGTGTTCATCCATCTGATCTGTAATCCAAGGTTCTAAAGAAAACAAAGGGGGGAAAGACAACTCCATATAATAAATGACAACAGGTACAATACCTTATCGTGTTTTCAACCTGTCAAAAAGTAATTATTTCTGATCCCCCTTCTACTTACAAGTTCCAAATGCAAAGACCCTTATCCAAGAAATAGCATATTTGCAAATCGCAGTTGTGTGCGAGACCCGAAGCTTCGTGATCCCGAAAGAAAACGAAAAACCTAACATTTATCCTTTCTGACAATTACATTCCAGTTAGTGTTATGGAACGCCTGGCCCACCACCTTTTGTGCAGCGGCAGGAGCGCAGTTTTTGATAATGAACCTAACGCCATCTATAATGCTTCTAAAACCTGATGATTCTTTTTCTTTGTCGGTCTGAGTAAGTCCATCGTTAGTTATGAAACCTCTTTAACCCCTATTCGAAAAGGAGGAATAGAAGGGAAACTCACGTCGTTACACCACCAGATAGCCGAGTTCCAAGAGCAACTGACGCGGCCGCAGTTGCCTGGCCCAGGGCCATTTTTCGGCTTTCCCGGCCAGCGTTCAAGATACCCAATTCCATCTAAGATTCTCTCGACGCTGGCTTCTCCCCAAGGTCCGCCGCAATAAGACCTAGGAGCGTCCCAATCTTTGGCAAAATCTGGAATATCCTGGAAATCTCTAGTGAAGAGCTCAAAGCCTGAGCCAAGCTCACTGAGCTCACTTGCAGTAGTGTTGAAGAATTCTTCGTCCCAGTTAGGGTTTAGCTTGACAAGTTTCTTGTGAACTTCCTCAACCGTTCCGTGCAAGATAGTTTTGGGCCCACCTGGGGTAACTTCGACCTCCCATTCCGGTACGAAGACACCGCGGCCCATGATAGGAGCTTTGAGGGTGGCTGCCTGAATTATTTAAATACTAGCCGAAGGTTTTGACAGGAATCTTCATGCAGGGCCCGACTAACATTGCAAAGTGCTGCAGTAGCGAACAGAAGAGAGTAGTTGAGCTTCATGGTTTTAGAAGATGAATGATAAAGGTCAAGTTGAAAGCTTGTTGCCTAGAAGATATTCCACTTACGAGGAAGCGGAACTATTTATACTTCTCGAGATGTTAACGCAGTCGCCCAGAAGTATTCTCCTTATTCACGAGCCCCCTGAGCTCGTATTTTCGACTCATGCCAAGGCTGAACTTTGTGAGAAGCTGCCGTAAGCTGATGGACAAGCACTGCCAGATTCTAACTGCATATAAACGTATTTACGCATCGCGGCGTCCTTCTTTTTTTGGTTATATTATTCAACTTGAGGTGAATCTAGATAGTATAAATTAGCCAAGATCTATTATTTTCCTGCGTTGGCAGCTGACCTTCGTCCTGGCTCAAGTCAAAATAGACACAATGAGCGGGTGGTCAGATCCCGAGAAGCCATAGATACTGTTCTTGTCAACTTGGCCAATTACATTAATATAGAACAAAGCTTTGCTGACGCTCTATTGAGTAAAGAACAATCGTCTAGCGCGACGATATTCCCGTTTCTAACACCTAAAACCTCCGCCTGATGTCAGCAATGCCAGATAAGCACAGCCCTGGCGTGCGAGGTTTAATCCACCAGCCATATTATGTGATCTGCGTAGATTGCCAAGGGACCCACGTTATGGTCCATATTATTGCTGTTGCGCGATATGCGATCGCCTAAGGGGCGCTCGACAACTGGTTTCCCGAACGCTAGTTAATGATTGCCTGATTTTTTAACGAGCGAGCAGGGGATCAGGATATAGCCATAACTCTATATAGTGCCTGTAGGGCTTATCGGGAGTATTTACTTCTTACTTATCATGATGTTTAAACCTGGATAACTTGATCATGGACGTTTTGCATTTGCCGGGGGTTATTAGTTCATATAAAATTATGCATGACTTCTCTGTATATCACAAACAACCGACCCCATAAGTCAGGGGAACATGCATCTGAGGTTACAGAGCATCTTGAAGCCGTGTACCGTGCTAAGACGGGTCCCTGTGGATATCAGTGACCAGCAGCAGCACAGTAATCAAACCATGATTCTCAACACAATTGAGATTTAATGTTATATGATAGCTCTTGCTAGATATTTCCATATAACTCCTGTATAGTAAGCTGGGATACTTAAATAAACCTCCTCCAGTGCCCAATTCTCGGGATTGGTCTTGTAGTTGGAGAGTCATCTAGTCCTTCTTGAGACCTGTAATCAAGTGATTGCTTACTAGTACAGTACACCTCTTGACATCTACGCGTCTCTAGCCCACGTTTCCCATTCATAGGCAGCGAGCATAAATGGTCCCACACCGTTTTGACCATTCTCCAGTGTTGGTCTACTAGAGTAGTACTTGAACCTATTAGCATAACTCCCATCTCATGGTGGTTAATATACTCACTTCAAATGATACATCATTACCAAGTATACCCTCAGCCACAGTACCATTAAGAATCAACGATCCATCCTCGGGTTCTTCGACAAAATTATCGACGAGACTCACAAACGCATCTTGCGCTGTGTCAAGATAATCATCTCGATCAAGATATCCCAGGTCAACTCCCTTTAGCAGTCCCCAAGTGAACATAGAAGAAGCGCTGCTCTCGAGAAAGTTCTCTTCACGCTCGGGATATGGCTCATCCATAGCTTGCCACCAAACACCAGATTCAGGATCTCGAGCTTCCTTTAGTCCCTGAGCGACAGATTCAAGGTAGCCAAGTAGCTGATCGTAGCCGGGATGGGAAGTGGGGAAGAACTGTAAGACCTCGACGAGAGCCATGAAATACCATCCCTGAGCACGTCCCCAGACATGAGGAGACCGGCCTGTCTCTGGGTCGGCCCAAGGTGCCTCACCTTCAACCCATCCGTGCACATGGAGACCAGAGGTCTCGTTGATGGTGTGTGTATGGATGAGCTCGTACTGGAGCAAGATGTCGTCCCAAGCTGTCTCGTTATCGCGATCAAATAGGTGCGTCCATCTGGCGTAGAAGGTATCTGCCATGTAAATTCCATCTAGCCACATTTGATTTGGAAAGAATTGTTGGTGCCTGAGTTGCGTATGAGTAAAAAGCGAGAGGAGTAAAGAGCGATCATGGGTAAGGTAGCTCACCAAAAGCCGCCGGAGGGTGTCCGAGGATAATGGTCCAGCATATGTCTAATGATGTTGGCGGCTGTCTTGTATTTCAACTCTCCTGTCTGATTATACAAGTAGAGGTAGTTATGTCCCATCCGATACTCATCAAGGATATACCTAGAGGTGTTCAGCCCTTTGATAGTACCGTTCGGCTGCACAACCGGGCCAGAAATCTGCCCAATATACCAATCCAAATACTTCTCATCTCCAGAAAACTCATAAGCTTTCTCAAAACCAAGATACAAAACTGCGTCCTGATATCCAAGGTCGGGCGTAACGCCCTTCGCGATCATGGTGTCTGCCATTCGAAGCAAATAAGAGTTATTCTGGGCGGCGACGAGCTTAAGCATCAGGAAAAATAAGAGGCGTATCATAATGCCAGTTTTAGTAAACGAATATAGGTGAGGCCGTGTTTCGAATGCGTTTGTCGTCTCGAAGTAAAGGTTATGAGACCATGGTATTCTACTTGAACGGCAGAAGCATCATTTATGTCCCATGCGGGCTTTCGTTATCAACAAGGCAGGTGGTATTAGGCTACAGGTCATGTTTAATTTATTCCCAGTCAATATAGGTATGATCAAGCGCTTGTGATCACCTTGTGTTTCAGGTTGACTTTTTATCAAGGCCTTGTGAGGTCACCAATGAGGGGAAGTGGCCTCCATCTAGGTTGCATCACATTGCCCTGCCAATCAGAGACTACCAACCCTGCCAAGTACGGAGACCCTCGGAAAACATTATGCTTAAAGTTGTATTTTTGATCTGAGGTTCGCGCGGTAGAATGTGGCGATCAGGGGCGGGTGGGCTAATCCCTCCAATAGATGAATCTATCCATTCCGAGGTTGCATAAACGAAGGGGGGTCATCATATCTCACACAGGCCGAGTGATCTATACCTGGTGTGAATACAGACAGAACATCTGATATGTGAACATGGATTATGTGCTGGTCACGGCGTTCGCGTTCGACGGTATAGTAAATCTCGGCTAAACTGGTATAACTTAGTAGTAAAAATAATAAATATAACTAAAAGTTATTCATATTTAATATAAGTTATTAATAAACTTAGGATAAAAGGGTATACTAAGAATATACTTAATTATTATTAGTGCAAAATTGTTCCGCTTGAGGTGCCATCGCGAGAAGTCATTCTTTACCTCGCCAATCATATTTTCCCTCAGTGTGAAGCCATCTCAACACTCTGGGATCAGCTGGTAGTGAAAATGCCGCTCATGAGAACCTGGGACCATCTTGATCGACTTGGGAATCTCCCATCCGACATTGAAGGCTGCTCTCTCACCCTTAGGTTCAATAACGGTCCTTTGCGTAACTCAGAAAGAGGCCGTCGAAAGGTTCAACCAAAGCCCAAGTTCCTGGATGGCGAAATCTCTGATGACACAGACTACATCAAGTTGAATAACAAGTTTTATCCCGGTACAATGATCAGCTCTGTCGACAAGAATAACAATATTACTTTTTCGGTCACAGCTGGGATTCTAGTCCGAAGGGTGAGGAGCGACGTCTCATCTGTTCCTTTCACTGCTGGGAACCACACGTCGACAAGTACCCAACACGATTCGGGAAAACGGATGTCGATTCTAGGAACACCTTTAGGGTTCTGCAGGGCGATAAGTCAGGTTCTGCAGTAGGATTTGTGTGCGAGCGCAGTGGTGGTAGCGACATTGCTTTGGCTAAGCTCAACGACGGAATCGTCTTCGAAAACAAGTTTATGGAAATGGACGCAGCACCCAAGAAGTTCCTCAGGTCTGAAGAACAAAACATGGGTGACCATTATATGTTTGATTCCTTCGCAACTGGAAAGCAAAGAGTCGCCGGTTTTGGACGATGCTTCACCATGGGTTGGACTCAGGATGAGCCTCACCATCATCTCATTGTGCCTCAACATGGCGCACATTTGATGCCTGTCGATGAGGTCAAGTATATCGCCTTGGAACAGGGCGCCTACGTTACCAACTCCCCAGAGATTATCGGCAAGCCTCAGACTCGCGATAGTGTTTGTGGATCCGTGCTTCTTAGATGCAAAGCCAAAAACCACAAGAGAAAAAATCAACCGCAAAAGACCTTGGATGAGGGCGGGATTGGCGGCATGCTACATTTTTGCGATCTCCAATTCAAAAACAGCAGCCGGGCGGACAGCTTTATCCTATATGCCGATTCGTTCGATCCTCTTATCGATGATAACTGGACTATTGTCCAAGATACTTTGGAGGACAAGGTGCTTACTGGTCAGGGTGAAGAGCAAGGCTCCCCCTCAAAGAAACAAAAAACAATGATAACAGACTAGGAGACTTTAGCATCGCTGAGGAAAGAATAAGGACGCCAGTCGGCTCTTCATTGTTATATATAATAAAACCCGAAGCAGTTAGCATAAAACCATTAAGACAGGAATTAAAACATTATTCAACTACCTGCTTGGCGACCCAAGGTTTCATTACCATCACTAACTCGATCTGGGGCTCGATCTGGGGCTCGATCATGTAATATGCAGTCCCATACACGATCAACCCCGATGCTGGAGACTTGGGTGGAAAAGTTGGGTTTATACTCTTGTCTACCGGGCTGATCGCGGGTTTCGGTGGTCGGTGGCTGTTCCCCGAAACCAAAGGTCTGTCGTTCGAGAAGATGGATGAGCTTTGCGCGATGAAAGTACCGCCCAGAAAGTTTCAAGAAACTGTGGCAAGATGCGATGATATGGAGATTACGGTCCTTGATACGAAGGCATCAGAGGGGCGGTAGAGGTTGAGGTGGCTTGAGAAGACCGTGAAGCGGGACTTTTACTCAGAACGCTAAGTACATTTCGGGTTCTTGGTTTGAGATGCATTTAGAATGTAGAGTCATATATTGTCAACCTGCCTAGCGAAGGACATATCAAAGGTTCAAGACGAACGATATTATTATTTCCCATATAAACCCTCCTTCTTAGCTAATTCCAGGTACTGGCCCACCACTTCCTTCACCAAAGCGTCGTATGATGCAAGCTCGATTTTGAGAACATCTTTCACCTATTAGAACCCATGTTAGCCTTCATAATGACTATAGTCTTTGACACTGATCCAGCGACACTTACCTTGCTCGAATCCCATTTCACAGGAATGGTTGGTTGCGGACGGCGCTCCTTGAAGAACCCGGAGTCAAACGCCTCAGGGAAATACTTTTTGATAATAGGAATCGTGTCCTCCCATTTCGCCTCAGTGTTCATCACGAAAGACTGGTTCCCTTCAACGCTAGGGTCCAGCACTTTGACATGTGCGCGAGCCACGTCCGCACAAAGGACAGCATTCCCGATGGTGGGTTCCATATCATGGCCGTTTAGTAAACCGTTGATAAGCGCTCTGGTCGAGTCGGTAAGTATACCCTCGGTGCTGTCCATGAGCTCTTTTCTTCCGAAGACCCAGGACGGCATAATGGAGATGAGATCAAAGCTCGTAGCATTATTACGGACAAAGGCTTCAGAAGCATTCAGCGCTGCTGCTTTGCCAATACAGTACGCCTGGAGCTCAGATTCGTATGGCGGCTCTGGAACAAGTACACGATTTTCGGGTCCTCGAATGGTCTCACCCACTTCATTGTGAGTATAGACCTCTGGGGGCGCAATGGCCACGGTTGAGCTAGTCATGACAATGCGCTTCACTGTCTTACTCTTCTCGTGTGCGGATTTGAGAATCCCAAGACTACCGTTGATAGAAGCGGTGACCAAGGCGTCTTCGAGCTGATCTTGTGAAAGTCCCCAAGCATGTATAGGCGCAGCGGCGTGAATGATGTAGTCCACTCCCTGGACGGCCTCGTCATATGCGCCCTCGATGGTCATGTCGGGAATGATCACAAACGTGAGCTGTGTTGGAGAGGGTCCAAGAGAGACAATAGATGAAGCTGATTGTACTGCGTCTATCTTGACCTGCGAGCGAGCGGCAGCACGGACTCGGAAGCCACTCTTGAGAAGGTCTACGAGAATCTCATAGCCCAAGAAGCCAGTGCCACCAGTAAGAAGCACGAGTTTACCGTCCATGTCGATGATGTTTTTTGATGAAGTGATTAAATGTTTCTGGATGATTCTAAAAAGGTGAAGACACTGTTCACTGCTGTGACTTTATACTCAGCGCTTCTCATGTGTAATTCGAAGCATCCGAAATCAGAGCATAGTGCCGCAACATCAATTCGCACATATTTCCTAATTTGGATAGTAAAACTCCGTCGAACTTCACACCTTGTCAGCTCTCAAGGCAATTCCGCAGCTTTTCCAGCAAAGGCTGGCAATACGCCTCGTCCCACAGAAACGAAGACAAGGTCTTTCGTATGACGCTTGCTGCTTGTGGAAAATCATCCAAACGCCCTTGTGCCAATGATTGAAAGAGATTGAGAAAGTACTGCTTTTCCGGGTAAAGCTCCACCTTTTCACCTATCCCAAGCAACCCAACGAAAGCAATCCACAATAGCGCCTCTTCATTCTCCACCCAATCGTCTTCATCAGTCGAAATTGTCTCGACTGTATCCCGAAGTCTTATGCACATTCGGTTAATCAATGGGCTCGAAGGAGGTACTCGACGTAGAGTCATATATATAAAGATATGAGCAGCTTGGACAAGTGCTCGAAAGAGTCCGTTAGCACCGAATCCCTCGTCAGTTTGCTGATAGAGGTGTTGTAGAATTGCACTGTCAACGTCGTTCAATTGAATTCTGAGGGTTTCTGGCAAAGTATCCCTTGACTGCTCTGCTAGAAGCAGTTGTCGGGTGTGGGTAAATATCCGAAAATGATCACCAGAGCCATTGGCGTCTAGACATCGATGGAACGGTTGGCTTCTACCTTGCGCGATAATGTACTCTGGTAGATGCGCTTCTTCTCGGCGTAAAGTTGTAAATAACGGTAAGCGTCCTAGAGCGATGGCAACTTGTATATCTGCCCTGATATCTAATTAGTGGCGCTTATGGAGTTGAAACTACAACTTACAAGTCGACTGATTTGCCAAGGACGAACTCCTCATCAAAGCTACCTCGACCACCGCGCGAGTTTACGAACACATGAACGCCTCCCAAATGCATCTCTGCTGCCTCGAAGTCTCCATCACAAACCTATAAGTATATCAGCCGCCATCTAGCTTTACCAAAGCAAGATACACCTACAGCCGCAATTGCTAGAGTTGACATAGTTGACATGATGAAGCTCATGTTGCTAAGGTCATTAACCGACGATGCTTTTCCTAGCTGTGCTTGGATCTCGCGCATCGCTTCGCCCTTTTGACGGATACCTTCGACCTGCACAGAAAGCTGCAGACCTGAATACTCGGCTTTCCAAAGTACTGCAGTCAAGGCCAGAGTGCTGTGCATCATGGGCGCGCTCTGTAGCGAATAGGAGAACCATGATTTAGAACGGTCGACTCCAGCAGAGTATGAACCAAATTTGACTAGAACTGTCAACAGGTCAGCGGAGTTCATCATGGTTCTCATGTGGTTTATGACCAAGTCAATCAACGTACAATACTTGACTAAGAAGTCAACTTGTAGGTTTGTAGGAATTGGAAGACTGCTGAACGGATCAACGCTCCCAGAGGAGATTGATTTTCTTATACGAGTCCGCCCTGTAAATCCTAGAAAGCCTCCTCTGGGTTTCGTGGGACCTACCAGCGTCGGGGCTCCTATTTTGGCTTTTGATGAGGATGTTCTTTTCCTGAGCCCGGTTCGTATTGCATGGCTTCTGACAGACTTCTTTAAATCTGTGCGCTCACCGCCACTGCCCTCTACAGCGATGAATTTGTACTGTGACATTTTAGGTGTATAATATAACTTTGAATCGCATGTAGGATCTTCAGATGTCCAAGTGAGATATGTAGCCCGGACATAAGGCCGGTCCTAGGCGGTATCGCCGGCTTAGGTACTGTTTGCTAGGTAGCATCAGCACTAATGAAGACTCGAAAATTTAGGAATTTAGGAATCTAGATCCATGACACGTTCGTTTGATTACTAATTGCTAGACGATTTACAGTGCCGTCTACACGCACAGTTGGTTGTGAATAAATAGAGGTCAGCTTTTTCGCACAGCCAACTGCTGAGCTGTGTCAGATAACTCGAGATAAGATTAGATACGATAAGATAAGCATCCAGCCACGGAACCATCATTAGCCACCATTAGCCACAGCCGACAATCGTTGGGTCAATTTCAGTGCACTCGCCTGTGACACGGTGCAATCAGGCCTGGCCTTGAGTGTAATTGGGAAGTTATTGACATAGCTTCCCCGTTGGAATGGATGGGCTGCGCGGAGAAGCTATGTGACCTCAGCTTACACAGCCGACTGTAGGCGGGGGGTTGACCTTTAGAAACTAGGTAAATCATGGTCGCCCGCGATGCCGACCTAACATCAACTCCGAGATCATTCAAGGATTTTCCCGAAGATTAGCAAAAAGTCACAACATTCATCTTGACTACCTATATACGCTGTGGTTTCGAATCAGCAGCTGCGTTTCCATTATTGACGCGGCGAAGGTGCTGAATCTTGGCCTACCCTAGACCGCTCCGCGCAAAGGACTAATGACGTAGCCAGCTTAGTAGTCGCATCTGAAAACAGAAGGCGTTTCCGAGAGTTGCCTTTTCGAGACTTCCAGAGGGGAAACAAAACACAAGTCAAGAAGCATTGACATACCCAGGTTAATTAACTCACTTTTCGAGTGAAATGTCTGCTTACATAGGGACATAATGTTGACGGTTTCTCATCATCAAATTACGCAACTATTGAATCGTCTGACAGCCAGTAGATGCCGTCAGATGATCAATGAGTTATCCAATGGCCTAGCAACATTGGCCGGTGAAAGCCAGCTCCCCACGTCTCAGCGATCAATTCATCAACCCATGCGAACACATTTCACCAATCAAAAGGGCGACCGCAACTTATTCATGCCATCAACAGATGGCTCCTTGTCGACGATAAAGCTATTGACTGTCCCGGGCGATGGTAACCCCGCACGCGGCCTAGTAGTAATATCCAAGGCAGACGGACAACCACTGGGGATAATCAGTGCAGGTGGACTTACAGCGTTCCGCACAGCTCTGGCATCCATGACTCTTTTTGCACACTCCCCATGGCCAAAGGAAAACATCGCGGTCTTTGGCGCTGGCCCTGTTGCCGCATGGCATGCTCGTCTTGCCGTTCTGCTGTATCCGGATGAGGTCAGCCGGGTCGCATTTATTGGCCGCAGCCGCTCGAGTTTGGACAGGCTCATCCACTCAACGAAGCCTGCTTTGCATCAGCTCTCTCCCAACTTATCTATAGACTCGTTGTCTCAGCAGGAAACTACTGGTTACAACAAGAGACTCCGTGAGATTGTGTCCGCGTCAGATGTTCTGTTCTACTGTACACCAGCTACCGAGCCACTCTTTCCGCACAGCTATCTCAAAGCAGAAAATGATGGCCAGGCACCAAGAGGGAGATTCATCTCGCTTGTAGGCTCCCATAAGCCGGGCATGCAAGAGGTTGATACCGAAACACTACTGTCTGGCAATGGCAAAGTCTATGTTGATTCTAAAGAGGGCTGTCTGAATGAGGCTGGGGAGATAATCAAGGCAGACCTGAAAGCGAAGGATCTGACGGAGATAGGCGAACTATTTCGATCACGCAAAGAAATCCACGTGGGAGGTGCCCACAATATCGTCTACAAGAGCGTTGGTATCGGGCTGATGGACTTGATCATTGGAAAGGCACTACTGGATGTAGCTAGAGAAGAAGGACTTGGGACAGAGATAGGGGAGATTTGATGTACCAAGTAGCTTTTCATTGATTTCAACGATTCCTGAACCTATGAAGGGCTTCTGCAATCTACATAAGTTGGCATGATTCGTTGCAACGCATACGGATCTTATGATAACGTAATATGGATCTCCCTATGAACAGCCTGCATACCCAAATCTGGGGAACACGAAGCAAAGGTACGTATCGAGAATTCTCAAGGTCTTGGCTAACATCTAAGCTTTTCTCGTGCAACGCCACGCGCGACATCCTTGGATCGACTCCGCAAGTATGCGAGCAAGCCGAGATGGCCTTGAATAGCCGCCAGCTCTAGATATAAAAGAGCTCGCCGCCCTCCTCAACCCATGCAGAGAGCACTGGCGTTGCGCTGAGACCCTCATTTCTCAACGGACGTTCTTGTCCCTGGCGCATACAATGCACGTTGTTCTCGACCGCGGCTATTCTCAAGGCCCAAGTCAGAGCTTAGGAGTTCCTCTAGCTCCCCCGGAAATCCCTGCCCGTAGTCCCCGCTTATTCGCGAGTTATTGCCCACGTTTGACTAAGCTCCGTTCCTTGCATCGTCAGCTTCGGACCGTGATCGGCGGACATCAGCGGCGAAGGACCAGCTCCACAATGAACTGAGTCGACGCAAAGCAATGTCTCTAATTGGCCACGGCACACGCGCTAGAAATCTCTTGTCGTTCCAGAAGCCGGCTAGAAACACCGGCAATTACTGAAGAAAAGCTTGCATCGGCTTCTCGGAAGGAGGCTGAAAATTGGCATGTCTAGCTTATCTGGAAGCGCGCGGCTACGATGAGGCTTTTTACAACCTCATCTTGACGATGATGCATTTCCGTATCCTGTTTCCACAGACATCGATTCTGGGGAAACCCTTTATCTCAAGTTCGCCCCCTTGTGGAGAGAGCGAATCTGGAGCAGTGTGGACTTTATGGGGAGATGAAAAGGTCATTTGTAGGGCCATAGTGGGACCATAACGTAAAAGTTAGCAAATTCTTTTGAAGCTGTATCGATCTGGCCATTGCTTGTTTTTCGTATCCCCTGCTCATTTCTCTGCCGATCTCTCGCCGACTATCACTGACTAACCGCGAGCTGTCATTACTTCCAAAGCATAGCTTCATATGGGCCGAACTTCGGTGCGCGACGCCATCGGCCCAGGCCGAACGTACAAAGTTTGTGGGTCGACTTGACTCGAATTCTTAGCTTTTTTGCTACCGTTACCGGCGAATTACTTTTTTTGCCCCAGACTCTTTGGCTTTTATTTAAAAGCCATTGCCATGCACTCTAGGAAAGTCTGTTCCAATTGTCGCCGAGTCAATTGAGATTACCTTACTTATACCTGCACCGCCGTCGGTCACTTTGAGTTTTCTCCCCTCTTTTCAACACACGATACCTTCTTCAACAATATCGACACACAAAGCAATGGGTTTCACATCGAAGAGCGCTCCGGCGCAGCCTGATTCTCCTGTGGATCAGGAAAAGGCCGTAAATGATGCTCCTCCCGCTTTCACTGCTGCGCCTGGAAATGACGATGCGGTTTTGGCTGGAGAGGATGGTGAATTAATTGACTACAAGACTTTGACGTGGTGGTACGTTGCGACGTCAATTGACTTTATCTCCGCCAATGCTAATTGTTTATAGGCAAGGCGGTATCGTCCTGATCGCCGAAACCGTCTCCCTCGGTATTCTATCCCTTCCCTCGGTGCTGGCCACCGTCGGCCTTGTCCCCGGTATCGTCCTCATTCTCGTCATGGGATGCCTATCAACATACTCTGGTCTCGTCCTGGCCGAGTTCCGAGCTCAATACCCCTTCGTGCAAAACTTTGGCGACGCTGTCGAGGTTATCGGAAAGTCCATTGGAATGGGTCGCGTGTTCCAGGAGTTCTTTGGCTGGGCTCAGGTCATCTTCCAGGTGTTTGTCATGGGAAGCCATCTTCTCACATGGACCATCTGCCTCAACACTCTTACCAACAGCTCAACATGCACTATCGTCTGGGCTGTTGTTGGACTGGCTGTTTTCTGGGTTCTTAACTTGCCCCGAACTCTCAAGTACACCAGCTACATGTCTATGGCTTCTTGCATTTCCATTACCGTCGCTGTCCTCATCACTGTTGGAGATGTCGCCAACGAGCGCCCCATCGGCTCTGGAAGCATCCACGTCGCTCGTGAGCTTGGTTTCACTGGCGCATTCCTTGCTGTCACCAACATTGCCATTTCGTTCTCGAGCCACTCTTGCTTCTTCACCGTCATCTCCGAGTTCAAGAAGCCTGAGGACTGGCCCAAGGCTCTGGCTTTCCTCCAGATCGTCGACACCACCCTCTACCTCCTCGCCGCCATTGTCATCTACGTCTTTGTCGGCCCTGATGTTCCTTCGCCCGCTCTGTCTGCCGCTGGCTCTAGCACCATGCGAAAGATTATCTGGGGCATCGCCATTCCCACCATTGTCATTGCCGGTGTCATTTACGGTCACGTCGCCTCCTCATACATTTTCCAGCGAATGTTCCGCAACACTAAGCACGTGATCCGACGAACAAAGCTATCCACCTTCGCCTGGTTCGGCGTCACCTTCGGTACATGGGCTCTTTCCATGGTCATCGCCGAGTCCATTCCCGTCTTCAACAACCTCCTCGGTCTTATCTGCGCCCTGTTTGCCAGTTGGTTCTCTTACGGTCTGCCCGGTATCTTCTGGCTCTGGATGCACTATGGCAACTGGTTCAAGGATGGAAAGCAGACTTGCCGCTTCGTTGGCAATGTGATTCTGTTCCTTACTGGTTTCCTCATCTGTGTGCTTGGTCTGTGGGCTTCGATTGAAGCTATTGCTGAGGGAGGAAGCAAACAGCCTTGGTCTTGCGCCAGCAACGCTGCGAAATAAGCTGGAGCTTTGTTTCGGGATGATGATGATTAGATTTAATATGAATAATACCCATGTTTACGTTTGTAATAGACCTTGTATCAATGCAGAACGTGACGAAGACTCGAGTGACATAGTCTAGTTACTATAAGGACAGCTGAATCAAGCATTTTGTGGCTGGCTGGAATACTCAGCCGTTCTGTACTGGACCGTATCTGGCTACACTAATCCAACGGAATCTACCGCAATTTAAGTCAAAGCTTTGTGAATCGTTAGGTTTGTGATGTACATGCCTCGAATGTGATAAGCCTGCATTGATTTTCAGCTCCTCCGCATCCAGCTGATCCATATTGGGGTCTAGCCAGCTCCAGAATCTGCAACAGCCCGTTTTGCATTTCTTAGTTCGACAGTGGCTGGCGTGGCCGTATTCTCAACCAATCAATGATCAAAATTCCGTTTCTATGTCTCAGCTAACTGTCTGATTGACCATCCAGAGCTTTCATCACATTTTTAGCTGGAATACTGAGCTTTGCTTGCGAACATTATTAAAGTCTTATAAACAGGCTGGAAGTTGCCTTCAATTGCCGTTAAATCTTTATCAATTTTTTTCTCTATCCAGTGCACTCCAAGCAATTGAATTCAACATGTCGCTCCAAAACCTATCCGCTGCTGAGCTTGTTCAAAAGTTCGACAAAGATCCAAGCAACAATGAATTGGCAGATGAGATGCACCGTCGTGTAACTGACTCTTCCCTCAACAAAGACCTATTCGAAGAAATCAAGTCCCTAAAAGACTCTCTTGAAGGAGTTTCAAAGCCATCTAAACAAATCGCAAGGCCTAAACGTCCAACTGATTGGGTTAACTGCATCGGTCAGCAAAAGTGCACTCCCAAATATCTACGAGATGCAAGTGATATCTCGGACCTTATCAAGGCTGTTCAAGATGGCTCATCTCAGAAGCTCAATGTTCGAGCTGTTGGATCAGGTCATTCGTTCTCTAACGTCTGTCCCACTGACGGTATCCTGCTTGATCCACATGGCATGAACAAGTTTTTGGACCTCAACCCCTCTTCCTTGAAGAAGCCAGCTGAGGCCGGAAATTATGTTTTTGTCGAGAGTGGGATCACTATCAAAGATCTCAACACCAAACTCGATAAGAAGGGCAAGGCTCTTGCGACCATGGGGGCATACGATGGCCAAACTCTTGTAGGAGCTATCTCGACTGGCACACACGGCAGTGGTAAAGAGTCCGGCAATCTCGCCAGTCTCGTCCGAGCAATCATTCTTGTCTCAGACTCTGGACTAGTCTACCAGATTGAGCCCAAGGACGGCATCACTGATCCTGCCAAGTTTGTCCCTGGATACGCTCAGACGCTAAAGCAAGATGACGACTGGTTCCGAGCTGCCCTTGTTGCAATGGGTTGTCTAGGTCTTATCCACTCATACATCATCGAAGTTGTCGACACCTTCTACCTGAGTGAGGTGCGCGCATTGACGACTTGGCAACAGTTTAAATCTGAACTCGCCGGCGGTCTAAATTCCAAGCCTTTGCAAAACCACTACTTCGAGCTTGACTTGAACCCTTATCCTATTGCTGGATTTAACTTTGCCGTCACTATTACTCGAACTATTTCCGACGTTAAAAAGCGTAGTGGAAGTCGTGGCTTTGATAATTGGCTTGCTGGCCTTCTTGCCCAGCACCACTGGGTGGAGGATATCCTTGTATGGACCTTGAATCGCTGGCCAACGTGGAGCCCCACCAGTATCACAACAGCAATGAAGACTCTGAGAGTCGACCATTATGTGGACAAGAGCTTCAAGGTCCTTGATATCGGCGCCGTTGATGATGTCAAGGCCTATGCTATGGAGTTATCTTTCGATGCCAATCAAGACATTGTAGCCATCGTCGATCGTATCTTGGCTACATTCCAAAAGGCAGCTCACGACAAGTTATGGTACATCGCCGGTCCCTTTGCTCTGCGGTTCGTCAAGGATTCAGATGCTTTCCTAGCACCGCAGCAGGGTCGAACGACCATGATGGTAGAGATGGATATGCTTTTCGGAATCAAGACGGGCAATGACTTGCTCAAGTATATGAGGCATGAGTTGTGCTCTGGAGAAGATGGAAGGGGTGTCAGAGTCCATTGGGGTCTTGACTTGGACACCGTTCAGAAAGGAGACACCGCCGACATGTATCCAGAAACATATGAGAAGTGGCTGGCTATCTATCAGAAGTTGAACTCGACCGGTATCTGGAACAGTCCTTTCACAGAGCGCTTGGGGATTTCTATGCCCATGAAATAGTTCTGATGAATTACTCTCTACTCTTTTGTTGCAATTACTTAAATTGTCTGGGTATAACAGTAGTATTTGTTTCAGCATATCTACTAGTCTAATAACTCGAAGCGAAGGTTTGCAGTATGGTATCGAGTCCCAAGCCAGACTTTGAGAACCGAAGGCTTCAATCCAGCTGGCCTTGTTCGCAGGTTAGAATACTTGATCATGTCATAATAAAGATCTCCTGATTCAAGCAGCTTCGTAACTGGATGTCGCAAGCTCCAAGAAATAGTTGACTGCGTTCAAATTGTAGTGATCAAGAGGCTGCGGGCTGTTGATGCCAATCGTTTCGAAGGAACATCCAGAAGGAAGAGTCTTTGAGGAGTCAGAACTAGTGTTGGAGGCACTTGCGAAGCGCTCATCAATCCATGTCAGCCACAGCTGCTGAGTGGCGTACAGAACCGGGAAATGGTTAGATCCCTTGACTAGAACGTAGTGGAGGCCACGATCACCAAAATCCTCACAGGTACGATTCACGGTCTTCGAAGTTAAAGCCGGTACAACCGCCTGGTCGTTGGTGCCTTGCAAAATCAGCATCGGACCTTCGAAAGCCTTTCCGCCAACAGCCGTAAGATTCGCAAATTGGTTGGCGGCGGTTGAGTTCAGGAATTTATCTTTGAGGAGGGATGGTTTAGGGCTGCTGGCCATGAGGTCTTGGAACAATTGCGAAAATCCTGAGTTGCAGCTTGAAATGTTCCTCAGGATCTCGTCGAAGGCCAAGCCCTCAGGAGTAAGGATATCCGACAGTGGGACGTGAGGATAGATGCTGTGTACCGCTTGGGCAATCTCAAGGAGTGGAGTATCAATGTTGTAGATCTGAGATTGCTCAATGGCGTTCGTGATAGGAGCCGCCGCGATGGCGCCCAGGTAACCAGGAATCTGAGCATCAACCTGGTTCTGGGCAGCGGCCCAAGAAGCAGCACCACCTTGAGAATGACCAAAAACGACAAATTCCTTAGTCAACTCTCCGGGAAAGGCTTCGTGAGCTGCTTGAGCTGCGTACAAGACATCAAATCCTGTCGAAGGAGATGCGACATACTGATGGACGATGTCATTGCCCTTGATATCTTTGGCAACCCCCAAGCCCGCAAAGTCAGAAGCGACTACAGCGTATCCTGCGAGGGCGAGCTCAAAGGGTGCACCGTACTGATAGAAGAGATTTCTCATGTGCGAAGGTGCACACTCAGCATAGATACCGGAAGTTCCGTGCGCCCAGGAGACGACAGGTGCGGCTTTGGCAGCATTACGGTTCAGGTAGGGCCACAGAATATAGGCTGAGACTGGGACTAGAGTTCCATTGAGAGTCTTGGATTGGTAGATGAATCGAGATAGAGCGACCGCTGGCGGAAGCGTGTAGTTTGCACTTTCAGTAAAGTGCTCGACTTTGAGAATAGAGCCTGGTTTGGCAGAGCTGGTGTTGGAAGGAAGCTCTGTGTAGAAGGGATCATGCAACACGGGTCCGGTAGCCCAGTTGGATTGTTCGAAACGGACGGCAATCTCGAGGTTGCTAATGACAGTTCCGGAGAGGTTGAGGGAAGAAATTTGGTCTTTGGTCAATTCAAAATTCGACGCAAATGTATCTGTCTGGGGTTTGAGCTGTTGAAGGTGGGGTGCTTGGCCATTAACAGCTGCCACTACAAGAGCGACGGTGATCAGGAATGATTTCATGGCAATTAGGGATGATAAGAAAACTTGTGAAAGAGACGTTGTCTGGTTGGATTCTGAAAGATTGCGAGTGCCTTTATATATACATCTGAAGACTGACTGTCTTTGCACCATTAGCGGTGGAATTCTCCATGCAATTAACTTCGCTATTCTTAGAGAGCCTGCAGATCTGAAGATATCCGAAACTACTTAGCCCTTGCTGCTAGCTCGGGTGCTGTAATTAGGGCTAACTCTTCTGCATTCTATAGCACTAGCAATGATACATCATGGGCGTAGCTTACATAGTTCACGACAAGTTTATCTCAAATCACCGAAAGATGACGGCTTAGAAACTTCATCGCCACACTAGATCCTTGGAATAGTTACATTAAACTGGATCGGCCCATTATCGCCGAAGATTTCGCCCAACAGCCTCAAAATTTACTAGACTCGGACCAGCCATTACTCGGCGATCTCTTAAGCTCGGCGAAAATGACATAATGAACCAGCGGTCTCCTCGTGTAAGCGCTAACACAGCCACCGGTGTCTGGGGTTCCGTTTAAGATGCCGTTCTATCCTGTCTTATTATCGCCGAGATTTTGCACCCAAACTTCCTTGAAAAGTTGCTGAACCGCTGTAGATCACCGAGATGATGCACCAACACCGCCGAAAGCACAAGAACCCTCGGTCACAAACGTCGTGCATCATTTGTCATCAGAGAAAAGTCAAATGCAATGCGAATAAGCCTTGCGACCAGTGTATCAAACGTGGCCAGGCCGCTCAATGCGTATACAAAGACCCAAGAGCTCCGACAGATTCTGTCTTAGGTGAAGCTGAGCAGCCTACGTCGTATCATGAAGCATCGCAACCCCCGCCTCATCCAAGCGAGATCGCTCCACCTCTCCCAAACTCTTTGAAAGATGCGACCTCAACAGAGCACAACCATAGGACTTTTGAAGGAATTGGGCGCTTCGAGCCAACACTTCAAACCCATGTTTGGACGCGTGAGGAAAATTTACGCGGGAGGAGCCACTCTTCATGGGCTTTGAACTTGGTACGAGTTGACGAATGCGTCTTTGCAAACAACTGCTAACAAATCCATCTAGTTCAAGCCCCTTACTGTTGTTCTCGGCGAAGCTGACCCCCAGAGCACTTGGCGCAAAAACAATATCTCTCTTCTTGATGTTGTCTATCATCAATGGAGACGAAACAAACTACAAGCGAGAGATTCCATAGCTTCTGCTAGACTGTCTGACGAACTTCCTCCCGTCGACGTCATTCGACTTCTTGTGAGTCGGTACTTTGAGACTTTTCACACCATATTTCCTGTCCTGAATGAAGTTGGGTTTACAAAAGACCTGAATGACCTCCTAGAAAATCTATCCAACACTCCCTTCTACTTACTTGTACAAGTGATACTTGTTCTCGCCCTCGCCAACGGGACTTACTCACCGAGCCAAGCACCGATCCCTCAGTCAAAATCCTTTGTCTGGCTTGACTTGGCATCGTCTGTCCCTACGACCGCCCTCGAGTTAGACGAGTGCAGCATTGACACACTACGTGTAATTGCTCTGTTGAACACAGCCAAACAAGCCCTTAAGCTGAATGAGACAGCTGATTACGTGTACTCGGGTGCTGGAGTTCGGTTTTCCATGATGCTGGGCTTGAACCGCACTGATGTCGTTGATAAAACATTGACACAGATATGGGACACCGTTCGAGAGTTGGATCTTCATGCGTGTCTCGCTTGTGGTGCTGCTCCGACAGTTTCATCTGACAAATATGAGGAGTTCCCAAAACGGCGCTGGGCGGATCAGGGAACCATTTCAACTCATGAGAGTTACGTCAGCACCGAAGCTTTACATGACATACTCAGAAGATCGCGAGATACGAGGACCAAGATCACCACCCTCGTCAATACAGAACAACACTTGCAGTTCCAAGATGTGATGGCCCTAAGTCAAAAGCTCGCAAACGACATGGCGCCCATCTCAAACAACGCCAAAGTCCAGGAGCAACAAAGCTTTGCCTACAAATACGTCTTGTTCGTCTACCAGAAATTCTTAGCAACTCTCCACCGACCCTTTGCACCATTTCGAGATCCGGTCTTCTATCTTTCGCGAGACATCACAAGGAACCAAGCACAAGACCACTACCGTCAAGTATGTGCGGCCTTCCGTGGCGGCAGGAACGAAGAACCATTTGCTGCTTTGATAGCTGGTAATGGGACTATGTTTCGTATTCAAGCCATTCAATCGGCACTATGGCTGTCATTTGAGCTCTATCGCGAGGATGACTACGACGTGTACGTTCCAGGTATTACTGGCTCTGGGACAGTAGACAAAGCAACGATAGAGACTTTATTGAGTGAAGGCATTGTCTATGCGGAAAAGGCAATCCGGACGCATGAGCTTGCTGGAGCGGCGTTTCTTGTGCCGTCTCTAGTTCTACATCATCGTGCGGCTATACAACGGGGGCAGCTGCCAGGGTCACAGCAATACCATGACACGATGAGTGATGCTGGCAAGAGATTGAAAGATAAACTGACCAACATCTTAGTTTAGAGGAGTAACAGACCGAACTTGCCTCATTGTCAATCCTAATAATCTCGTATCTAGTCAAAACATCTCTAACGTCTGGTGCATTGCAATCCATTAATGACAACCACCCCGATTCACTAATCATGAGCTTAAAGCTGGTGGTGGATCAAATGCTTCTTGCTATCTGACTTTGCCAAGACTAATCGTCCTCCGGTTGACATCCTAACATCCGGAAGATCCTGTCTAGCTCTGATGACCAAAACTCTTCAGCTTCGTTCGCACCAACGGCCCGCCTCAGAAACACATCGTAAACATACAGAATTGCAAAACAATCCTTCAAGTACTTCTTTAAATCTTGCCTCGCCTTCTGGTGAATCTCATCGTCCTCTGATGCTAGCGGATCAATCACTCGTCTTTCGCGTCCAGTATCAAGTTCTGGTGTTCTCAGCAGATCACGGGATGTTATATCTGTGACTCCTAGGGTATCCCAGAAAGCGCGATGCGGGATGTTCTGTGCGGGATAGTCGTAATTCTGGAGTGCAGTGTCGCCCAGATAGTGGACCAGCCTTTCGACCTTTAACAATGGCACTTGCTTCTCTTCGCGGGATTGGACAGCTTCAATCAAGTTCAGGAAGACGTATACCTCCAAAGCTACACTGGCAACGAGGTCTACTCCGAATGCATGGCCCCAATGAAGGTTTCGCATATCTGCTATAGGCACGTGTTTGGAGAGTCGTAGCAGACCGGATAAGGCGTCAAGGCGAAGTGTTCTGTCGCCACCGACGGCAGCTATGATAATCAGCATCTTGACCGCCTCAGCGAGGTCAGCATTTCCAGTGCTATGAAGCGTGCCATTTTCTCCACCGGCTCGGCTCTGCCAACACTTCAGATCTCGATGTGACGCCGTCAATGGGTTATGTAGAGCTGAATTTTCTTCATGAGGACCCAGGCCGAAAAAAAGCTCTGGAAAATTAAGTACGTCGTCCGAAAACAAATTTCCGTCGGCTTTGCCTTTTTCAAGCTTGGCTATTTCCGTGTCAGAAAATTCCTTGATGGTCGCAAAGACCACACGGCTGAAGTGGCCCAGAGTTGCCGTCTGTGAAAGCTGGTTGAGGGCTACAAGATCATAGTTGTCGTTTGGATCAGATTTCACAAATGTAAAATGAGAAGCGATGGCTTCCCATGGAATTTTGTGGTCGAGATGCATCCTTAATCAAGTGGCGCTCCAGGCGTTCTGTAGATGTTTGTTTTGAAGAACGCACCACTCTCGAGACATTTTTTCGTATAATGCCTACAATTATTTGCTTCGAAATATGGAATATTTTCTAATCGAAGAAATGCATATATCGAAGTTCTTAACTACATGGTAGCTAACAAGCAGAAGTGGGTCATTTCGTTCTTGGGATATGTCAAGGTAATGATTTTACTCATCTCTATGAGTACTAATCTTCAAATCAAATTGTTCACAATTCACGAGGGCTTGAATGAAGCAGTCGTAGCGTAATGTTAATGAGCGTCCATTTCATCCTATAGAAGCCATTTCCTGATGACCAATAGTCAGGCCTGATAAGCAGGTCTTTATCAGCTGAGAACCTCTGACACCTTTAATCTAGAGGTCATCATCGCCGGTGGACTTGCAGCAGGTCCAGCATGGTGTGTCCTCATTTCCCTACGGATTTGTTAGTATCAGTCAATTGCGAAATCGAACCGCGAAGCTCATACAAATTTTTTCGGCTTCTGTGACGCCAGTTAGTGTTGTCTAAACGCATGTGTTTGGTACTACTTACCCAACCCTCGGGACAGTGTGGCGATTCGGGCCAGCAAACTTTCAAGCAAATATCGTAGTCACTCGCACGAAGAACACCCTTAGGACTAGCGGTTAAGCCAATGCCAGCAGAAGGGCCCTGAGAGACCTGGATGCGGAGACTGGCATGGTTTGTGGTTAGTGCCTTGGAGTAAGAGCATAGTAGTGAAATCATGGATGCGGTTTATGATGGCTTTTGGGAACTTACGTGATCTCCTCGCTGTTGGCCTTGGGATTGACGGGGGACCAGGGCATAGCCGCGATGCTCTGGGCGAGGAGAAGAGTAGATGCGATGGAGAGCTTCATGTTGGATGGTTGAAAGTTATGGATAAGATAGTGTTCTGGTTGAGTGGAAGTGATGTTGATGATGTAGTCGAGTTGAAAACATGTCGGCAGTCGCGCAACCTTTAAAGATTTAGACCCATGTGCTAATCTTCCTATGATTGCGATTCGACCTAGCAGGTACAACTAATGTTGAGTTCTTTGAAGTCTTGCAGTGAGCTTTGGAATGTCTCACAGGTTTGGAGAACTGTCAGACTGAGCGAAAACCCTTGCTGCACAAGATGAGGGCCTTGTCTTACGAAGCTTGACTTGGCGAGAATGGAATGCTGTTACCTTTGTCGATCAAACAAGCACTTTGAGCATGATCTGCATACCCGCGGGACGGAAGCTGGCTTCTTACATCCGATGTGAGACATGAATACGAACGGATTGTCGGGCAAGAGACGAAGTATCGGCTTTTGTCGTCATCGACTTTTCCTCCTAGACTGCTCTGCATCTCGCCATATTGAGCTAAGTTATTTCAGGTATGTTCGATACAAACTGTGTTTGTTCTCTGGCACTATCAGGGATTCAAGTCTTCAAATCTCTGGACGCTATATCAGCAAGGTGTTTCAAAAAGCGGGGAGCTGGAACAAGGTCTCAGTATAATGCTCACCACAAACGCCGTGTTACGTAGGACAACATGATAATCAATACCCTATTAGAAAAGCCTGGTTTCGGGCCGTCGGGAGAAGGGATTCAGAATGAGCGAATAGCATCATTGGTTTTTGGACCGTGGTGATTACCTAGCCTCGAATTCAGCCTCGGCTTTCTCCGAGCCGCGGGCAGGACCTGCAGGGAGAATTAAATGAATCAGAGTAGGTATGGGTCTCAAAATTCCCCGAGAACATGACGCGTCTATGTTTATCGTTGCGGCACGAGGTCGAGTCGGCAAGTATGACAGAATCGAATCTCAGCTTCAAGTGAGGGGGAGACAACTTGATGGACATAAGACCCCGCTATTTCATTTACACGGCAGTCTTCAGAGGAGCTAAAGAGAAACTAGAACAGCCTCACTTGCATCTGAGACAACGGCAGTGGTACGGACGGGGGTAGCCGCGGGCTACGAGTCAAGAGCCGAAATGTGTGGACCTAGCGCCGAGTAACTCGAAAGCCTTCTGGGGATAGGCTCCTTACACGTACACGCTCCCTCTCCATTCTCTCATCCGAGGCCTTGACTTTATTCCCCGTCTCAGGATCCCATATCCACCCTTCTTTGAGCCACATCCATCGGAGATAGGCCCTCAACTCCTTGTCGAGAGGCACTACTCTCTTCCACTCAGGCTCAAAATCCGGGGCTGCCTGAGACCCGTTCCAATCTCCAGCCAAACCTCTCAACAGATCTCTGTGGAAGATTCGGAAGCTATCGATCGCGTACGGACCAAGCGAGGGCAAATGCGCTACTTCCCAGCCTTGTCTCTCATCGTCTTGATCTAAGACTTCATCCTTGCCTATGTCTAAACCATCTCCCTGCAGGGGGTAATGCAATTTGCGATATCGTCTTGTTTTGGAAGGTGGATGTTCAATCCAGGTCTTTGCAAATGCGATGAAGCGAGTGGCGCGGGAGTTGTAGAGACCTATAGGACGGATGAGGTCTGCAAGATCTGAGAAGGACGCCTCAGCGAGATGATTCGGTGTTGGGTATCGCGAGACAAGTTTCAGGAAAACTGGACGTGCTTGAGATCCTCGCGTACGATTCCAGAGAACGGCGGCGACAAGTAGTTTGTACAGATCTGTTGCGACACTTTCTTGTATCAGGCCAAATCGTTGCTTGTCAATCGGAGGTACTCGAGATGCCGAGAGTACTACTCCCGCAGGTACTTTCCGAGACTTTGTCTTTTGTTTCTCAACTTTTATGACCACTTGTGTATCGATGTCTGGGTCTTTCTTAACCATTGATCGTGTGACACGTCGATGTACCGTAGTGGCAGGATCTCTAGATCCGGCCATTGCAGAGTAGTGTCTAATTGCACCCAATCTCAGAAATACTTGCGCCGGTGTCTCGGAAACTTACTTGCGGTGGTTCCTCAATGACCCTGTAACTGATGCTATAGCTAAGTTCTATGCTGGTGAATGCAAGAGATCAGCAATTTATATGCGGGTAAATATTGTAGTCCATGACGTCAAGAGTCTCGACTCCATTGAACGAGCTCTCGGAGCTTAGACGTTTTGGTTTGAGAGAACAAACATGCCGTGTGACAACGATAAACATGAATTAATGAAATGAAAGATCATAGGCTTATAGCTGATGCTTTATTTACAACTCATCTGCCTAATACAGCACTGCTTTGGACTTTCAATAATGTCCATGACCATCCTACACGCGGCATAAACCTTCGTCATCCCAATCCTCACTACCAACGCCACTCCTCACGATGAACAAGTTCTCCTTATCCCACTTTTGCTTAATCTCGTAGAGGCGCGGGTAGTTAGAGCCCCAAAAGCTGTCTTGAAACCCCTCTTCATACCCATCAGCCTCGTTCAGATATGCGCCACCGTTACTGTTAGGTTCAAGCTGCTTGAGAATGGGAACCTCAACTTCAGTCAAATTCCGCTGTACGGCCTGTTGTTCGGCGAGAGACGCATTGGCATCCCATCCGCGTGCCAGTACAATATGAAGCAGTGCTTTGCGCCAGACTGGATGTAACGCGCTGTCGACAGTGGCAGCATTGGCCTTCACGGCTGGACCTGCCACGACAAGGCCTTGGATCGCATTCTGGCCCTCAACGGTCTCACCGGGATATGTCCGCATGCTGCGTAAAGCGTCTGTGACCTTACCAGGTCCTTCGGTCGACTTTAACAAGTCGCGCGTTACGATACGCGACCCGAGTATAACCCGCCTTCCAACTTCGTCGGGGGGCTCGTTTGTCGCGGTATACATGATGCTCGCCTTTCGTGAAAGGGTGGATGTGTAGTTGAAAGGTGAGCCGGTAATGTTTCCAAGTTTATTGACGAGCGGACTCATCAATTTATCGATTGCAGCTTTACTTGACACATTGCCAAAGCCGCCAGAGGCTGTCATGGCGGATACGTGGCCGAGGTGTGTGTCTCTGAGGTCAGGAAGTAACCAGTAATACATATTACCACCTGCGTCGTTGAATTTGGGTAAGAACGCGTGGAAATGCTTCACCGCTTCCCAGTAGCTTTCGTTGCCGAACGGCGCTCCCCCGGACAGGGAGAAAGTGACGATGGGAGGATCTTTGAAGGCTCGAACCGTTACCGAGGTCACAACACCCCATGTTCCCCCACCGCCTCCACGGAGAGCCCAGAAAAGATCGGTATTCTGGTGGGCGTTGACGATAACGCGTCGGCCCTACAGATGGTCAGTATTGTACTTTAATAACAAAGCCATCGAGCGTTGATGTAACTCACATCAGCCACCACCACCTTGAACTCCAAAGCGTTATCAGAAGCTATACCACCTATGGCAGCCAGCATAGAGTGTCCACCACCCTGGATGTATCCCCCAGCGATGCCAACGCCGTGTGAGCTACCACCCACGACCATGAGGTCATGCTCACTCAGCCATTTATACATATCGTACAGCTGGACACCAGCCCCGATAGTGACCGCAGGCCCTTCGCCTTCGCCGTTGCCACCAGTTGGCTTGAAGTCCTTGTGCGCCTCCTTGTTCGTCATCAAGTGCGTATTGATCTGTAAAGATTCTGGAGCAACAGATCGGCCGGCAAAATCGTGCCCGGTATTTCTGATAGCCACTCGGATGTTATGCTGTTGAGCGAAGCGTATACCAGCCTGTATGTCTTCTGGCGATCTGGCCAGGATAGAGTACAACGATACACGACCCTGACCACACGGGATGGAACGTTTGGTATCGATAAAGCATGCTTGGCCGTTATCAGGCCACGCTTCCCAGTTGGACCATTGTACGGCAGCTACACGAATTCTGATTAGTCCTTAAACTTTCACCGTAGCGAGTTGTTGGCTTTTTGAGAACATACCTGGATTATCTGAGCGCCAGATGGAATCGTACTGATGCTCGTGCGCAGCATCGCACGCGTCACTATCATATGAAGAGCTGTGACAGACAGCCCCAGGAGGCTTCAGTGCGTGCAACTGCCCATGTAGTGTTCGGTTGAGGCTCTGCCACTCCCGACTTGTAGGCCAACATGGGTCAGTTGAACGACACCGGCACGAGGGCCTTGACGACCCGGCGGCTGCTGTTGTCGCGGCAAGGGGAAACAGAAGCATTTGGGGTCGCATAGTGATAAGACGATGTTTGATATTTGCAATGGATGGGAGATATATCAATCGGAAGATTGCGTGGGTAGCTAGAGAACGGGGTATTGGTATTTATACTAGATCTTACCACTTAGGGCGTCAGGAGCTAGCTTTCATCTCAAGTATTCTGCACCAGGCATAGAATAGAGAGCCCCAACATGTACAAGCTTGGTAGTCGCTATGGCCTCTCACTACCACGTACGCTAGAAACGATCGAGAAGTCCACCTTGAAAGGCAAAGAGCGAGAAGGATCTCGGTCTTACGCAACGCTATCCCGCGGACCCCTAAAAAGTCGGACGGTCGGAGCAATGTGGCACCCCGGCTATCTACAGAGCAATCGGGCGTTCGAGTAAGAGAAACATAACATAATTGGCTTCCAGTTAAATTATCCGAGATCAGCATGGCGGACAGATCAGACTGGAGTGTTGAGTTTCAACTTTCCGTTGATCTTACGATTCGACTTAGGTACCATGATCTGCAGTTCTAAAGCTGGGAGAGGCGCAACGGATACATCTTTGGGGAATACATACACAGCCTCCTTTTTGTGACGTCTCGTCTCATCGCCGGTGCTTCTTGCAAGTGGAATTGCTCGCCCATCATCGAACGAGATGGAGGGATTTTCGAGGTTTCTGTGAAAACAGAAATAAGCGACAGTGTTGGCCAATTCCTACGCTAGTTTGCAGATCACAGGGATTCCTTGAGTTAAACGTGCTGATGCTATGTGTTATGTCGAGTAAGATTTTAGCCTGCGTTCTCGGTCTTTAACCTTAACATATCCAGTGACCAAAGACCGAGACCGTTTTAGGCCATACCACAATGTCGCAGTTACAGTTCACGGATGAATGAATTGGATTTGATCGATCCTTCGAGAAATTCTGGCTGCGATAGGAAGCAAAAGCGCCAAAGGGTATGACAAGTAATTCGGGGGTTAGCGATGATAATCATGTAATCTCCGGTGACCAAACTGGAAACAAGTTGGATCCCTGAACTTGCTCTCGAGCAAAGCCCGCGTTCCTCAGTTTTGGTTAAACCGACAGTTTTGTGTAAAGCTGGATTCAGATGGGGCCACCGCCCTCCATCTTGCGTCATACTTGGTATTGCTCCTACGCATACTACTCGCCTATAGGCTTTGCTGGTATAGTCCTGCTGGGCTAACAAGTCTATAAGAGCTCCCAGTGTGACGTTTTAGACTGTACGGCATGAGTAGATCTGCTTGGAGGGTAAGAATTTGGGCTATCCGCAAAGAACACCTACGCCTCCGTCATTTCTAGATAGATTTTTAGTTGTAAGGATAATTAATGACACCGTTTCAAATACCCAAAATTATTGTAATAGTAGATAAACCAAAAGACCATGAAACATATTTGACTCCTTCAAGCAACCGAACGCCCCAGCGTAGCTCTCATCACAGCCGGAAAACTTTGCGCCGTCCGCAGAAAGTTCCGGAAGAAGAAACGCTGTGCTCCTCCCCCATCACAAGCATTCAGTGCGTTCCGTGTCGATAGTTTGAGCGCACAATTCGCTTACGCTCTCATTTCGGCTTCGTAATGTGTCACGGCCTCGATCAACTCGAGCCTTCCGGCGGCGACATCAACGAGGCAGCGCGTCAAGACCTCGGCGTCGCGCAGAGCCGTGTTGGCTCCCATGCCACCAATTGGTGTCATGTTGTGAATAGCGTCGCCGAGAAGCGTGATGTTGCTTGGTTTCCAGGGCTTGAGATTTGGCATCGTTCGGAGAGGTAGGCACTTGATGGTCGACATATCATTCCCCTCGACCACTTCCGACAGCTTCGGTGACCACTCCTCGATGTTATGTAAGACGTGGTCCCTCAGGTCAAAGCCAGGCATCTGATCTAGAACCGGGGCTGAGTCTTTGATCGGCACGACGTAAGCCCAGACGATGTAATGGGAGCTTTGCCCTGAACCCCATGCCGACGTGAACATCCATCCTTTTCCAGATGGCGCGATATTATTCAGTGCACCACTTATCAATTCTATCGGTAGGTTTTGGATTCTCTCGTCCTCAAGGATGTATCGACCTGCGATTGCATGGATGCCAAGGTCCATGCGATCCAGGTCTGGCATGTACTGTCGACGAACTGGCGATTCCGGCCCATCGGCACCAACAAGAAGATGACAGGCCTCCCATGTGCCATCTGAGAAATACGCCCGAAGTAGTCCATCCGTGAGTTGTTCGTATCGAACAAAGGTACGACCCCACTGAACGAGATCGCATGATACTGAATCCAAACCTTCTAACAATACTTCGTGAAGCTCGAGTCTTCCGACCGCGCTTCGTTCCACTTCAAGGGCTGGCCTACCGCTCAGCTTGGCATCATCTTTCTCAGCCAAGATTCACAATTGTGTATCTCGAAAGAATAAATGAGTTGCTGCAGATGAGAAAACGGTCTGAATGTGTGTCCAATTGGAGAGTGGTAAACATGAGCGCAAGGCGTCTCTGCCATTCTGGTCAATATGACGGCTATACCTAGCTAGGTTTTCGGTCTTGTCAACCTACAGGTTGTTAGTATCGTGCACTTTTGGGTGAGTAATTTGCTGACCTGTCGTTCAATAACCAGAAACTCTATCCCGGCTTTATGAAGGCCGTGCGCTAGAGTGAGTCCTCCGACGCCAGCACCGATGATCAAGACACGCATGTTCTCTACTTATCTTGTTGATGACGTTGTGGTGTATGGGAGGAGTAAAAAAGACAAGAAATTTCGGAGGATGGGAGACAGTGAGCTAATGTCCAAGATTCAACTTCTTTATCGCCAAGTTAGCCAGTGTATGTGATGGCTCCAATCTCAAGGACCCATTGCCTTTTGGGTGAACTATATAGTGCCCCCGGCTGGTGAGTCGCGGTGCGCGGGCGATGTTGAGCATCTTGGTGGTGCGCAAGCATCCTATGGCGCGGAAGTTAATTAAAGTCCGCGGGGCGAAGCCACCTCGTGCAAATTAGCAAGATGACCACTAAGATTCCTAAAGGATCAATTATGACACAATCATCAAGCTAAAACTCTTTGGACTATTGCACAGCCACGCGGATAGGAATATTTGGACACGACAAGACTACCGTGCGCATGACGAGAGCCGCACGTAAAATAACTCCACGAGCGTAACCGCGGGAGATAACATCGCGCGGACACAGGAGGAATGCCGCGTGGCTGTAAGCACCTATCCAGTAACTGACCGCTGACCAAATTGGAAGCTCTTGATATTCCACCTGAAGGGTCAACATATATAGGTGGCAAAGCTTCTCGAAGAAATACCTTAAGCAGCCAACACTATTCAACACATTCTCATTGTCTTATTCAACGACTTACATAGTTTCCCAGTTCCGACATAACAATACTCGAACGAAATAAAATGACAATGGATACTCCCAACCTCGGTGGAAACATCTTCTACCTCGCTTGTCATGCGATTCTTATCATACTTCAGGTATACGGGGGCATACGCCACAAAACCTGGGGTTATCTGTTTGGCATGTTTTGTGGCCACGCTTTCGAGATCGTGGGCTTTGTAGCTCGCATCAGAATGCACTTTGGCCAAGATGGGTTTTTGACGTAAGTTTATCCATTCTGCAATTTCTACCCCGACCAGCATTCTGATAGTAGAGGCATCTAGATACATCGTCACCATAACCATAGGCCCTGCATTCTTCAGTGCCGCAATCTACCTCTGTCTCGCTCGAATTATCACGGTCTACGGCCAGCACTATTCTCGTTTTAGCCCCCGCACATACACCATCACATTCATGCTCTTCGACTTTGTCGCACTTGTTCTTCAAGCCGCCGGTGGATCTATGCTTGGTAGCGATGAGCAAGACACGATCAATGTAGGCCTCAAGGTCATGAAGGCTGGTCTTGCAGCGCATCTGGCAGCGATCTCAATCTTTGTGATTCTGGCTTCCGAACTTGCGTTCCGCATTTTCCGCCGCCAGGACGACTGGGACCCCAAGTTTCGCCAACTGCAGCGGTCTTTGAGGTTCAACTTATTTATGGCTTGTGAGTTCTTCTCCATTTAACTTTCACCAAACATATTTAACATAGCTCCAGGCCTGAAAATCGCTACTATTACCATTCTTATCCGCACCGCCTACCGAGTTGCTGAGTTGAGTGCTGGCTACCACAGCGCTCTAGCGGAGAACGAGACCGCCTTTATGCTTCTGGAGGGCATGATGATTGTCATCGCTACGACTGCACTTGCAATCGGCCATCCTGGTACCTCTTTCCAGGGCCGCTACAAAGAGGCTGATTTCCAGCTACAGAAGACTGGAGACGTCGAGAGTCCTACCAAGTTTGACTACAGCTCAGGGTTGGTTTCGTGATGGCACCTAGTTAAGAAGCTCAATGTCAAGTAGGAAATGTTGAGGACCACTTGGTAAAAGTTGACTACAAGCAGCAGCCATGGAAGGCTTTGCAGCTTGTATCAGGTTTGAGCATTTCCATGCTGTCGTTAAGTTGTGATAGTGAGAGACGAGGTTGTAGAAGTAGGAAAGGAGTGTTTTGCAAAACCGGGGATGACACTTCGTGGTGTTGAGAATGATATATTTAGATATATAAGCTTGATATATCTTAAGGAGACATTAGTTAAAGCAAATACTATGTAACACGGATGTAGATGATCCACGCATATGACCTATCGCCGCATTTTCTTAGGGCACACTTCGGAGAACCATGCAAGCTTAATCTTTACTTCTACCGTTTCCTATGATCTTCCACACCTTAACCCTTACTTCAACTCTATTTTCTTCTCATGTCCGGCTCTTGTCTCATCCAGGCACTCTATCGGTTCCAGGCACCCCATCGGCGCTTCCTGCCTCCACCGCGCATATTGTGCTGCTCCCCTAGCGCTAGAAAAGGTAGGGTCAATTGCATCATTAGCTTCACCCTTCGTAATCAACATCCGATCCTGGCTATAGCCGCTGCTCTCTAAGGCATCGCGCAACCTTTCAAGGAAGGCTGGATGAGTCGAGTTTTCTCCAACAAGCATAACCCGTGTCAGTGTCACTTTTGCCGGTAGTTTGTCCAGCAGGTTCCTCAGTCGGCCCCCGACATGATCCCAGTATATCTTGTCTGAGTCAAAAGTACCACAAGCGTTCAAGCCCGCTTCCAGGTCCACGAGTCTTTCGATACGATCATTTTCAAGTGCGTCAAACGGGGCTCGCGCTCCGATCACTTCGGCCCGCAGATCGGCTTCACTCAAGCCAGTGACCATCACCTTCTCTACAGGGAAGAATTGTTGCTCCTTCTGGCAGTCAAACAAGTTTTTGTAGTTTTCACAAAGACCAATCCCAAGAGCTCCCATAACGGCATGTGCCTCTGTCAATTCTTCGATGTACATCCCCGCCGATAAGAAGGGCCACAGGACTTCTGGCCAAGGGAGCTCCGCGTCCGGAGCTACCCATGGCCGCAGGCTGGCGTACTCGAGTGCATCCGAAAGATCGTAGGCCGCAAGACCCGGAATCGGGGGGTGGCTAATGGCGACTCTGTCGAGAGTGGTATTCAGAGCAGAGGCAGTAGCTTCCCGAAGCGAGATTAGCATTTCTGCCAATATTCCAACATCTCTGGTCGCAGGTTTCCCAAACTTCTTGTTGAGAGATCTTTTCCATTTATTCCACTTGGCCAATGGAGATGCCTCAGGCAAGGCGACACGGCGAGCCATAAGCTCATAATAATCCTGCGTCGCATTTATGAGAGCAAGATTCAAGACGGTACCGTTATAGAGGTGCGCCGCTACAGTACTATGCATATGGGTGTTTAGCTTAGATCTCTGCTGAGAGGTTTAGATATGTCGCGAGAGCTTACCCTGACGAGAATGAAAGACCAAATCCAACCCCAGGCGCGCTGCTAACAGAGACCGGGAGACAATCCTTGCATGGGAAAAAGCCTTCCGAGACTGCATTCGAGGTGGTAACAATCAAGTAAATGAAGTACTTAAGTTCCATATTTCTGCGTTTAGAGGCTGAGTCTTGATTATAAGTGGGATAGCCCGATAGTGGAGAGAATGAGATTGTGCTTAAAAGATTGAGTGTTGGTTGAAGTACGCGTGGCTGGCTTACATAACCACCTTTAAACGGTATCCATTGCGATTTGTTGACCGGGGTGAATGCAAACTGATAGTGACATGAAGGGCATCTTTGGGTGAAAGCCGCCTACTTATTTGCTTGATGAACAAAGAGCTATTTTCCTCCTAAAAACTCCAGTACATGTTTCACAAAATCCTGTGGATTCTCCTCCGCGATATAGTGACCACTATCTGCAACAAAACGCACATGGGGCTTCTCGAACACTTGGTTTGCCATGCTTTCAGCGCCGGCAGCTAATGCATGGTCCGCCCCAGTCAATATCAAGTTTCGTACCTGCACCTTTCCTCGCATTTTCAGCCATTCTTCGTTCTGAGAAGCGTCTAGTTCGAACGCAGCGTAGACATAAAATGCGCTCTGTAGAGCGCCTGGCGTTTCGTAGTGCGCAACATAATGATCAACTACTTTGTCTGTGAAAGGATTCAGGTTATTGGCAAAGCGGTCGTAGAACTGCTTGATATAGGGTCTTTCTTTGCCTTGCACAAGCCATGCTGCCATGTCTGGCTGGCCACCCTGAAATGTAAAGTGCCAGTGCTCCCTACTATGCTTGAACTTCTGGTACTCGCTTGTGCCAGGCAATGGACATTCGCCCCAGATGATACTAGCCACATATTCAGGGAATTGCATGGCGAAGGCAAAGGCAATCATGCCCCCAATGTCGTGTCCAATAACGTGGATCGGGGACTTGATTCCCAGACCGTCTTTGAGGAATGTGTATAGGTCTTGCGCCAGTTGTTTCTTGGTGAAGCCAGACACATCTCGGACCGGTTTCGAGGATGATCCATGACCAGTAGTATCAGGCGCAATCACGCGATAGCCTGCGGCAGCAATCGGCTGGATGACGAAGCGGAACTGGAAGGAAGTCTGTGGGTACCCATGAATAAGAAGGACTGTCCCCTTGGACTCCCCAATGGGCTGGGCCTCGCGATAGTGAATTTGTAGATCTTTAGATACGGCTATTTTTCGACTAGGAATCTGGATTTTGAAAGACATCGTGCTGAAAATTGTTGGAATGTCGGTTACCAAGATATAATGCTAGGGATGGTAGTGAATGTAGAAAGTGTGGTTAAAATTCTTGTTGTACGTGTTGTTTAAATAGTTGGCACACATGCCGTAGATGACGGAATACCTTCGGTGAAGGAGACATGTCTATTTCTAGAAATGATTGTTTTCTCATCAGCAACGAATCATTTGTTGTCTTGTCTATGGTTGTAATCATGTATGAAGCGGTCCAAATACATAGCCGACAGCAAATCGAGATTAGAATACTACATAGCCGAACATGTGTGAAACAAATTAAGATCCCGAGCTGACTAGCAACAGCCTTACAATATAGTATGCTTAGTTGATAGCTAGCTAGAACAAGGCTATCGAATCGGACATTCTGACTAATTACAGTTGCACATTCTGCCGATTCCGCATCTTATCATCATATTAATAGCCTTGAGGGGAGGAAGTAACATATCATAAGCTTGATTGGACTTGAAATGTAACAGCTCACAGAGTATTGACATTTGCAATGTTTCCTTTTCTCCATATGTAGCTATGTGATTAGAAAGAGATATCTCTGAAACATGCATATTTAAAACGTACTTAAGTAATTCCTCCATTGATTTCTTCGGTTATGTGGTGTTTTGAATCTCTATTGACAGAGTCGGCTATGCGTGCAGTCGTGGCCTACTCATAAGGGTTACTAATCACGCTCAAGTCTCGGGTCCTCTTCCGAGATTTGACGCAAACTGGGCCACTGTTGCCGGAATCAGTTCCGCAACTTGCAAATAAGTGTCGGTGTTTCGCCCTGCCTCCTTAGCATTCTTATTAATATGCCACACAGGTGTGTTGTGCGAGCCAGTTGGCCCGTTGATGTTTTGGGTGCCCTAAACGAAAAAAAAAAAAAAATTAACAAAAAAAAAAAGGAACTGGACTCTGATAGCTATATATTTGAACTCTGTAATCGTTGGGAACTCATTAGGTTTGAATATGAGAAGCTAGCTTCTAAGCCCCTACAAGTGGCAGATGCTGCGCAGGCCAGCGTTGCCGTCGTATAGTCGAGGCTACAACCTTCGCTTTATGAATCCCGGTGACCTTTTCAGCCCTTTCTATCGTTGAAAGAACCCAACTTCGCAAAGTACCACTGGCGGTGTGCGCTGTTCCTGCAACATAAAGCGGCCACAAGAGATGTACAATACAAGCGGCCCGCAGGTTGCTCGATTTACCTGTCTTATCATAGGACATATGGGACGCTATAGCATACATCGGCAGAACTCTCCTGTACAATAGTGTTTGAAGTGGAAAATAGATTCTCGTGTGACATTGGTAAGGGCGGCATCATTGACGAGGAAGAAGTTGTGCAGAAGTGTTTCGATAGCGCTTCGATGAGTGCCTGGCAGAGAATGATACGCACACAGCGCTGCAGGTTCCATGTGTGAGCAACTTCCATGTGGGAATATATATCGCAACGTCCATCAAACACTTCTGTCTCTTTCATACCGTTTGGATTGCTTAGGCTCGTGTACTCGTAGTCAGCTGGAAGGGCTTTGGTCCAATTGTCTAGATCTGTATCAATTGACTTGCTGCTATGCAGCTTTGAAGGCAATTGTGTGGGCATTGGAAGTATAAATGCTCTTGTGTTGTGAAAAAAAATCGTGTTCTTTATTATTGTTGACGCAGTCCTCTCATTTACTTTAGAGACGCAAAGCATAAATTACATACCTGTTCGGGAGCTGAGCCGAGTAAGTGGGGCGGATATTGGTCTCCAGTTCTACAGTGACAAAGAGGCAAAGGATCTTGCTACGCGAAACCCCGTCACTAATGCCCAGCTTTGGTCGAATGAAGTTGGGTATCAAGTCAATTTTGAGAATTTGGAAAAATACCCGGTCCGACTGACCAAGTTCTCAGAATATCTCGAAAAGCATCGAGACGAGGTTCTGCAGACCTTGAGCTAGATCCGCACTTTGGCTTTAAAATGGAAATAGGCATGCGAGAGACGTAGGGTATTATTGCCTAATTTTACCTTTAGTTATACGAGGACCAAGTTATTATTAGGTACATGATTCGTACGCAATGAGTCATTGCTAGTTTACCAGTCACCTGAGTAAAAATTATCCGAACAGTTCATATATACTCATCTCTCACGGCAGTCCCTCAGACTAATTCTGTAATTCCTTTATCATGGCTCAGAGACGTGACCCATGCCTCGATGTCACAATTACCCCTACATATGAGAGCGCATTCATTAAGTCGCTTGAAGTGCGTCTCATAATTGAGAACCCCAACTTGACAGCTTGCCAAACCCTTGTCGAGATAGCAGATCCGGAAGAACTGCATCCGGTTCGGCCATACCCACCCAATGCAGTAAAAGCTTCAGACTTGAACGGCGAACTTGCACTCATCGCGGAGGACACGGAGGATGGTCAATGGCTATGGAATGTCGCACGAGAAACTACAGGCGACGTGGTCGTAACGTATACCGCTACGCACATCAACAACGATTTGGAACCTATTGTAGCTCTTCTGGACCTCAGAAGGGATCATAACGGCATCAATGGCGCCGGCATCTGTCTTTTTATTCTTCCTCCCGACGACAAAACATACTCAATCAGCTTAGGCTGGGATTTAAGCCAAGCCCCGGACGGCACACGAGCGATATGGACTCATGGTGAAGGACCAGAGGCTGTCGAAAAAGTCGGAAGCACCAAAATTCTCTCCGAGAGTCATTTTGCTATTGGACCTTCATTGCATAGCTATCCACCCGCAACTAGCGCTTCTAGTGGCTTTGGTTTCTATTGGTTCGGGGATCCCAACTTTGATGTGTTACGACTTGCTGAGTGGGCACAAAACCTCTTTCAGTACATGCAAAGCTTTTTCCATGATTCTGAGTCTGCGTACTCTATCTTCCTACGTGCAAGCGCAAGCAGCCGCGGCACCGGTGGGGCGGCGCTCTTGCGATCCTTCATGTTTAACTACGTGATGACCAATGACAACGATTTCAAGAACTTCCAGACACTTCTGGCGCACGAAATGGTGCACAACTGGCCAACACTATCTGAAGACGATGATGGTGATGGCGAGGATACCACGTGGTTTGTCGAGGGTATTGCGGATTATTATTCCTTGATACTTCCATTTCGTGCTGGCTCTTTTATCTTGAATCGGTTCGCACGACATCTGAACTTTATGGCTACTGCATATTACACCAATCCCATGGTCAATCTCACGAACCAAGAAGCTGCAGACCAGGATTCAGAGAACCAAGACGTCGCGAGGTTACCATACGGAAGAGGCATGTTTTTCTTCATTCGGTTGGATGCGCTACTTCGAGCGAGGTCAAACGATCAGCGCAGCATCGATGATGTTGTGCTGAAGCTGTTGCACCGAACGCGGTCGGGCCAATCAAATGACCTAGAGTGCTTCCTTGAATTGCTAGAACTTGAACTCGGGCCTGCTGCAAGAGAAGAATACCAGGCAATGTCGAATGGCAAGCTGATGGTGCCTCCTGAGAACAGTCTGGGGCCTTCGTTGTCCGCTCAACAGATAGAAATGGAACAATTCGAGGTTGGCTTTGAACAGGATAGAGATCAGAACGGGTTATCTTTCGTCAGCAAAGTATTTCCAAATTCGAGGGCTGCGGAGGCTGGGTTATTACAGGGGGACGAAATATTGAGCACAGAGGATCGTTTCTCACACCCGGATATCAATTTTACATATGAGGATATATATGCTGAGACTCATCTCAAGCTTTGGCGGAATGGCAAACAACTTTCAATTTCATACCGGCCAAGGAGTTTCAGAAAGGTTCAGGCATATCAGTGGGTAAGAAAAGATGATAATAGAAAGTTCTAGCTTATCCTCTTTTTGATAAGAAATATTCTGCTCGGCCCATATTGAAAAGCCTGTAGGCGCCATAGAACTGCGTGACGATCCAAAGTGCAAAGATCATAGGAGTAATCACTTGGAAAGCTGGGCCCCATTTACCCCAGGATCTTGTTAAAAGGTAAGTAGTGACGACGACTTCTGTGCACGCTGATACAGTAATCCAAATACAGCACCCGTATCCAAGACGTGCTCTCAGCACATGATTATTCGCCTTCACTCTCCAAAGAATCATAGAGATGAATATCGGCAGCTCAACGGCCACATCAAAGGCCCCTATACTTCATCGTTAGTCATCTAGTAGTGGCCACGGATTATCTGATCAAAGAAACGAATTCATACCCCAGACCATGCACATGAAGAATTCCACCGTCGCCTGTGGATGGCTTTGTATATCGGCAAAAAGTACCACAGCCGTTTGGACAACGAGAAGTAAGCCGACGTGATGCGCAATGTTGAGCGGACTCGCAAATTGCGTTCGAAAGCATATCTCGTAAAGATAATAAGCCGTATACAGTTCAGTAAGAAGGAAAAGCAAATCCCCAAGTGTAGCCTCTTTTCCAATAGGCTTATCGAAAGTGGCCGAGCCAACGAGAAAGGTAAATACTGGGTAAACGCCAGCGCATAGTAATACGAATAGAATTATGGCTCCAACGTGATAGTAGGTGAACGAACGGCGACGTCGTTCATTGCCATCTTTCTCCAGAGCAATATAGATATCTCTGTATACTAAGCGCAGGACCCATCGCTCGAGGATGTTGGAGAGAAGCGCTATAAAGACAATATTGCAGGTGATGATGAATGAACCATATGGGATAAGTGCTGTGAGTGGTTGATTGTGTATGACGGAGATCTTGGATCGCTCCTCGATAATAGCTGAAATAACTGGCATGGTTGTAGGAGCTTTGAAGTAGCTGAGGTCTCAAATAACAGCGTTGAAGCTACGAAACAGAAAAAAAGACATAGAAGATTTGGAAGGGCATTATAATGGGGAACGCTCCACGATGATTTGTCGTGAGCGTGGGCATATAAGCTACTTGAATCGGAGAAGGCAGACTCCTTTTGACCAGGCACATCACGTCTGTTCATGTCTGAGCCACAATGGGTACGAGTCAACCAACTACTATATGTTCCAAGACGGCGGGTCTAATTTTATGGGTGTCTTGCGTCAACCTTCCAGACTTTAATTAAACTCGAAGATGGAGTAAACTTTGGAAAGTAGATGAAATCACGTCAACGTACAATCTGGTATTGCGGGAATGCAGCAGGCTACACCCTTCGACTTTCAACGTCCTAAGTGTTAAGGAATCTCATACCCGAGCATTTTTCTCCCATCTTGTTTTACATCTTTCAAAACTAATTTTGATTATACTCTCAACACCAGTGTTGAGAGCCGTATTATTCGTATAAAATTACGATCAGACCAATCACAGCACAGTAATTTTGACTAATTATACGCTACCGTCGTAAACTAGGCTACCAGGTTAAGAAAGAGCCAAGATAGAGAGCATAGTGTGACTGCCGCGCGGCCCGTACTCGGAGGTAATGTTCGTACTTCGGCAAGGGCTCAGCCGAGTTCCAGCTTTGACTTTGCAATCCAGACAGATATAAAAGTCCGGCACCCCATCACACAGCAGCATCCCTACACTACTCCTTCAGTTCCAAGTAATTGATCGCTTGGACCAGTCTTGGCTTTCTAGTAGTCGTATGATAGATTGTCAAGCATACGGGAGGTTGTGCACGCCGAGGTCGCTATTTGGCAGGTATCTTCCCTTGTAAAAGTGTGGGCTATAGAATGACGCCATTATTCCCAAACCTGTGCTTTGTTTGTGGGGGGGAAACTTCAGTTTATCAGTTCTTTACGGTAATGCATATCTAGACATTCTTCTCGCTCAAGGAGATACTTTGGCCATCCGTCCACTTCCTGTTGATAGCCATCAGATGCTTCCAGTTGTCACTTGACCATGCAATCGAATACAAGGTACATATGAACCATTTTAATTCTATGGAAACATAATGAATCTTGTTCACTGTTGATATGAGATCCATAAAACTTGTACAGAAACTAATTCTAAAAACCGTCTGCTAAAGGCAATCAACGAGGGATTCCACTGAAACTTCCCAGTAACCATGGTCGATTGCATCACTAAACGGCCGTTAGACTAAGCTACTGCCAACGAAGTAACAAATTGACCCGACCCTCATGTCTAGAAAATCCTATACTGAAACAGTGTGTTAGCGGCATTGTGTCAAGCAAATGTCGCTGCGCGCAATCTCTGAACGCGGCACCGCGCACAGCGGATGTAATTGAAAGTCCGCCCGTAAGCTTCAATTTCACCTTCAGCGACCGCGCGTCAGGCGCTGAACTAACTACCGCTGCTAAGACTCTCCACAGTCTGAATGCTCAGCTTCGTTCGCATCTACTTGATGATCCGTTGTCAAGGCTCAGCTTGTCGTCCATGATAGGGATTTATAAATACCATACCTTCCTGACGATGAATGAATTGAAGAACACATTAAACAGCAACAATCGCATTTCAAGCTTCATATTTAGCCTACAATTTTTATTTCATCCGCTATGAAGATACTCGCTCTTTCGTTCGCGTTGGTGGCACTGGTCTCATCCAAGACGGTGCCTTCACACTCTCCTACTGCTCTTACTCTCATTGATCGAGCCCTCGCCGCGTTGGGTGGCGAGGAGGTCATTGCAGGTATCAATGGAATCACCTATCACTCTCCCAAGTACTAATCTCAGCATCTCTCGTTAATCAAGTAACTTACCAAATCTGTCTAGTGTTTATCGTTCTCGCAGCCTTATGCAGAGTTACACCATGAATAAGGCAGATACCGCTGTCGCAATTTCTGGCTCCCAGAACGTATCTTTTAGCTACGACTCGGATAAGTTGACTCAGCGAATCGACCGTATCTTCAAGCCAGGTGGTATGTGATACTATCTCCTCGTCTAAGGAGATGAAATGCTTACAGCTTGACAGAGTACTGGTATTGGGGATCTCCTAGACTCGATGACTTCGACTACTCTCTCGTTGTTCGTGGCGGCAAGGATGGATTTGCATGTTATGTTCGCGGAAACAATCAGATTTGGCTTCCTGCAAATGTCACATCCGGATACATTGATGGTGAGTTTGGCTTCCAAGTAAGATGATGACTGACCCGTGGTCACAGCTGCCCTGGCAGAGCTCCTGGTCCTGCAAGGGAATGTTCTTTCGCCAAAACTTCTGCTAGAGGTAAGTAGAGACATGATGTTGATAATTGTTGTCTTTACAGATTGCTGACTTACTTAGATGAGAACTCATCAGGGTACCAAGGCTACTGAGGTTCTCATCAATGGAATCAAGACACCAGCTGGTAAGGTTTTTTTTTTCTTTCGTCGCCATTGCGATCTAACTCTCATAGTTTACGATCCCGTTCTTGAAATCACGGTTATCTTCGACGATTCTAGCCATCTCCCTCACATCATCCGCACCGAAGAGAAACACATGATCTACGGACCCTCCACGAACGACCTCTATCTGTCTCAGTACAAAGCCGTCGAGGGCATCAAATTCCCCCACACTTTCCAGACCGTTTACAACTCGACCACCCAGAAGCTGGACGCGACGCTTGAGGAATTCGTCGTCGAAGGAATCACCGTCAATCCCAGATTCCCCAAGAATTACTTTGAGGGTCTACCAGAGGGCGAGGGCTTCTTCCCCAAAGCAGCGCCTAAAAAGACCGAAGGTCTTAGCCATGCGCATATCCTCGAATTTAGCAGCAACATGCTTTGGTCTGGCCCCGGATCCGGCATTAGCAATGACTCTGTCGACAATATCAAGCACAAGAACATCGTTCCTGGTCTACCCAATGCTCACTGGCTTATTGTTAACGACGAGTTTCTGGGCGTCAAGCAGTTTGTTATCGAATTTGAGGATCATGTCATTGTAGGCGATGCACCTCCTCAGTGGACCAAGCAGGTGATTGAGTGGATTGGGAAGAATATTGGCAAGCCCATCAAGTACCTTTGGGTAAGCTCACATACCCAGAATGAAATAGATGCAGATGATGAGTATCTAACAGTTTTTCAATAGCCTACCCATCATCATCGTGACCATAGCGGAGGGGCTGCTGAATACGTCAAGCTTGGAGCCAAGTTGATCGTACCCGTAATCGCAGCGAGCTACTGGTCCAGTATCCCAGGTGCGGAGCTCATCACCTTCAAGTAGGTCTCTATCGGTTGTGTAGAAATATGATCTAACAATATACTAGCGAAACTCACCCCTATGTCCATAGCGACAGCAAGCATCAAGCCTGGTTCATCTGGGAAGAGCAAGCCACTCACTCCATCGACTGGGCATATGCCTTTATCACCGACAAGTGCCCTACCAACAAATCCGGAATCGCTGTCATTGAGGCTGACGCGTGGCACCCTGGCATGCCTGACGAGAATAATGACAGGTGGGAAATGCGAGAGTGGCTTAGCCAGCTTGATAAGGATGGTCTACCTGAGAGCGCCTAGTGAGTAATGTCCAATACTGTGTACTAAGAGACTAACAGGGTTCCAGTGTTCTTCCAACCCATGGTCAGATCAGAAAAGTCTCGGAACTGATTGAGCATACTGACTATACGTACGCGCCGAAGAGTATTTGTGACTGGAAGAACGGAGGAGCTTTGTGCAAGGCCTGATTGTACTGGTCTCAAGGTATGGAACCGGGTCTAGTTTGTATATTGTATTGGAGCATCAGCTCGACATCATGATAGATTCGAGAGGATGGAGACACGGAGGCTGTGGGCAGACTCTCATTTACGTTCCGTACTTCGCAGCCTTGGGTTGCGCAGCGGCCCTTGGCATGCGTTGTTAGCGATTTAGCTACTTCAACTCAATTGGATTGATCTCTGCTTTATGAGGATTATTACAACCGGCCAATCTTGACTGAACTTGCCATCGTTAATTTCTCTAATGTCTAGCGAATCGACTCTTTACACTACATTTTGGTAGCCAAGTATTGCCAATTGACAGAAGCTTTCCACTTCTTAAGCATAATACTCTATGCTCACGCATCGACCTAAATTCAAGCTTCTTGACTCTCTAAATTGTGCTCCTTCTCCTTCATAACTCTAGATTGAAATACGGACGAAGGATGGTCGATGGTGGCCTATTATCTTTTGTGTCTAACACCCGCCTTTGCGACTCCTTCTCTGTAATTGCACATCAATATCATTCACTTGATACATCATCACAGGGCTCTTCTCTGGAAAGCATAGTAGATCAAATCGTCAATGAAGCGTAAGCCCAGTAATGAGGCGTAAGCACTAAGGGAGGCTTGTCAGCGCCAGCTACGGGTCACTCTTTGCAAGTGCAGTCTAGCGCGCCGCTTTCGTCGGCGCGCGGCACTTTATTAAATTCCGCCCTTACCTCGAAAAAGCGCCTCCAGCGCGGGCTTAAATTTCTAACCCGCAACCGCATTTCTTTACCCATTCCGCTTTGAGATAAACACGGATACACTTACGGATACAGTATGAGCGCCTCAGAATGTGCAGCGGAGCCTCGTTTGAATAGGACCTGCGAGGTACGATAGACGACTATTCGTTAAAGTCCCTTGCTAATTCGGATGTTAGGGTTGTCGGAGGAGGAAGATTAGGTGCATCCCAGACCCTTGCAACTCACGCTCTCTGCCTGAAAGGTGCACTCGATGCAGAAAGCTGGACATAGATTGTGTTTTCAACGCTCCAGCTATTAGGAAAAGACGGAAACGCAATGAAACTAGGATTCATGAGCTTGAGCAGAAGCTTGAGGAAGTTCAACGGGCGGTTGGCACAGAACGACAAAGAGACTTATGCATACCGCCAGCTTCAGAAGCTTCGATAACACCAGAGAGTACCCAAGGCTCATTCGTATCATCTACACGTATCTCAGACACGTCTCCCGGCAATTCTTCATTGCTTGAGACTACAGATGAACTGCCGGCCAAGGGGGGCCCTGTATCGCGAGGAATTATTGAAGAATCACTGGCAGAAGAGCTATGCATCAAGTTCTGTACTGAGCTTTTACCTCACTACCCTCTGATCCTTCCCGATGCTCCCCTCTCATGGCGGGCTTTGCAGCAAGATCGACCAGCACTCTTTCGGGCAATATTGGCAACGGCATCGAGCAACTTTAAACCGAATTTGTGGACACCGCTCTTTCGAGATGCGGAGCGATATGTCATGGAGCAAGCCATGATTTACGGTCAGAAATCTGTAGACCTTATACAAGCTGCTTTGGTTCTCGTAACTTGGAGTCATCCGCCGGACAAGTTTCAGGATCTGAACTTCGGTCAGTTTGTCAACGTCGCAGCTACTATGGTAATTGACTTGCGATCTTCCAATGATGAACGATATCAGATTCCGTCATCTGATCCTGAGTTTTCAAATACAAAAGAACACCTAGAGATAGCTAGGACGTTCTCAGCCTGCTATTTTCTCTGCTCAAGGTTTGTTTCCCCTTCCTTGCCTAATAAACCGCAGTCATTAAAATAAGGCCGAAAACGCATCGAGTAGTAGTCTTGCTAACAAGCGTCTAGTATCGCGATGTCGTTTCGCCGTGCAAGCACAGTGCGCTATGGTCCCTGGGTGCAGGCCTGCATAGATATTCTAGATCCTCCGTCTATCTCACATATCGGTGACAGACGCTTGGCAGCATGGATCAGACTCCAACGGCTCGCCGAAGAGTCTCTTGCCATGGTCGGAGTCGGATCAGATGAAACCTCGTCAACTGTCAATCCATCGGACCCGCGTACCCGTTTGATTCTGCGAGGCGGCCTCGAACGAGTTGAAGATTGGCGGCGGAATATGCCAGACGATATTATGACACGTAAGATTACCATCACTAACTATCTTTCGCTTAAATAACTAACTGTCAAAGTAACCCTTGACATACACTATCATGTCATTCTTCTCAACTTTTGTGAGCCAGGCCTCTACAACAATCACGGGTTCCGAGATTTTCGTCCTCCTTATGCTATACATACTTTGCTGTCGGCGAACGCATTTGCCCAAGACACACCACAGTATGTTGACGCACGTATAGAATGCTTGGATGTGGCTCGAAAGCTCATCGAGTTGTTCCTGCAACTCTCCCCCGAGATGCTACGACAGGTCCCCATCATCGTTTTCACCAGGATGATGTACGCTGTTGTCACAATCATTAAGCTCGAAGTCTTCAATAGGCCCAACCATATATCAGATATGTCAGGAACCGAACCAGTTTCTGCTCTCAATCTGATGCGCCTCGTCCTCGACAAGCTCAAGTCGGCATCTGATGGAGGGCGCTTTCTCAGCCCAGCAACATTCCATGCCGTTCTGAGTAGACTGCACAACCGATGTGTCGAGAGTTATTGGAGTCTAAACATGGGCCACAATGAGATTATAAAACCTCTCATGAATCTTCAAGTTGAAGAGTCGAGCAAGGATAGAAAAGCTACGCCTCAAGGAGTTCACCGAGAGCACCTGATGCCCAAGCCACAGGTCCTCAATACGGAGCATATGTCTCCGGGAATGGGAACCAGTGTGTTTCCAGAGCCGTCTATATCATTGGGTGGTTATCTTCCAGATGCTCCGGTCAATGCCGGGGCACAGGTGTTTTGGAATAGTTTTTTTAGCGATGAATTTTTGCCGATAGCCATGGAGCGGGATTTTAGTACGGGTGTCATAGATCTTTAGTAGGAGCATTTTCATAGTAGGCATAGATATGATATATATGTAGGATTTGGTGGGCAACTACGCCATGCGTCTTAGAGAATCCTCCAAGATCCAAGCGACTCAACCCTCAAAACACAGATATCCGCATCTTCCTAAGCCACAACTCAACCATGCATCTCGTACTGTAAGCTGATAAATCAGTCCACCGCCGTGCAAGATAAGGATACATGCTCCAGCACATCGCCTCTACACACTCTCCTTGCTCCACTCTCCATGAGCTCTAATCCGTTTTCCCCGAGCGAAGAACAGGAAAGGAACTGGCACCAAAACCGCGGCAATGCAACCGAAAACGGTCGTGCCCCAGTCCACTCCAAGCTTGTGGTACATAGGCATGATAAACAAAGGAAATGCGCCAGATAGCATGGATCGCATGAAGGTATTGGCTGCTACTGCACTTGCGCTGTAACGAGTAAACGTGTCGATGAGGTAGCCCAGGGCAGCCTGGAAGATGGTTGTGAAGCCAAGGCCGGTCAACCCTATACCGATGATCGATGGCCAATAGTTTAAGTGCGGAGATGAGGTCCCTGCTACTGTCAGTCTTGAGCTCCAAAGCCATCAAGGTTAAGGTTGTAACTGACATGCAAATAAGAACTGCCCGGCTGTAAAGACAACGCCTCCGAGCATCATCGGGGGCAGTCTGGCTTCCGGAACAGCTCTGTAGCCATTTTCCATGAGCCGCTTACGGTAATACTTGTTGTTGTAAATATTGACGGCTGCTGCGCATAAGATACCGATCAACAGTGCTATGAATGGCAGGGTCCCAACCACTGGCCCCCAGTGACGGACTTCTATGTACTCGATGGAGAAGCTTTCGAGATTTGCGTACAGAATTCCTGGAATTGATGAGCTGAAATCCTGATAGTTATTGCGGCCGGAAGCTTACCATAAACGAAGGAGGCGTAGGCCGACATAAGAAAACAGATCGGGTTCACGATCATTTGAAAAGGGCGAATGTAATATTTCTCATACAACTCTTTGAACGACACGTCCCATTCTTCATGCTAGTTCAAGGTAAGCTGCTGGATGATTGGCCAGAGTACCATCACTTACCTTGGCGTGTAGTGCCCAGTCTTTCGTCTCAAGTCTCATTCTATGAGCCTTGCGCGCTAACAAAGTCGGCCCATAGCTCTCGTCGAGGACCAAAAGATTAACCGCAAGTTGAGCCACCATCACAATACCCGTCAGGTACTCGGTCCAACGCCATCCGAGATGGCTTGAACATAATGCGCCTCCTATGATAGGACCCAAAGTCGGTCCGCCGACAATGGTGACTCCATATGCAACGATGGCGTTTCCGAGCTGGTGAGGAGCCCAAATATCAGCCATCACACCTCCGGTGATTGTGACAGGCGCGCTGCCGAAGAGCCCGGAGAAAAAGCGGGTGATGAGGACTGTCTGGATGTCTTTGGCGGTGGCTGTACTGAACAACAACGGCGGCGATGAAGTACGGCTGTTTTTCTTGTTAGTGTTATGGCATCATAGGTAACATAGTGGGGAAGACTCACAATAAGAATTGTCCATTTCCGACCATAAAGCTCACTCAACGGTGCCCAAACCAACGGCCCCAGTCCAAAGCCAAAGACGAGCAAACTCGTTGCTGCAGCTGATGTCTCGGTGTTGACATTGAACTCGGTGGCGACAGGTTGAATGGCAGCGGCAAAGATGGCAGAGGCTAAAGTGATCCAGCATGTTGTAAGGCCGTAGCATATAGTAGTGATGAACTTCTTGCGGAAAGGCCAATTTATGGGGTTGTAGGGATCATCCGGTCCGTCAAATGTTACCAGATGGCTTGATTCTTCCTCAACATCATTCTTCTGGTTCTCTCGATCTGAGCTCATCTCAGGTGCTATCGTATCACGGTCGCTCATGATGGCAGTTGATGTTCGGGTCGAAAAGATACGGTTTAGAAGCAATAAAAATCTGATTAAGAGTTGTGTTGTCGTGCGTGGCCTTTTATCATCTTTCTCTATTGCTACGGCCGTATCAAGAACCCACAATTTCGGTGTCGCTTTGTGCTTATGCGATGGCCGAGCCGGCGGGTAGGGGCATTCCGGTATATTAGGCAGAGACAACCAACAACTCATGATTTTCGCGTTAATGGGGCATCGAAAGCCGAGGCCGATTCTCCATCGGACCCGGATAAGGCTCAGAATCGAAAAGCAATAAACCGCGCCGGAGCCCATTTGCCTCAGTTCAATAGCGAATTCTCCACCGGCCCCATCAATCAAATCAGAAGCTTATCGAGCTTTTAGGCGTTTAAAAGGGGACGGGCGATGATGGGAAAGCAAGGATCAGAGCTGGGAAGTCGACGTGCGTATTGAAACGAAAGGCTAGGCCACGATCAAGCATCAATATTTGAACGTGACACGAGAAGAAAAATTCTTTATCCGTCCACGAGCAGGTTCTGCACGGTACCCTAGTGCAAGGCGGATTACAAGATACAGTGAGATTCATGGAATTATCAGTCGGAGCAGCTATGTCCCTTCCAAAAGCCAGAGCCACGGCTGAATGGTTTCAGGATCCAGACCAGAGCTTGCAGTATCTATGATGTGCAGCGACAGGAAAAGTAACTACATCATTAGATGACTACAGAGTCAGACAGCTGGTCGATGGCTACTTGAATTACATATTATCTCTCTTCCTGGAGCCGAACATGAGATCTTATGTTTCACTTGATTTGGATGGAAGGGTGCTTTACATGAGGCTTCAGTCATGCATGATTCCTGATGTCGTGTTACCACTCATATATCTCAAGGTAACCTTGAATCGCCTGACAGAGGTTGAGAGATCTGAACAAAGTAACTGCCTGCTCTGTCGATCTATCTTTACTGCCAATGTTCTCTTACCGTTATGCATAAGTGAACGAGAAATAATAACAGTGGGAGATCAGCCAGTAGGCAATCAGTAACCTGTCGGAGACGCATAGCTTACCCGTCTCCGGCCTGGCCCGTGCCATCCTCGACTCTGCGGCACAGCGATGACCTAGTGCTAGTGGGCCGCTAAGATCGACGCCCAGGACTTGGACTGTTGGCCTGCCTCGGGTCCCTCGGCGCGACATCTCAGTCTCAGCCATTCATTCTCACTCTCATCTCGCTGTTCTAATCATCAATCACAACCTCATGGAGTCTTCAGTACCTGATATAGGCCTGCAAGGGCTACCAGACCCTTCGCTGACAATTGAGGAATCGACAAACACAACTCCAGAATCTGTCGGCGTCTTTCCGTCTCCTCTACGTAGCTGCGTCCTTTGCCGGCAGCGCAAGGTCAAATGCGATCGTCAGCAGCCCTGCTCCAACTGTGTCCACTGCAAGCTCGAGTGCTCATATCCAGCTGGCCGGGGCAGAGCCGCCAAAAAATGCCGCCGGACACTGGACAATCGGCTTATCGATCGGTTGCAAAGACTTGAAGACATCATCAAACGATTGTCGAGCCAGGTTGATGTTACAACAAGCGCTGATGGAGCTTCTCCCTCTGGGCGCACATCGCCTGCGACTGAGGATGAGTCACATCATGACTTCATAGGAGAGCATCCTTCTGAGTTGAATCCTCCTAGCGCAGATGCTTCCATTGACCAGCAATTTGGTCGTTTAATGATAGACGACAGCAAGAGTTACTACGTTAGTAACATCTTGTGGGCCAACTTGGGCAATGAGGTGGGGACTTGACCATCATTATGTGCCGTGTACATTGCTTACCTTATCTTTTACTACAGATTGAAGAATTGCGCGACATGTTGCACGATCCTATCTCCGAGGATGAAAGCTACGTCCCTACCGATGCATCTATGTCGGAGGTAGCTTCGCCACTCGGAACAAGCGCTGCAGTGCTGGGCTTTCGTGCCCTCAGTCATTCTCTTCTACCATACCATCCACCAATGCACCTATCGGTCACCCTCTTGACTATGTTCAGCGAGAACGTCCTTCCGCTAGTCCACATCTTTCACATGCCCACCACAGGACAGTGGTACTGGAGTGCCATCGCGTCGCTGGATTCACTCAGTAAAAATACCGAGACTCTCCTATTTGCTATATACTACTCTGCTGTCATCAGCATGGATGAGGATCAGTGCCTCAGCATGCTCGGTTCAACACGCTCCAGCTCCCTCGACAAATACCGCTTTGCGGTTGAGCAAGCCATGGCCAGAGCCAATCTTCTGAACACTCAGAGTATCATTCTTCTTCAAGCGGCTGTATTGTTCTTGTCCGGGTTGCGAAATGAGGATGATTCAAGAACAACGTGGTCTCTAACGTCGCTCATCTTCCACATTGCCCAAGCAATGGGCCTCCATCGCGACGGAACCACCTTTGGACTCAAACCATTCGACATAGAACTACGTCGACGTCTCTGGTGGCACATATGTCTACTAGACATGCGCTCATCCGAGTTCCATGGATATGAACCCATAGTTAACGAGGGCATGTTTGATACAAAACTTCCTCTGAACATCAATGACAGCGACATTACTCCCCAGATGACAGAACCTCCTGTACAGCATGAAGGCCCTACAGAAATGACATTTTGCTTGATTCGCTGTGAGGCCATGAGAGCTGGCTGGAAAGTCGGTTACGCATCACCGACGCCACACTCGACAGCCGACGGGGCGCTGAAAGATCGTGAAGCAGTCGTCCAAGATCTCAAGAGCCGCTTAGAGGAGCGATATTTGCGTTACTGCGACAGCTCGATACCCTTTATGCTATTTTCGTCGACAGTCGCGCGTCTTATCATAGCGCGAACATGGCTCGTTGTGCACTACCCTAGTAAGCAAAAGGCAAACTACACTTCTACCATGAGCAAAACAACTCGAGATCTGCTATTTTCCACGTCGATGGAAGTTCTCGACCTTTCTAGCTTTCTTCTAGAAAACAATAATATCTCCAAGTGGACATGGCACATCAAAACACACATCCAATGGCACGCTGTCATTTTCGTCCTCTCCGAGATCTGCTCGCGCCCCTCCTCTCCAGAGTGCGACCGAGCCTGGGAGTGTGCGAATGCGGTGCACAACCGGTGGAACATAAAGGAGGGCGGTAAAAGGGGAAATCTTTGGAGGCCAATCAAGCGTCTCATGGCAAAAGCTCATTATGTACGTTATATGCAACAGATCGACCCGATGTTTTGTCACTTGAAAAGATCAGCCGCATCGGTACCGCCAAATGACACGTTTGCGCTGACGGCGGCTATGGAGGCACAGCAGGGTACGACTTTGGGGGAGTTACAAAGCATGCCTGACAGGGTAGCTTCGGATGACTGTATGAGTTGGATGCTTGGGGATCTAGGCATAGAAATGCATGAGGGCATGGCAAATGGTCCAGGCTGGGGGTGGGATGAGAATATAAGATAGACTAAAGGTTTAGGTTCTAGCTTATTTTTCGACGTACTTGTAGCATACATGGTGTCATCGCTTGCCACCAGGCCTGTCATCTTTATTGCGTTTTAACTTAAGACCTTAGTCATAGTAGTTGTCTGTGAATGGACTACCTTGATTGTTAGCCGTGTGCTTGAAGCACCACAAGTGGCTTAGGAACACCGTAATTCTCCTAATTCTATCCCACTATCGGCATTAGATATGTTGAAGCAGTCTTTGTTATGAGCCTGTTAATAGAAAATGAATGAATGAATCTTGCTGTTGCTCTTTGTGCAAGGATCAGGAGCCGCGTCAGCTTCGGAGCTCTCCCATTAAGATACATCGTAGCTGTTGCTGACTGTAGACTTATCAGAGGATCGACTGGTCTGGCTCTCGCCCAAGGTCTAAAGCAGGTATGCGTTTCCCTGAATGTTGTCCCAAGCCCTCAAGTAACTCGATGCGACAAGGTAGGAATTTCTTTCGAAGAATACGAAAAAGAGGAAAGACCCGACAAGAAGACCTGGACCTCGTTTTCGAGAAGACTATGGAGCAACTCGAGAGTATTTAATTCGATTTTCACCGTACGACAAAAGATACAGATGGACTGCTATTCACCAACGGGAAAAGAGGTGAACTTCTCACGGAAATCAAGTCGTCTATGTTCTGTCGTGTTCGTCGCGAAAAGTTTCGCCGCATGCTCATGGATGGCCTTGACGACCACACTCAATGGGGAAAAGCCATCACCCGAACGGCTTGTGCGCCTGGCTCAGTCTTCGCGATGGCGATGATAAGATCACCCTGATAACTGGACCTTTCTCCATTACATCTCTTTTCCAGAGCCTATCGACCACATCAATAACGGAACCGACTGTGACCTCATTGCACTTCAAAAGGCCCTTGCAAAAGACTTCGTGGACCCTTGGAAGAGCCCTTTCGAGTGGATGCCACACGACACAGAAGTCTAATATTCCAAACTTCGCAACTGAGATCCAAGCAATCAACAAGGGATCTCAGCTGAAGAGAGAAAGGGAGCCATTGGGGAGTATGAAACTGAGATGATCGAGCGCACGGGCGAGGAGGTTCGATTGAGCGAGAAGAACAGCGTTGCCGTGCATGATTGGGCACAAGTGATGCAAAGCCCCTCGATGGGGCAAGGAATGCAGGTTCAGAAAGAAAGCAGTACTGCTTCTGTCAATTAATCGTATAGGTTTATGTACTCCTCCTAGGATTGTGTTAAGATTCTGTAACCGTGAGGCTCTTTTATAACGCCTGTCTTTCAAAGGATTCAAATCTATCCCGTTTTTACTAATCATTGAAGCTTCAGATATATCACTGTAAGGTAGAACATTAAAGAAACATCGACATTAAAACATCACTGCCGATAATGTTAACAGCTTGTAGTATTCTATTTAAGTATATGCATCGAAATTGCAAACCCTCAGTTACGCTGCTGTATCATAAACATATCAATTCTCCATATTGCCCATCTACAATATTTTTGTTCACCTCAGATCTGTCTAGCCATGAGTGGATCAACTACAACACAGAGCATCCTGGACAATGCACGCGCAGCTCCTGGAACATTTGAGCTTTGACCAAATTACCGAGCCCTTCTCATGGTATTTAAGGGTATCCCTCCGGGCCCACGCGATGCAGCTAGTGAGGCCATGTTGAAGGAAGCAGAGGAACAAGTCAAGAGCATCATATCGTCTCAACCCGTCATTGAGCTTCCCAACATCGCAGCGCGGCGAGAAGCTTACAAGGCCTTTGGCGCTAGGCCCAGCGCACCCGCAACAGCCTGGAAGCCCTGACACTGCGTGTCGACAAGGGCGGTCTGCCACGATTGAATCGATTGACGGATATTTACAACGCCATTTCTGTCAAGCATCACATCCCAATTGGTGGCGAGGATCTGGATAAATACGACGGAGCTCCTTTTCTGATCCGTGCGACTGGCAAGGAAGAATTCCACACAACGGCCAGCGAAGAGCCCTCGACGGAGCTAGCTGCTCTTGGGGAACCTATCTGGTGTGAAAGTACTGGCATTACTTGTAGCCGATAGAACTAGAGACAAGCTCCACGGACTGCGCTAACGGACGAGACTACTCATGTTCTGTTATCCTGGATGCTCTGAAGCCATTGTCCGATGAGGAGCTTGTTGAGTCTGCCGAGGAACTTGGCGCTGCACTCAAAGCACTGTCGCCATGGGTGGATATGTCTTACCGCGATATCATTAACGATCCTGCGTAGGCTCATCAGGATACCAGTTAGTAAAGAAATAGACAACATATGTGTTGCTCACCATCTCACATCCCTCGTGGTCGTGATGAATTGCTAAGAGGGGAGCGCAGATAATCTCGGGCTATTTATGGATTGGCAAAATAGAACCGGTATTCGTAGCAGCTATTAAAGATATTCGGGCAAGAAAAGAATTGGGTCTACTAGAAAAGCCTAGGAGGGGGGTTAAAATTGCAGTGACGACAACAGCCACAGACATCGGGAGTGCGGATTAGGTTCTTCCGATCCAGTGCTGCCAGGACCGAAAAGTTGTGGCGCATGTATGAGTACACGAGTTGTTTATCAATATACTTCAATTTTGTTCGTATCTAGTATGGTCGCACCCTAAAATTATATTCCATGGGCTTAGACCTTGGTGTATCGCAAGTATGACTTAATCTCTCGGACCTCACCAAACTTCTTCTTGGCATCCGCCGTCGACACAGAAGGAGGCACGATAACATCCTCGCCGACCTGCCAATCAATGGGAGTCGCAATACCCTTCTTATCTCCAGTCTGCAAAGAGTCGATGACACGCAAAACCTCAGCAGAGTTTCGTCCAGTTGATGCAGGGTACATCATGGTCAACCGAATCTTCTTGGAAGGATCGATGACAAAAACAGAGCGAATAGTAAAGGCGATACCCTTCTCTGCAATATTGTCGAGATCTTCCTGGCTAATCATGTCGTACAGAAACGCGACCTTGCGGTCGGCGTCGGCGATGATGGGGAACTGCAGTTCGGTGTTGGCGACTTCATTGATGTCGTCAACCCACTTGTCGTGGGAGCCAAGGTCATTGGCGCTCTGAGCGTATGGATTAGCTATAGTTGGTTATGAAACATCCTCAAGATTACTTACTAGACCAATCATCTTGACGCCTCGCTTGTCGAACTCGCCCTTGAGCTTCGAAAAGGCGCCCAACTCGGTGGTACACACTGGGGTGAAATCGGCAGGATGAGAGAACAGAATGGTCCAGCTGTTATCGATGAACTTGTGGAAATCGATTTCGCCATGAGTAGTGACAGCCTTGAAGTTTGGGGCTATAAAAGCGTTAGTATAACTACAACTATGGTGAATTTCTTCAGTACCTGTTGATCCCAATCGCAGACGTGGCTGTTCTTGAGTAGCGGTCGCAAGGAATCGACGCGCCAAAGGCTGGGAGACAGGCCACACAGCAGCAGCGGACCAATTGGCCCTCTTAGGGAGAGCGCTGAAGCTCCTGAGGGTTCTGGGAATCATTGATGCCATTTGTATTAATCAATTGCTCCAAACAGTTGAACTATCAATAGACATCAACCGAGCCAAATAATGTAGCTGTGATTCTCGACTCACGGTGAAATAGGCCTCTCAAGGCCTGTGATGAATGATTACATGATGAATTACGTCACCGTCGATCCGATTGGTATAGTGGCTCCATTTTGTAAATTTTCTCTATTATGACGATCTCTTCTGGAATTTCCGCCAGCATCTGGACTACCCTAGACCGATAAGTAGAACTTGTGTTCAAATTACTAGCTGAGCTGCTCGTTGAGTTTCATCAGAACAACATGTAGATAATTAGAAGATTACTCTAGGCTCTAAGTTTTTTTTACTTCTTGAATGGCGCTCGGGTTATAACGGCAGCATTCCAAGTGTTTTATCTTTGCCTGTCCATTAAAATGAAACCTTTGCATAACTTTGCCTCGAAAATGTTTATTGAATCCGGGAAATTCATTATGTAAAACATACAACATTCTACTATTAGGCGAGATCACCGAACATCTACTAGACCATCTGCTTGCTGCCTCGGAAACCCATTTCGGCGCTCGAAGTCTCATCCATTTTACGACAAGCACGACACGACGGCTCAAGCCAAACATGAAAAAATTCGGTGAAAACATGTCACGTGGCAAACACGCCGCACACAGGCTGCGAGACTCATTATTCCTCAGGTTTTAGAAGCGCTGCGCAGCTAACACATGTATCTTGTAGCTTATCAGCAAGTGGGTATGGAGGCTATGAACCCTGTTAGTCAAGCTATGTGGAACAAGGCGTTTTTTGAGTCTGTGATGTATGCCATTTCACAGGTTAAGAGGATACAGGATTGGGTGACGCAGCAGATTAACGTCAGGGGCCCCAGTCGCTTTTGGTGCCTTGCAAAAAAGACTAGATACGAGTGAGTTAGACGATCGTCAGCTGAGGATGTGAATCCTTGTAATCTTGCGCCAGAGGGTGGACTTGGACACATTCCATGTTTTTCGCATTATATGGGTCGACGATAACTCAGCCCCCATCCAAATGCAGCTTATAATTGTGCTAAGCCTCCAGGATGGTGCCGCACCCTCGAGAATAAGAGTCTTGGATTTCACCTTGTTTTAAGCTTAGATTTTGACAACTGCCTATATCCTCGTTCTAATATCATAAAACCAAATGTCGTCAGCCCCCCAGCCTCAACCAGTCGCTCAGTCTGCGGAAATGTCTCAGCCAAAGGCGCATCAACCTATGAGTATGGTTTCTCGACATGTCGTGAGATAATATGAACTAATTTGCAATCTGTATAGATTTCCAGAAGCCTCAATCTCGCGCCAAGCCTCAGCGTGACAATGGAAATAGCGAGAGCTGCGACAAATATTGCCGTGGCCGCTTCTGCTTCGTCATTCCTTGCCCTATACCCATCAACTGTAGTACCAATCCTTGTTTAGCATTGTGTTAGCCCTGGTACGGTCCAAAGCACAAGCTGGGTGAGGGCAGTAATTGGTCACCAACACGTGGGAGGTGATTTTGTGGGGTATGTCATATCATAGGTTAGGTAATTAGACTTCTAGAAGAGGCTCTCCAATGCTTAAATCTAAGCCATAGTTACGCTTGGAATTTAGGACAAACAAATACCTGACAAATATAGCCGGAACCATATACCAGCTGTCATCAAAGCTTTTCCCCCTGTCCTTCCTTTGTCTAACAGTAAGCAATCTCTGCGCACTGTCTATTCGTGTCTTGTCGGTCAGGATGGAACGAGTAATTTATTGAGCAGTCTGCTCATCCCTCATACCCAACACCAACCGGTATTTACATTTTTACTCACTAGCAGTCAATTCTATACTTTGCTTTGGCGCCGACCGTTACTCTGTCATAAAATTTGTCCCTATGAGAGTGAGGAGGTTAAGATGCAGCCAACAACCTTAAGCTCTATCCAATAGTATGCATAAAGTACCGGGCGATCCAATTTTAAGTTTACTGAAGTAAACCATACATCATTTTATATGCCTGGGTACTTGTTGATCTCTCGTCACGCTCTGGATTTGGGATTGTCATAAGCGCAGACTGTGTTGGTAGAGACATTGTAAGTCCAGGCGAGTAGGACCAACGACCTAGAGAATGCTGCCGGAATCTCACTGCAGCGTGTGCTAGTTTTACTAAATACAGGGCGTTGCAATTGGCTCAGATCCAAGTATTCTATAATTTATTTTCGTTCAAATATATTATTTATACTTTTAAGCTAATGGAAGACAAGACCTAGGCTTTATTTCATCTAAATATCTAGTTGCTTTATCTTATCTTTAGCATTATCAAATATGTTGGACGAAAGATTCTGGTAGGGTTAAAATGGACCAGGTACGCTTTTCTCACCTTTCCTGGCTTAGCTATTATCGAAGTGTTTAGACGCGTTGGCTTACCCAAATCGTACGAAACACATCATTGGATATTTAATGCAAGTCTTTGCACTGACGATGTTTGCCAACGTTTTTCTTGACGAGTCTAAGCGCTGGGGGGTCTTGGCAGTCGGGCGGTCAATTAATCTTCAGCAACGTGCCACCAACAGGACGTCTGAAGTTGGCGGCTACCTGCCTTGTCTGATTCGATGTGTCCAAGCCGACCCCATAATAATCACCAGGATGTCCTACAAGCACAAGTCTCAAGGCAGATTTAGAGGAAACCTCAATTAAAACAAGGTGGCTAGACCCTTTATCTCTCATCACCAACACGTAATGTCGTTTGCCTACCAACCCTTAGCCGATGATGAGATCCGTCTTCTCACATTCGAAGAACCTTGCACTAGCACGAACAACGGCGATTCATGTCAAATCACCTGTACGATGGAGCATGTACGGCTGCAATCTACCGCAAATCTGACCTTTCCTGAACGGTTCAAAGGAGACACTTATGTTTGGCCAGAGCTTTCTGCTCCACATGATACCAACACACTCTTCCAAGATGGCCAGGATCCTTGCTTAAAGGAGGAAGAACCGCGATCTTGCGCCCAGGGACTCGACATAGAGAGAGACGAAAATCTTCAGTGGAGATATGAGTGGGGTGATTTCATCGCCTTATCCTACGCTTGGAGGCCTACAGCGCCTCAACAATCCATCACAGTGAACTATTCTACTTTTGAGGTCACCCGCAACTTGTATGATGCTTTAACACAACTTGTTCGCTGCCAAAGAATCCGACAAGGCTTCAAGATCTGGATTGATGCTATCTGTATCAATCAGGATGATTTGGGGGAGCGTGGTCGCCAAGTTGCTCGCATGCGAGACATTTACCAGTCCGCTTGGCAAGTTGTGATCTGGACTGGACCAGAATACGATGATAGCTTTTTGGCCGTGACGGCTCTGCACTGGTTGGCTCGTGAATCAAAGGGACTGGATCCATTACAACGGTTGTACCGGGAAGCCAAGATGATTGACGCTCGCCCACTTTTCATTCGATGGCCTTCATATCAGAGCCGATTGAAGAAAACGGTGTATCAAGCCTTATTACGCTTCTTCGCGAGGCCCTACTGGCAACGCATGTGGATCATTCAAGAAGTCGCAGCAGGAACGGGCGATACTCCCGTGCTTTGTGGTGATAAATCCATCTCATGGGGCGGCCTTTATGATGCAGCTAAGATCATCTCAAGCGATGAAGGAAGACTTGGTCGGGATATTTTGGATAGCAGTCAACTACAAATACTTGCTGCGTGGCCTTTCGCCTTTGCGAAAGATAGGCAACCAGAAGAGAGGCAGTTTGCATCGGAGAGACAGTGGGGACTACAAATAGCCATGATGGGCATCCAGAGGATGCAACAGAATGAGGTTTCTACGAGAGAATGGCACAAACTTGCAAAAGTCTTATCATTTGTGCGAGATGCTAGCGTCACAGAAGAGAGAGACAGGGTATACGGCATTCTGGGCATCAAAGCCGTTGCTGATAATATTGTCTGGGAGAGCACGCCAGATTATACCCTACCGCTGGCTGAGTTATACACAAGCTTTACATCTGCGTTCTTGGCAACAGGAAACTTAAGTATACTAAGGCTGGTATCAAGACATGCCGGACCGCGACTTGTCGGTCAAAGAACTTTGGAGGATCTTCCGCCGAAACTGAGACGAACTCATACTGGGCCCATAGCGCTTTGGGCTCTGAATACAAGCAAAGGTCCCGCCAGTTCGCCCGAAGCCGGAACTCCATGCTTCCACGATATCCCTTCATGGACGATCTGCTGGACATGTGCTGCTGCCCCGACTGCTCAGCTTGGGGGTTTATATCAAGCGGATACCAGTCTAGGCTACTCACCACCGGTTCTTCCATCGATAAAATCAACGCTGACTGTTAAGGGTATCATATTTGACACCATTACTACTCTGAGCGCTTCTCACCCAAACGAAGTCGATAGCAGCTATCCCTATAACAGTGGATCGTCGCAACCAAGCATATATGGAGATCTAGAAGCCACTCGGAATGCTTTCTGGAGGACGATCGTGGGAGATACAACATCCGAAGGTGGGCAAAAAGCACCTGAGTCTTATTCTTGGCTACTTGACCGAAGGTTATGGCAGAAAGGTGTCGCCGGGGTATGGACGTATGGTATCGGACTGCATCATTTCATGACTCGCAATCGGGGTCTTCGACTATGTGGATACACGTTGGAAGAGCTCATACTTGGGCTCAACAAATGGGTTTCAAGATGTCGATTGGCACTTGGAGATAGCATTTATAACCCGAGCGAGACACAGCGGGAGGCATTATCATGGGCTATAAATGCGATGGCGTGGAGACGTATCTTCGGAACAAAACATGGTAGAATGGGGATGGGCACTTGTGCTGCTGAAGTTGGTGATACTATTGTGATTGTGAGAGGATGCAGCACACCCTTGGTACTGAGAAGGTCAGGCCAAGGCTGGATACTGATCGGAGAGTGTTATACCCATGGAGTTATGTATGGGGAAGTGGCAGCGAAAGAGGATGAGCTCGAAGACATCCTCATCTATTAACCATCAATTCAGTGTTGTTGCCCTTAAATGGTCTCCTGTGTATCTTTGAAGGAAGAAACTTCTAGTAATCCCCGCTTCCGGCCTTTCTAGAAGTCAAACCTGGGACTCGAGTAAGACTCGAAACAAAGCTACGCATGCTGACAGGGCTAACAGGGGCACTGACGGTCGTGACCCGGTGTGCGGCTGAAAAAGACATTTTGTGAGACATCGGACATTCAAACTTATTCAGCCCGAAACCAGGTTTGGGGGGCAGTGCGGGTGGGCTCGATGCACATCTCGCCAGCCCACAAGATAAAGTGCAACGCATATCCATCCAGTGTGTGCCAGTTTCCTCCAATTGCAAGGGCTATAGTGCCACCTCATCCTTGACTTTGTAGAAGGTGCAGATGCAGAGAATTCCCAATGTTTATCGGTCGGATCTTGCTTATGAGGCGGAGGCGAAGCCGGGCGTATTCTGTGAAGCGCGTGATATCGGCTTGCATATGAGAATCTTGTTCATTGGCTGCTGAGAAGTGCGCACCAATCAGTGCCAATAGCCAAATTCCCCAACCCCCCTGAGACAATCAGGATACATCAGGCTGAGACAGAAGTGTCCAGGACCGGTTTGGACCATACCGAGTTACAAGATACTATGTCTGTATTATGGGTGCAAAGTGGCCCTGAAGTCTCTATCTAGTAGTCAGGCAATCATGTCTATGTACATCTGTACATACGTTGTGCTGCGGCGACATGCATATATACCCCCTATCAGCAGATTTTCATGGTACTCTATATGCTCAGAGCACTGCATTGTCTACCACTGTCGCGATCCGCCGTGTTATGTTTCGGTTCTGTAGCCTGGTCGGAAAGGATGCCAATTGTTGGCTGGAGGAAGGGCGTTACCAAGTGGCTTTCAGATTGTGCCTCGGTGTAGGGATCGGCGTTACACTTTCAATTTCAGGAGCCTATGAGATACTACCAATCTTGGATGGCTTTTCTCATCCAATCATAGGTGAGGTTTATCTTCAGCTTCACTGGGCCGAGCAGGTGTTGATGCCTGTTGCATTAAAGTGGCTTACTAGTGCTGAGAATGTGAGGCAGTGTGGTAGGTCACCTCCCTTGCAGCAACAGAGTGTTGTGTTGAAGGGGTTGAACTAACAGCCACTGTGAAACTGCATTTGAAATGCAGCCGGCCTCGACGATTCACCGCCTAACCTCCGCTTCTGTCGCACCCCAGGACTATAATAACTCGTTGGATCTGCCATCATCTTGACCTAAATCTGTCTATCATATACCATCTCTGCCAGCCCCTCCCAAACCATCATTGATTCTCAGCTTTTTGCCAGGTATCAACCAAGGATATCCGCGTCGCTGGTCGGACAATCCCTAGCCTCCACCTTGAAAGGGTTCAAAACTCAATTGAGTTTTGCAGCTACAATGTATAACCCCCAATTCGTCAGTAATTGAACCTCTGCTTAGAGCAATCATAGTCTTCTGCAAGTAGTCGAATCTTTTCGAGACAACCATCCATCCGAGCTTCGACAGAACTGTAATCCGAAAGCTGAAATGGATCCCCTCGGTGTCATTGCGTCCACAATCTCCGTCATTCAAGCCATCTCTTCCACATATGGGGCTATCCGACACCTCAGAGGCCTCCCTCATGAGTTCGACAAGGTGGCTCGAAATCTCCCTCTTGCAAGGGATACTCTTGGCCTCGCCCGTGATCATCTCCAAGGCTTGGCCCTTGATGAATCATCCAAGAATGCTCTTCAACCTTTGATCAGTAACTGCGATGAGAAGGCCAAGATGCTACAGGACATTTTTGACAAAGTGAAGGAAAGTATGAAGGATGGGAAGGACGGTTCGGTCCTCGACTTCTATCGCACGTCTCTTCTCCGTTTAGGCAAAGCACACAGGGTGGAGAACCTGATGGGAGACATTCTAAAAGACTTGAATGCGTTATCTACCAATCGGTTGTTCGCGACAGTAACACAGAGTCAAATGGCCCAGTTGAGGGACGCAATTAATGAGCTTTCTCATGTGGGATCGTCGGTGTCTGACTCGGAGTTTGAAAGCCCTGCGTCGAACACCTTGATAAACAACGACAATGCAACGGGTTACATGACCAACATCAGCGGTCAAGACCACAAGATCAACCCTGGCTCTGGCGACTTTTACAATGCACACAACATAACATTTGGTACGAAACAATAGAGCTCATAGGTGCATTTACTAGACAAAAACTGACGTTTGCTACTTTGAAGATAAATCCAATGGGCCCAAAATATCTCGAAGTGATATCCTCCAAGCTCTCTATGCATCACCGTATCGTGACAGAAAGAACCTGAATCCCTATCGAGTTCCAGGAAAGTGTGAATGGTTCGTTAGCCATGAGAACTTTCGAAAATGGCGAGTAAGCGAATCTTCAGGAATGCTCTGGGTGTCCGCGAATCCTGGGTGCGGTAAATCCGTCCTGGCAAGGCATTTGGTAGATTCTGAGCTTCCCACGACAGAGTCCCGAACAACTTGCTATTTCTTCTTCAAGGACGACTTCAAAGATCCCAAGATAGCAACTAGCGCTCTTAGTTGCATCTTGCATCAGCTCTTCACCCAGCGAAAGGTCCTGTTTTCTGATGAGATCGTCAAGCGGTTCGATGACTTCAAAACACATATTAACAGCTCATTTGACGAACTTTGGGAAGTTCTAGTCATGGCCGCAAAGGATGATAACGCTGGCGAGTTGGTGTGTATCCTCGATGCATTTGACGAATGTGACGATCAACAACGGGACAAATTTGTCCAAGCTCTACAAAAGCTCTATGACTCGGACAGTGGCGCGAAGCACGAGTTCAATCTGAAATTCCTTATAACAAGTCGGCCCTATCGCAACATTAGACTTAACTTTCAGTCCGTCGTCCACCTCGAGGGAGAAGGCGAGGAGGGGATAGTGAGCATTGCCAGAGAGGTTGATGCTTACATAGACTACAGGGTTTCCTGCATCCGAGATGATCTGTTCCTCCAACCCGACGAGACAGCGTTGCTCTTGAGACAACTCCGGCGTGTCCCCAATCAGACTTATTTATGGGTCTATCTTACTCTCAACTTAATCGAAAAGGACTACAGCATTGATCAAGCCAAGATACGCGAAGCCACTTACTCGCTGCCACAAACACTTGATGATGCGTACGAGAGAATCCTGGCTAGAAGTGGTAAGCCAAAGGAGGCCAAAAAACTGCTACATATCATTGTCGCCGCAGCACGGCCCTTGACATTGGCAGAGATGGACATTGCATTATCCCTACGAAAAGAGCACAGGTCCTATCAAAACCTGGAGACAAGACCAGAAGAGCGCGTCCGCAAGTATGTGACAGACCTTTGCGGCCTGTTCATAACTATAACGAGCTCGAAGATCTATCTCCTTCATCAGACCGCAAAAGAATTCTTAGTCCCCAACTTTGAACCCCATTCTACAGGGAGCTACAATGGCCGATACACGTGGAAACATTCACTCCAGCCTTCAGAGTCGCACCTTGTTCTTTTTGAAATATGCATCCAGCTTTTGCTCTTCACGGTCTTCGAAGACAAGCCCATTTACGCCCCTGTCTATGTTGAAGGCCGCCCCATTCTAGACAACTTATTGGCTGACTACTCCGCCATGAACTGGGCTACCCATTTCAGGGTTTCAGACATCAAAGACGATACAGTAATAGATTCGGTGCGAAAAATCTGCAACCCGGAGTCCATGCGTTGTTCGAATTGGTTCGGAATCTATTGGATGCTCACACACCGAACCATTGCTCCACGTTTCACAAGTCTCATGATTGCAGCATATTTCGGACTTGGACAAATTGTAAAGCTTCATCTTGAGGCTGGCGATGTTGATATTAATTCAACAGATTCCAAGCATGGTCGTTCAGCACTCTCTTGGGCTTCCGAGAATGGATATGACAATGTGGTGAAGCTATTGATCAGGGGACCCAAGCTTCGTTGGAAAACCATCAGCAAATTGTCATTTCTGAAAGGCGCAAAAGTCGACGCACAAGATGCATATGGACGAACCCCGTTATCATACGCTGCTTGGAATGGACACATGGCCATCGTAGATCGGCTGGTCAAGCAGGGAGCCCGTGTCAACTTGCAGGATAAGATTAGCGGGACACCAATATCCTATGCTCTTGTCAGTGGAGAGTACGCCACATACAATCGACTTAAGGAAGCAACTCACATCGGCTCAGTAGATGTGATCAGCCGCAATCTACTTTTTTCCGCTGCCAAGCAGGATAACATGGCGGTCGTCGAACGACTGCTTGAAAACGGCGCCGACAAGGAGATGGTGGATAATACAGGGCGTGGACTTTTGTCTTATGCCGTAGCTGGCGAGTGTACAGGTGTTGTGCAGTTGTTAATAGACAAAGGGGTTGACGTCAATAGCAAGCCAAATGAAGGCTTTACGCCATTGGGCTGGGCCGTTCAAATGGGGTCTAAGCCTATGATCACGCGACTACTCGAGGGTGGTGCGCGAGTTAACGACACATTCATTCGAGTAAGTAACCCGGCACTCGCATGGTGGCTGGACCAATAATTGACTATGTTCTCTAACGCCGCTTCAGTACGTAAGTGTTCCTTTACACTTTGGGGCGTACATTTATCGCTAATACCGACTTTTTTCTTTGGATGTCTTAGGATGTAAGTGGATGATGTGTTCTTCAACTAGCGTACGGATTACTGACATGACTAGACTTCACTACCACGGGAGGTAAGTCAACCTAATGTACACTAGTATTTCTAATTAGTATCTATACTAATACCTATGGCCAAGATAGATAGTAAGTGAGTATCATCTATTTCAATCCTCCCCTGCTTGCTGAGACTAATATCCGCGGCGGCTATAGGTAAAAGTCCGACCCAAATACAATCTGATCGTCCTTGACTTGCATACTGATACTTCGCCCTGTTCTTAATTTAGAACGTCAGTAAGCATGATCAGATTTGCGTCGATCTTCTAATAAACAGAGCTTTTAGTCACCGTTACTACTAGCAGTGCACAACTCGGATAGTGGTGTGGTATTGTTGCTGCTTGACCACGGTGCTCAGCCGCCGCCTAATTCGGTGACTAGGCGATTCGCAAAAGCCTATGTCATTCGCGAAGCTTTGGAAAGGCGGCGAAAAGAAATCTATGGGATAGAGATGCCAGCAATAGAGGCGCTAGAGAAAGAGGTGTCGGCGAGAGAGGTGCCAGCGCGAGGTGGTTATAAGCGATTAAAGCAATATTGCCAGCTGATGCCTCTGTTTCTTCTTTTCTGTTTTTATTTATTTTTATTTATCTCTTAATATATTTAACAACAAATCTTGACAAATAAATTATTAGCTGGCTAAGTTTAACTTGAATAATAGCAACATATGTTTATTATATATTTAGCTAATAAGATCTAACATAGTCATACAATAAAATTTGAAACTCAAATTTGATTCATCCAGTGATTAGAAAGAAACGCGCAGGGATAGAAGCAATATTTCAGAGGAAGCTCAAGGACCCTCAGAGCCACACTGCATGGGAAAAGACGCAAACACGGATACCAATTCATCCAATGTCCTGGTTGATTCGGTTTGGTCTAATCACCTATGGTCTCAGCGATTCTGTGGAATAGCGATAGACAGCCTTGTCCAAACCTTCTGACTACGAAGATTATCCATCTGATTCAGCTCACCAATGTCTGTTTGTACCTAATATCATGAGTGATTGGCTATCAAAGCTCTTATAATTACAGTTTTCCAGATAGCATAGGTCGCCATCCCTCATCAGTAGCAATCAATTCCGCAGCTCGCTCACCTACTGCTAGTACAGTAAGCATCGGGTTAATTGTGGGCACATCCGGGAAGATACCCGCATCAGCAATCCGCAGCCTCTTTATACCATTGACCCTGAGTTGTGGATCAACGACAGCCATCTTATCACGAGCAGGATCACCCATCTTGGTGGTTCCGCATGGATGATAGACTGTATGATGCACGCTACGCACGTACTTGCTGATTTCCTCGTCGGTCTGTGTCGCCGTCCCGGGTGCTACCTCACGTTTCAGCCACTTTTTAAACGGGCTTTGCTGTGCTATCTTGCGTGCCATCTTGATTCCCCAAGTCATGGTTGCATCGTCGTATCCTTCTGGGTCTGTGAAGTATCGGAAATCGAGGGCTGGTTTGACAGTAGGGTCGGCCGACGTGAGAAATACTCGACCGCGTGATCGAGGGCGTGGGATGTTGGGGGTCATAGAGAAAACGTAGGGCTCAGGAATGTGATCAAATCCTGCGGGTGTTGTGTGTTGGGCATAGTCAGCCTGATAGCAATGCATCATCAAGTCTGCCGCGCCACCGTCATTTCCAGCAGCGTTCGTCGGTTCTCGCCGTAGGAAAAGCCCAGCATCAGAGTTCATGGTGGTCTTATCTGCAGGGACTGGCCGATTGAGTTCCCATGTGATGATTCCTTCGGCATGATCTTGGAGGTTTTCTCCAACGCCAGGAATGTCTTTCACCACTTCGATTCCTAGATTTTCGAGCTGGTCTTTGGGTCCTAGGCCGGACAGCAGCATCAACCGGGGAGTGTCAATGGCGCCTCCACAAAGAACAATTTCCTTCCTTGGGATGATTGTATACTTGTCACCGGACTTTAGAGTTATGCTGACACCAGTCGCAGTGTTCTTCTCTATGTGGATCTTAGAGACATGAGCTTCGGTTAAGATAGTAAGGTTGGGACGTCGTTCCTCGCCGCGGATGATTGGGTGGATATAGGCAACGGAGGCGCTGCTTCGTTGGTGCGTATCGGGGTTGTATGCAATGTTGAAGAAGCCGACAGCCTGGCCGAGTTGGCCTTTGTCGAGGATCTCGGTGTTGAAATCCTGGATAATAGGAATGTCCATTGCTGCAGAGCAAGACTTGATCCAATCCTTCGTGAGCTCATTGCGATGGCGGTTGTGTACTGGCTGAATTTGGGTGCGTAGCTGATCGATATGACCCATCATTGTTTCCCAATCCCACCCATGACACCCCTTGGCAACCCATCGTTCCATATCGTATCTGAATGGACGGAACGAAATCATGGTGTTGTGTGAAGAACAGCCACCCAGTACCTTCGCCCTTGATTGGCGAATATTACTGTTACCGTTTGGTTGCTCGGTGGTCCCATAGTCATAGTCAAGATCGCCACCAAGGACGCTGAGCCATTCCTTCAGATTTTGGACAGTAGGGATATTGTAATCGCTCGGGCCGGCTTCGATGATCAGGATTCGACGCTCGGGGAGATACTGAGCGAGTCGAGCACCCAGAACACAGCCGGCAGTGCCACCACCGACGATGACATAGTCGTAGGATCTGTCGGCGCCAGGTGGGAGAGTGATAGTAGTCATGGTTATAGTTTTTCGTGGATCCGGCTGGTTGGATTGTCGCTAGACTGGAGGTGTTTTGTTGCAGTCCTCGATTAGTAACCCTCGAGAGGAAAGTTACGATTTATAGCCATATCTCGACGGATTGACGTAGGCATAAAAATGGTGTCTCCGGAGGTTTCTAGTTGCAGACCGGAAGGCCTCCTGGATATCCAAAAAGGTCTTCCGCTATGATAAGGCACTCGTAATTAACTTCCCAGTTGGTATTTAGCGTCGGTGTCATCGGGGTCAACAACCGGCTTACGGGGTTGCCGAATGCCGGCCATCCTCGGACCCACACTCGATGGCAAGCTAGCATTGTGGTAACGATTCTCACGGGTTTCAGCCTCTGATGATAAGGTTGAATGTGTTCTTTGCTATCTTTGACGCAGCCCTCCTATTGAGTTTAGAGACGAAAAGGATAGATTACAAAGTTATATAGATGATACCGGTTTTTCTAGACTGTTGTTCCTACTTCTATGAATATTATGCTTCAAATGTGAAAATACTGTGTTTTTTGCCATAGTCAAAAGCAGACCTTGATGGTTGCATCGTTACATAGTTCCTACTTCTACGACTAAGGCTAATCTGTTCGGACCGAGGCTATGTCGTGGTATGATAACGCTTCCTCTGCTGTCTACTCCATGAGCTTTCTGCAGTGCGTACCACAGAAAAATACCATAAATACTTTTCTCGCCCCACTTGTCCTGGAACTCTTTAAGTAAGTAAAGCAAAAGAAAATAGCTTTCACATAAATTAAATCGACTATCTACAAATCCATGGTAGTTCTAGAGTTTGCTACCCATGTTGATAAGCACAGACTTGGTCTGGGTGTATGCTTCCAAGGCGGCTTCTCCAAGCTCTCTTCCAATTCCGCCTTGCTTCACGCCCCCAAACGGAACACGGACATCCGAATCCTGACTACTGTTTATCCAAACGATTCCTGCTGCTATACGCTCTGCGACCCGGTGAGCCCTTTCCAGATTAGTAGTAAAGGCCGCAGCACCTAGGCCATACATGGAATCATTAGCAAGAGCAATGGCTTCATCCTCTGTACTGAACCGCATGATAACCACGACTGGGCCAAATATCTCGTCCTTAAAGATACTCATCGAGGGTGTGACCTCGGTGAACACGGTCGGGGCGATATAAAAGCCCTTGCCTCCAACGCTCACGGGCTGTCCACCCGCAGCGAGAACTGCGCCCTCTTGTTGTGCAACTTGTATGTGGCCAAGGATTTGGTCGTACTGAGCTCTAGAAATCTGCGGCCCCTGATAGGTATCCTTTGACCATTGGTCCCCTACCTTGCTGACAGCCTTGACTCTCTGCAGGAAGCTCTCGAGGAATTTGTCATATACCGTGTCTTGCACCAAGATACGAGACGTTGCTGTACAAATTTGACCCTGATTCGACATAACTCCCATATGAGACCATTTTACTGCTTCATTCAGATCTGCATCCTTAAAAACAAGGAGTGGGGATTTCCCACCTGTTTCAAGGGTGATGTTTTTTAGACTATTAGCAGCAGCCTTCATGATGCCGACTGCAGTAGCTGTAGAGCCGGTAAAGGCAATCTTGTCCACAAGAGGATGTTCAACTATCGCAGCGCCTGCCTCTCGTCCGTATCCGTTGATGATGTTTATTACCCCTCGAGGGAAACCTGCCTTTTTGATAAGGCCGGCGAGGTAGAGGATACTGAGAGGGGTTTGTTCCGCAGCCTTGAGAACTACCGTATTGCCACATGCGACCGCTGGCCCCAGCTTCCAGGTAGCCATTGAGAGAGGATAGTTCCAGGGGATGATCTGAGCGACTACTCCAATCGGTTGTCTGAGGGTATACGCGAATTTCTGAGGAATTGCCGTGATAGCTTGGCCTGAGATCTTGTCTGTCCATCCTGCGTAATATCGAAGAACGTTGACGGCGTCGACGAGGTCGCTATTGAGTGCTTCGGAATAGGTCTTTCCTAGAATCCTTGTTAGACGTATGTTTGCCCAACTCCAGTTTCGGAACTACTTACCATTGTCCCATGCATCGATAGTAGCAAGTATTTCTTTGTTCTCTTCAACAAGATCCGCCAATCGCCAAAGAAGCTGACCACGCTCTGAGGAAGGCATTTGCCTCCAAGACGGGTGGTGAAGAGCAGCCTCGGCGGCTTTGACTGCTTTATCAACGTCGTCATGGCCGGCGGCTTGCACTGTGGTGATAACCTGTTCAGAACTACACGGGGCTGCTATGTTAGAAATCGTGATGAAAGTAGAACAGGAGCGCCGTCACTCACGCAGGGTCGACCGAGGTGATGGTCTGGTTGCTGGAAGACCCTACAAACTCATTGTTGATGAACAGCCCTGTCGGCTGTGCAAATTCAACCCCATTCGGAGCTCGAAGGTTGACAAAAGTTGGTGTCATGGTGTTTGGTGATGAACGCATTAGCAATATGTGCTAATGATAACAGGCTTGATGATACAGCCACATTAAAAGGAGTTTAGACTAATCTAACATTCTCGACTAAAAACCATCTATACGATAAGAAGAACGGACCACTATCCGTAATGGGAGAGAGTGGTGTCGTCCGTATTTAGTTACTTATTTCGGTTAGCTTGGTGCCGTCACAGATTATGCGCGGTTAGGCTAACCGATGCCGATAGAAGCGTTGATCCTCGGAGTACACGACAAAGAGATCGTAGAGTGCTGGCGAGTTACGTACCGTTCAAAACAGTCCCGGCAATCTTCAGTTCTGTCTCCCAATTCACTCCACTTCTTAACCCTAGACTATTCCACCGCAAGTCTTTCTTGTCTTTCTTCTGTCCAGTAGTTTCTCAACTGTTTGAATTACCTTGTCGATTTACCGCCTAGTCACCTTTCCGACTCCTCGTCCTACCACCGCTGATAGTCGCTTTCATCATGACGACTGCGCCGACTCCAGCCACGAGACCATCGCTCACAGACTCCAAGAAAGATGTCAACTCACTTGCAAGAGACGATTTGCTTGTTAGCGATGACTATGCGGCCGATGATCTTCTCGGGAATCTAGGATACACAGCCGAATTCTCTCGCAACAGATCAACTCTTCAGGTCGCTTTTATGGCCTTCGTGCTTGCGTCTCTCCCGTATGGCATGTCAACTACCTTGTACTATCCTCTGATAGGTGGTGGGCCTGTCAATATCATCTGGGGATGGGTTGGAGTCTCCTTCATCATTGCTTGTGTCGCTCTCTCGCTGGGTGAAATCATTAGTGTCTTTCCTACCGCTGGCGGTATGTCTTCTCTCCTGAAGCCCTAGTTCCTTCTTGCTGATCAGAAATATTTCCACAGGTGTCTACTACCAATCCTTTATGTTATCGCCCCCACGATGGCGACGAATCGCTAGCTGGATTTGTGGCTGGTTCTATCTTGTTGGGAACGTCACTATCATCGTCGCCGTCAACTTCGCAACAACTACGTTTCTTATCTCGTGCATCAATATATTGGGCGATGATGCAGATAACCCCTTGATAGCAGGTGATGCCTACCAAGTCTTCTTTATCTATGTGGCTATTACTCTTATCTGCACCTCTATCTCGACTTTTGGAAATCATTGGCTTCCTATTCTAGATGTAATCTATTTCCAGTCCTTTGACATGTGTTGACGCTCATTTATGTAACAGACCGTGGCCATCTTTGGTACATTCATCAGTCTCTTCGCTATCATGATCACAATATTAGTGCTGGCAAAAAACGGCAGAAGGGACGCTAAATGGGTTTTCACCCACTTTGAAGCCTCGTCCGGCTGGCCTGATGGTTGGTCTTTCTGCATCGGTCTTCTTCACGCAGCTTATACTACCAGCGCGACTGGAATGATCACTAGGTCAGTCCTAACCTCAACCTAGGTCCCGTTGGTTGTTTCTCGCTAATGTTGTTTAGCATGTGTGAAGAGGTTAAGAAACCAGAAACTCAGGTTCCACGAGCCATGTTGGCCACTGTGTTCATCAATCTGGCAGCCGGTCTCATGATCTTGGTTCCTGTTTGCTTTATCCTCCCAGATATCCAAGACTTGCTCGCTCTGCCTTACGCACAGCCTATGCCATACATCTTCAAGAATGCTACTGGATCGGCTGGAGGGTCCATGGCCTTGCTTGTTCCCCTCTTGTTGTTGGCAATTCTCTGTGGTACCGGTTGTTGCACGGTCGCGTCGCGGGTTATATGGGTATTTGCACGAGATGGTGCTGTTCCAGGTGCAAGACACTGGACAAGGATCAGCCCGACCTTGCACATCCCGCTCAACGCCATGGTCCTAAGCACCGTCATTCAGGTTCTACTTGGCCTGATATACTTCGGCTCCACAGCTGCCTTCAATGCATTCTCTGGAGTAGGAGTCATCTGTCTCACAGCCTCTTACGCCGTTCCCATAACCGTTAGTTTCTTCATAAGGCGCAAACAGGTGAAACAGGGGCGGTTCTACTTTGGCTTCTTCGGCGCAGTCTGTAATGTTATTGCTATAGGTCAGTATCTCTTCCATGCCTGCGATTTCACCCGAAATGTCACTGACATTCCTTTTTCCAATTACCAGCTTGGTCGCTTTTAGCCCTTCCTCTATTCTGCATGCCAACTTCCATACCAGTCACTGCTACTACAGTAAACTACGGGCCAGTCGTCTTTGTTGCTTCGGCTCTACTATCAGCCTTCTGGTACTGGTGCTGGGGCCACAAAAACTACGCCGGGCCGCCGACTGGCCACATTGAGTGATGATTGATAATATTACTTTAGCTTTTGCATAATCGTTTAGTTAGCATGGCATTAAGATATGGTTCCGTTCAATAAAGCAAACCTCGGTTAGATGTCACGCTCGACAGTGCTGTTATCTAGTCATTTCACATGATACATATACCGCTGCTGGCTGGTCAATTATCTACTGTGCCAGAGCGCTTGTCACCTATCATTCACAAAGCACAAGAAAGGAAATGGCCAGTCAGTCCGTGACTGCAATACCGCTGATCCCGGCATATCTCTGCTAATCCGTTGCACGTGATTAAGTGGGTGGAGTGATTCTCAGTAGCCCCTCAAATTTCTTTGCTCCGTAGGACAGCGTTTGCTAAGCCGTCCACATCAGATTACGCTTCCCGCACAACAATTGGGCGCTCAATCGGGCATATAAACAAGATGCCGCGTTTATATCATACAAAGTCTAAAACAGGGTGCCAGCGTTGCCGCTCGAGGCGGGTTAAGGTAGGCAACTCTTCCCACCAAGAGTATTGCTGTTAATTAACAGCATGTCAGTGCGACGAGAATCGGCCAGTATGTGTAAGTCACCAGATAAGTCCTCAGACTATGCCCAATCTCATCTTCATGTTAGAGTAGTTGTCTCCGCCATGGCGTCGAATGTACGTTCGATAGAGCCAATGAGTCAATCACAGCAAAAGATTCCATCTCAAGAAGTGAGCCCTCTACAACAGAGAGCCGTGGGCGACGTCTCCGTGAACTAAATCTCCTTCACTTTTTCTTGTTCAACACAGTCCCAAGTATGACAAGCCCCACCATTCCAGCCATGAACGATACTTGGACGGTACGAGTGCCCAAACTGGCCATGGATTACGAGCCTCTTCTCAGCGCGATCATGCTCATTGCAAGTCATCACCTGGCTCGCATAAGAACGACTCCAGAAGAGGTCGAACATTATTTAACGTTGCGGTCACTGTATCTGGGTACAACGCTCCAAGCCCATCGACCTGCTTTGTCGAGTGTGACGAAAGAAAATGCAGAGGCTGTCTGTTTCACTGCTCTAATTCTCTCGGTCGACAACATGGCAAACCTCCAGAACCGAGCTCTAGAGCCTTACGAACCGCCGCTTCAGTGGATCCAGCTGTGCAGGAGTATCGAGGGCGTATGGAGATTTGCCCTAGACCTCGTCAAAGACGACGCCACTTCAAGAATTGGGCCAGCTACTGAAAACATGATCCCGTGGTACCGTGAAGCCAGGACCTTTAGCTCCGAGCGCCTGAGTCATCTTCTACAGCCTCTTGAAGGCGAGGTTATTAATGCAGACAATATGAAAGCATATCGGGAAGTAGCCGGCGTGCTATCTTGGATTCTAACGGGGATCGAGTCTGGGGAGAGTCTGGACATCTTTTGCCGAAGATTGAGACTATTACCGTTCTTGCTCTCTGACCAATTCGTAATTCTGTTGCAAAATATGGACTCTCGTGCGCTGGTATTGCTCGCTCACCACTTTGCGATGACAGCGTATGCGGGTGAGTTATGGTGGATTGGAGAGTCCCCCATCAGGGAAGTCAAAGCCGTCAAGCGGTTCGTAGGTGAAGTGTGGCAGGGCATGCTATCATGGCCTCTTGAGATGGTACAAAGACGTGAACAGAGAAACAAGGGAGCTGTGGCACACAACCTAGATATTCCGGCTTAACATGACAGTATATTATGACCTGATGTTCGAGGATATTTGTACTGAGATATAAGCGTGTATCACAACACTTTCGAAAGCGTCAAAGATGAGAAGACACTTACAGCCAGGAATCTCCCCTCTACTTCTATAAACAATGGCAATTTAAGCACAATCTCCCTGTTTGTCAACATACTCCCATAATCTCCGATGGTGAAGCTCCCCCCCCCCCCCCCCCCTCCCCCGCCATAGCCTAGTCACAGCCCCTTGTTCTTCTTAGTGGGCCTTCGCTCGGTATCGTTTAGTGCCCACTTCTTACACTGCCCCTGCCCGTATTAGTCCTCCAAAGCGACGCGAATATTGGTACTACTCTGGCTATAAAGCCCAGCAACATTTTTTCAGCATTTTGATTCCTATGTCCTACTTTATCTTCTCCGACTGCGATACCTTCTTTATTACTATTTTTTCTAGTTTCCGCGAATTGTTCCTTAGGTCAACATGAGCAAGCTCTCTACAGCAGAATTGGCTATCTATGCTATTCTAGTTTTACCCACCGTTTACATCCTGATCAAACATGGCAAGCCGGGCCTTCTCGGATGGCTCTACCTTCTGGTATTCTTCTCTCTTCGAATTATCGGGGGTGGGCTTGCCCTTGCGAATAGTTGGGTTGCCACCCTTATATCCAGTATCGGCCTTTCGCCACTGATTATGACTTCCGCTGGTATTCTTCACGAAGCGTCAGTATTACATTCTAATGTACTTTCCAAGTAGTATTTTGTTAACTCTTCTAAGACGCATGCACAAATTCCAGCAAATGAATGCTAAGGTGGAACGGATCAAGGTCCTTCAGTTCCATTTTCTCGTCATGGCCGGAGTCGCTTTGCTTGCCGTGGGGGCTTCGGGTCTCCAGAGCGATGAGCCAACTAGCAAAGACTCACAACTTGTCAAAGTTGGTTGTGCAATTTTCTTCGTGGCATGGCTTATCCTGTCGGGATGGACGATTTACTCAGTCAAATCCTCTAGTGGAGCACAGAAAAGCGGTCATCGAAGCCTACCAAGTGTGGTAAGTGATAACTATCTGTGATGGAACATCAAACTCACTCAATTTTAGCTTTTATACTCCATCTTGATCTCAATGGTATTCATTGGAATTCGAGTTATCTACAACTTGGTTGCTTTGACTTCTAACGATCGCTCACTCAACCCAAGCACTGGCTCGCTCGCTATTCGAGTATTTTTATGTTTTCTCCCCGAACTGATCAGTGTCTTGTCATTTATGGCTGCTGGGCTGTACACGTCAAAGGACTGCAATGTCTCGCTACAGGGCAACGAGTATGAACAAGCTCTGTCAATGTGAATGGTTTCGTGTTCTACTATTACGTTTTCCATATATCTTATGTAGCAGTAGCAGTGACTATTCGAACTTCGCAGAGGCTGATTTAATTTCCCTTTAAAACATGATGTATTCATCAGATTACTGAAGCATGCTTTCGGCCTTACAAGATATAAGGTGCTGCCTCCAACCTTTGTAAAGAATATGGTTCTTTTTTCACAGTCTTGAGCTTAATAACTATATTCTTATATAGTTACCAAAAGTAAAGGTTTTAAGCTGCATAGCAGGAAATATTATTCCTCAGCAAGATGAATCTTCTTCCCTCCATTAAGGGCTACAAAAGCCTGTTTGCTCTTCTTCTCCAAGACAATCCAGCTCAGCCACAAACACATAAATCAAGATAGCCGCTCTAGGAAAGAATCACCATTCAAAAGATAACTCAGGGGGCTGTGTTTGTGTTGTGGAAGTTAATCGAAGGTCTCGGAGGACTATAGAGTCTTGAAGAGGGGTCAAAAAGTCAATGTTGCAGAAGGTTGTTTGAACATCATTTCAAAAACAGTTACTTTAAATACGACAACGTGTCCTTACATGAAAACACAAAAAACACAGCGGTAGTAACCCCAAGGCTCTTCGAGAAGAGGTAGCAGCAACAAAGGGTCAGTTCTTGGGCAGCGCTTCTTATTGAGAATTAGGTTGGCGAGTCTAAGAAACGCATATGAGGCGACCTACATTGAAACAAAAATAGGCAATGATAAGTTGTCTCTTACTCGGATGTTTACGAACATCACTGAGCCTCGCAGGCTCTGTATCTCCAACTTGCTTTCCGGTCACTGCATTTATTAGTAATTCTCGTCATGTGATGTGCCCTGCTGTGTTCACTGTGTGATTCGAGATAGAACTTATCGTTGCTGGGTTACAAGAACTCTTTTCCCAGGGCACAAGTACAACGTACGATTTGTACCCGGCTGGAGATGTCAGAATCTCAACGTGAGAATGGCAAGTCAGTAAATTTGTCACTACTTGATATGCTTTCGGCCTTACTTTAGAATAAGTTCCTGCCTTTAAGTTTAATTAAGGACACAGTTGTAAGTCTGTCGCAAATGAAACACTGTCAGCGTGGCCAAAATTCGGTGATCATCAAGGTGCAAAGTGAAGTATGCACTGTGCCTCAGTCATTAAAGGGCGGAGACCAACTTTTCCGTCGCGAGAACTTTCCTTTCCATAATCAATCCTCTCTGATTCCCCTCTCAAATCACAATCCCTGGTCACAGACGCTCTAAAACTTCTCTATCTTACGCCCAGTTCTATCTGCCAAGATGCCTCTCGTCAACGCCAACACACCACCCACCGCCACTGACGATGTCCACTACGTCGTCTACATTGCTTCCGGCGATCCCCCATGGTGTCCTGACTCCCGTGCCGCACTCCCTGTTCTGAAGCGCGTCTTCAGTGACGCTTCTGCCCCGACTGCGCACATCGTGCGTGTGGGTGCGCGCGAGGAATGGAAGGGCAAGCCCGACAACAAGTACAGAAAGGCACCCTACAACATTCAAGGTGTTCCCACTGTCGTCAAGGTGAAAAACGTAAGTCCAAGGATCTATATTGACCGAAGGCAAGTGACCTAACATGGTATTTGTAGGGCAAGGAGCTTGGGCGTCTGGACGACAAGAAGAGTCAGAATGAGTCTGATCTTCGTAAGCTGATCGGTGGTGAAAAGCAGTAGACAATATATTTGCTGGTGTTTTCTTATCATTCTGATGGCAAGAGCCCACGGAGTCCGACTGGTGTGACAAAAGTCAGATATTTGCTCTTGATCCATGTCTCGAGGGAGACTGGGAGAAATAGCTAAAAGGAACACAATACCCCCTCACGATCAGGTTTCTAGAGAATCTACAAATAATAGAAGAAAGGAAAAATAGCCACACAGCTTTCGACTAACATAAATTGCAATTAGCGTGACCACTGCGTATATGCCCATGCCTTTCAATATCTTTGTTTGAGATCCATGTGCTTGTGTCTTATAGAATCTTTATATAAAACTACTTTCTGCTCTTAAATGTCGACAAGCTTAGTATAAACACTCTGGATTTTCAATTTTATTCCGCTTTTATTTCCATAACTATTTGTATACCAGATGTCATATTGAAGAACAAAACCCAAGCTGTGATATTTATATACAAGCATATTACTAATCCTTAAAAGGTCTTGTTGTTTAATCACTTAGCCCTAACTCCTTCCTGGTTTCTTTTCTCAGCTCTCATAATGGCCATGCATAGCAAACACGCACTTGCAATCAGAGGTTCGAAGTTGAAGAGGCTTCGATTGCGCTGTTTGAGTACATATGTATGTGAAGCTCGGCGTCCTGACCCCGCGTATGGCTGTCATGGCTGTCGTGGCTGTCAGGGGAACAGCCCTGTCACCAAAGTCGAGAGTAGGAATCGTGTGACTTCTTGCCTGGTGTTTACCTTCCGAGGCCGTTACTGAATATGGAAAGAATTAGTTGAGCCAACAGGCCTGTCACGGACGACCTTCAAGGCCACAGCGCAACACGCAGATGCTAGTAAACAGGATTAAAACAAGAGTTAAATAATATTCAGAGACCAAAGCGTATACTATCAATCGAGGAATTCATAAGACCTATCCTGCAATTTAGTTATATGATTTGTGTGAACCGGATTTACATTGACTTACCCTGTAGATCTAGCGCATTTGTGGCGCGAGGACGAGGCTTATCTTCACCAGCCACAGCATCTCGGCATGTCCTTGAAATCAGCATCCGTGTTTATATGCCGACGTGTTCCGAGGAACTGCAGCCAATCGGATGCACTCAACAACAAAGTTGGGGGTAACAGATCAAATGACGTTATACGGGCACGAATAATCTGCACCTTGCATTCAGTCGCCAATCATGTCAACGAATCTGAATGGGATTTCTTGGTTATTCCTCATTATTACTGAGTGAGAAGTGAATCTAAACAGTGAGATTGATTATTTATCCGGCGGAGTTTAACCATCATTCATCGTCAAGGTCCCATCCCGTAGAAAAACCACAGCTATTTCACGTCGGCCAATCACATTCCACCTGTATCAAGTGCCGAGGATGGAACCGCTTCCGTCTTTAGTACCATGAATGTGGAGGAGGCGTTCCTCGGAGGATGCATCTGGGGTAATCTGGGGCACGCGGTATGGATCCGATCATATCCAAGCCAGTGTAGAAACACTTGATACAAATAGACGTTATCTGTCCATGGATAGACTACCAACAGCACCACACTTCTCTGACGACAAGATCCAACAGACACAATGGCTCTTCTCGAACTCCTAATCACCCCCTGGGCACCTGTTGCCTTGGTTGTCGCCTTCATTGCGTGGTACATCCTACCTTATGCTAGCAATGGCAACCTTCGAGGCATCCCCGCTCCATTTCCAGCTCAGTTCAGCAACCTCTGGCTACTATCGGTATGCCGGCGTGGAAAACGTTACGAGGTTGTCGATGAAGAGCACAAGAAGCGTGGTGTCCTGGTTCGCATTGCCCCTAACCACGTTAGCGTCGCCGATGCCGACGCCATTAACACTATCTACGGTCACGGAAATGGTTTCTTGAAAGCGTATGTACCACAAAAATACACAGTAATAGTGCAGTCAAGCTAACTATAGATAGTGACTTCTACGACACCTTCGTCTCTATCCGTCGGGGCCTCTTCAACACTCGCAACCGAGCTGAGCACTCCCGCAAGCGAAAGCTCGTGTCGCACACCTTCGCTCCCAAGTCTGTCTTGGAGTTTGAGCCTTATATTCGCCAGAACCTCCAGCTCTTCATCAACCAATGGGACCGCATCTCTAGCAACAAGGAAAAGGATGGCTATGGAAGCCTTGACTGTCTCTCGTGGTGTAAGTCAATGTCTGCCGGAAATCACTCGCAACATACTAACGTTTCTAGTCAACTTCCTTGCCTTTGACATTATTGCCGACTTGGCCTTTGGTAAACCATTTGGTAAGTCAATTCTACACAGTTACTTGTGAGAAAAATGCTCATACTCCACTTAGGCATGCTTGCTTCCGGAGCCGATATTGCTGAAGTCAAGCCTTCCCCCACCAGCCCCCCCATCTATGCGCCCGCAGTCGAGATCATGAACCGTCGTGGAGAAGTTTCAGCTACTCTCGGATGTCTCCCCCAGCTCAAGCCCTACGCGAAGTGGCTTCCCGACCCCTTCTTCAGCCAAGGTCTTCAGGCCGTCGAGAACCTAGCTGGTATCGCCATTGCCCGAGTGAGTGAGCGCCTTGAGCGTGGTGGAGACTCGACACGAAAGGATCTTCTGGCACGTCTCATGCAGGGCCGCGATGAGAAGGGCGAGCCTCTTGGTCGAGACGAACTCACTGCTGAGGCTCTTACTCAACTGATTGCCGGAAGCGACACTACCTCCAACTCTTCTTGCGCGCTGCTCTACCACGTTGTCAGGACACCCGGTGTCATGCAGAAGCTGTACGAAGAGATCACCGCCTCTGTCCCTGATGATGTTGAGATCCCCGATTACGAGTCCGTCAAGCACCTCCCTTATCTCGGCATGTGCATCAACGAGACTCTCCGACACCACTCTCCCTCCGGTATTGGTCTGCCTCGTGAGATCCCCGCGGGCCACAAGGGCGTTACTCTCCACGGACGATACTTCGGCCCTGGCACCGTTCTCAGCGTTCCAACCTATACCATCCACCACTCAAAGGAAATCTGGGGCCCCGATGCCGACGACTTCCGACCTGAGAGATGGGAGACCCTGACCGACAAGCAGAAAATTGCTTTCATCCCGTTCAGCTATGGTCCTCGATCTTGTGTCGGAAGGAACTTGGCTGAGATGCAGATGAGAATGATCGCTGCTACTTGGATCAAGCGATACGATGTATTCTTGAGACAGGATATCATGGAGACCCGAGAGGGATTCCTGCGAAAGCCTATGGGACTGGATGTCGGATTGGCTCGACGATAGGCAGAGTCTCTGACTGCCAACAAAACAATGCATAACACTAGGCGCAAGGGTTGAATTAAGTAGTATGATGTCTTTTACAAACTTAGGATTTGAATTTATGAATGAAGGAATAGTCTCAATTGCCGTGTTCTTGTGGAAATCTCTTCGTCGCATCCTATAGCTCGCAATATTGACACTCATCTTTGACGCGACATTCCCTCGAAGTATCATGTGCCTTGAGCTTAGAGCCAGTGCTGACACAATTAAGCCTCGTGGACAAATGCTCCCCGCCCAGATAGAGGCTCAGTGTCGCACAAGGCGCATGAACCGCCTTCAGCCCCCACCGAGCTCCGATGTCGTGCATGGCCCCCGAGTGAGCACCCCAGCCTTACGGCCAAGATAGGGAGGTGTAGCGATCAGGCTCTCGATTTTGGTAGCAGATTGGCAAATGACTTGCCCTCTTATTCTTACAATGACATAGTGGTTGCTCAGCTCCGGTCAGCCTGCTTATGAATGCGTCATAAACGGTTCGTATTCTCGTACGTAACAAAATCAGGCTGGCAATTCGCATTGTCTATTGGCTCACGGAGCCCCCTTGTCGGGAACTTTTCCTCCAGCCGAACCAGGCTGCATGCTGTACAATGAGACAATTATTTGACCGAGTAGATCGAGTATTATTAATTGACTCTAGAGGTTGCATCGAATGCAAGGCTTTCTATAATTTTAAATGTCTCAGGAACTTTCCCCAAGAACCACTCCAGCCAGACCTCGCCCATTCACGCTCACCATTACCCATTGATTCAACATTCGACAGTCGTTTCTAGCCACTGGTTCATTATGTCCTCAAACTCTGACGGACCGACCTGTCTTAGTTCAGACAATCACGAGGATAATATCAGCAACCACCTTTTACATTACCTTGGTTGTATCGAGTTGACCGAGAGAAAAGACTTCTTCACTGACGCCAATCCGGTTTGGGAGAAGGAGATCCAGCATCAACTCAAGCCTTCTACTACCACAGAAGAGGAGAAAAGAATCCGAGATCAAGTTAGTCGCAAACGAGACAAGTGGCAAAAAGAATGCGAAAAAGATTTGCGTCGATTTGCACTCATCCGCCAATGCATTGCAGACGAGTCCAAACTAGTCAGCTCCGTTAGCAACAGCCTCGATGAGTGGAGAAACACGCCGGAGTATCAAGAGGGTATCAAAAACGTGGAGAAATGGAGTAAAAGACCTCATTACGAATTTCCAGAAATGAAACCTCTTCGAGGCGAGTCGTACCATCCAGATAAAGATCTTAATGTCCACATCATCCGTTACAAAGACAGAGAGGACAACACAATGAAAATCAGTCTCGACCAGGGCGGTTCTGAACCTGAAGATATATCTCGCGCAGAGAATTGGAAAGAAAGGATGGATACGGAGACAAAGAAGGTATACGAAATCATCAGTAAAGCGGAAGATGGTGAGCCACATAGGCTTAATCAACTAAGAAAGGGAACAAAGAAAGAAGCGATCTCTTATGTTCATTTCCCAGCGAATAATATGAAGGTAAGAAGAAATACTACAAGGGATCCCCATCAGACTAGTCTCTGCTAACATTTGCATGTACAGTGGGTGGAGGTACGTAATCCGACAATCTCACTTGAGGAAACTTCATGACGGCTCCATCGATGTCCTATCAGCAATTCTGACCACCCATTTCTAGGAAGCCATCGCGCGTTATTACAACCAAGACGTCCCCGACTACCAAGGAGTCCTTCGAGAGCTTCACCGCTCGGGAAAGACAGAAACCTACATGATTCTACGACCACAATACTGGAGAGGCCAGATGCATGGGTCGACAACCTCATTACCCCATACCCGGCATATGCGTCCGGTCTGTGAGTCGATATCCTCAAGTGAGTCTCAGCGCCAACAGAAGAAGCATGGTGTTGACTTGTCATAGATCCCACGTCAGTTAGCGTTAACCCAAATAACATGGTATTATTCGTAAGGCTTGTCCACGTGTTGAACTTTGCGACTGGAGAACATATTACTAACAACAATTGACCAGATGCCCTATCTCCATTGGGAAAAGGACCGTTGTCGCCATAAGTTCGCGACAGCCATGCAGGAGATCAGGGACACTTGGGAAACCAACAGGCTCGAGAAGGAGATCGAGCTAAGAGAAAAGCGGCAAACACTGAGAAAGGACCTGCATCCCGGTGGCACAGTCAAGACGCGACCAAGCTTCAGACAAGTCAGAACAGATGCCTCGAGGCTTGCTCGCTTTCAAGACGTAGTCGAGAGAAAGTATCCAAGTCGACTTGTGCTGCCAAAGGATTGCAGTCGGCTGGGTCAATTCCTCCTCGACGCAGCGGCGTTATACGAAGCCATGTCTCATTTTCGCGACAAAGAGCTTCTGAAAAGGTACCTCTACATCGATTCGCCAATCCACCCTCGACGTACCCTCGACCAAGCATATTACTGGACTTTAAATACCACCAAGGATCGGGATCGCGATCAAGTCATCTACCGTGCGACCAATGCGAGTCCCCAAGACTTTCACCACTGGGATCATAAACGGGAAGAATGGGTAGATCATAGTAAAGAGAGATCGGAGCATGAGTGCCAAAGTTGCACCAGAGCCATTCGGAAGATATCCCGAGCCGTCATGGTCGATCAGCTATGGATGTGGATTTTGGACGGTAAAACCATCATCACCTGTTTTCCAAAGAGGTATGGCACACAAAAGCACGATCGATCTGGAGTGCACAAATCTATCCGCACAAGGTTGGAGAACGCAAGGCCAAATCAGATCAAATCCGTATTTGACCTGGCATTGATCATTATTGATGAATGCTCCAACACCTTTTTTGATCGCGCAGACACAGCCGATCTCCAGCCAAGAGTGATTGACAAGTTCTCTGAGGCTATTGGAAATATTGTAAGGCACCTTAATTCACCTATAAGAACTCGCCACTAATTGGATGAAAAAGGCCAGAAAAGAAACAACTTCTTTCGAACGTCTATTCACTTGGACTGAGAACGCGCTTGACTTTTATAGACATCCCAGGATCACCGACACGAACGAGCTTCATGTCCCTCTTCTTGACATCAATCCCGAAGCGAACATGCATCGCGAGATCAAGGATATTATAGAAGAGCTCAGCATTATGATTTATGTTGTCAGATCGCACATCAAGGTACTTGAGGATTTCATTACCCATGTCCAACACATGCTAGACCCCGAAGGGATCTTTCGCTATCGACACATGCCCAGAGGATACTACCGCTCTCGGAGCTCTGGGCAAACCCTATCTCCAGGAGGATCTAGCGATGAAAAGCAGAAGCAGCACACTTACAAGTTCTTCATGCTTAATGCGGAGGAGATGAGGATAAAGATGGATAGCAGGATTATGGAGCTAGAGCAGCTACGACAAAGCGCTCAGTCAGTATGCGACAGTGTGAGTGAACTGCTTGTTCTGCGTTTTCTGTCCATGCTTAAATGAACTATACTAAAAGTATCAAGGTGAAAAATCTTATGGACATGAAACAACAGCAAGCAGGCGTGGTCCAAGCTTGGATGGCCCTCAACCAGACCGAAGAGTCGGTCAACCAGGGACGTTCCATCATGTTGTTCACAGTAGTAACAATCATCTTCGTGCGTGGCGTCCCCCACACATTCTTTTACAATGACAACTGACATGGGGTAATTAGCTACCTCTGACGTTTACCGCTGGTATATTTGGCATGAACGCTGTTGAGTTCGGCGCAGACGGCAGCCTCAGCATTGCAAAAGAATTTGCGGTCATGTGTAAGTCAATATTCACAGCTAACACAAGCGATTGGCTAACCCGACCAAGTTCCCATTTCAATCTTTATCATCGCGGTAACTCTCACTTTTGCGTTTAGTTTGCGAATCAGAACCATGCTGTGGGCCTTGTGGCAGAAGTGCGAGTTGTTAGCCGTTACAATGCCATTTCACCAACGCTGGCTAGACATAGACAAAAAGAACAATAAATGTGGGAGATTAGCTATCGAAGAGTCGGATAAGATTGTACGCTTAAGGAATATCAAGAAGCTGCAAGATCGTGCAAGGGAGCGAAACAGGCGTCAAAAGGAAGAAAACGAAGGGTTTAGTAATGGGGTCGAGTTGGGAGATGGACAAATGAATGGCAGGCAACGGGTAGCATATCGCGCTTCAGAAGGGGTTGAAAAAGTTGATGACCAAGGTTGTTTTGTATGGCCTTGGCGAAGAAGACCGAATACTTCCAAGAATGGTCTTGATGATAGCTTGGAGCTTGGAGCAATCTAGCTAGGGATGGCTCTACCAAATAGCAGTATAGAGGCATACTTTTTGGGTTAATCAAGCGGGTTGGTCGAGTTTCATGAAGATGTGGGAACTTGACGTTCTATGCAAATATGAGACAGCTTCAATGCAAGGCAATTTCCTTCTCAGGGTATTCTCACTACCACTCTACCAGTGACCTGCTGCCGCTGAAGATCTCCTACAACCTTTCCCACCTCTTCAAAGTCGAGAACTTTGACATCCGGGACTATTGTACCATCCAAAGCGTGTTGCAGGAGCTCTTTCATCTGCTCCTCTGTGCCTACTGCAACACCAGTGACAGTAAGTGCTGCAAATCGGAGTTAGTGACGGTCAACCAAATCAAACATATGTAGGGGTTACTCACATCGTGCCGAACAGATCGTAGCAGAGAGAGGAATGGTAAAGTCATTTCTTGGAAGCCCAATCGTGACGATGATTCCCATATTGCGCACCAGACTCGGTGCTTGGATGAATGCATCTTGTGAACCAGTCACCACCAGTACGGCTGGTGCGCCCTCTGTGGTCAATTCCTTGACCTTCTCTTCGACATTCTCAGTTGCAAAGTCGATAAAATGTTCCGCACCACTCTCCAAGCTCAGCTTGCGCCTTGGTTCTCCAGTATCAATTGCAATGACACGGAATCCATTCAACCTGCTGGCAATTTGAACGCCCAAATGACCAAGACCACCGCCAGAACCAGAGATGACAACCCAGTCGCCTCGCGCTGCGTATCCCTCAAGTTTCGCAACAGCGCCCGCCATGGTCAGACCTGCACATAGCAGAGGAGCCGCTATCTCGCTGGGGAGACCATCTGGGATCTCTGTCACATACCTAGCGTCGGCAATCATGTACTCCTGTAAAGTTCCGGCCACATGGCGCCCAGCATTGAGTTGTTTCGGGCAGTTATTGGAATAGCCTCTTTTGCAAGCTGTGCAGGCTCCGCAAGCACTGTAAAGCCATTTCACGCCTACTCTCTTATTGAGCATATCAGAGTCGACGCCCTCACCCAGTTTAACGACGTTCCCTACCCCTTCGTGCCCGACAATGCGGTTGTAAGGGCCCCATCCTGAAAATGCACGGATTTCTGAGCCACTGCGTTATGTCAGTGGATGACACCCATGGTCGTTGGAAACCACCATTACCAGACACCTGTAAAGGCGAGCTTGACAAGAACTTCATTAGGCCCTGGACTTTCGACTGGAACATCTGATCGAATGACTATCCTTGCGTCATCACCAGGGTTGTCGATTAATGCCGCTTTCTGAACCGACGGGATTGAGGAGCTCATTTTGACTGTTTTTTGAATGGTGGTAGATGCCGATTGAGAGTAAGGATTACGGCGCCTGGGCTGGGCGGGTTTAAAATGTCGGAAGCCACTGTAAGCGTGGTCTTACTGGGGTCATATGCACTGAGGGTCAGCAACCTAGCAGCCGAACAAAGTACCGCTCCGACGAGCCTACCGATACAGTTGCCGATCACCGCCAAGCAAGCTACGGAATGACGTGCTATTTTCATTCCGAACAATCGATGGCTCTCATTCCTTTCATATCTTTCATGTATTTATATGCTCTTTCTGGCCATGTAACATATCTTTTACTGCCAAGTCATTTACCCAGATAGACCATGGAAAATTTGGTAGCTGTGTACTTCTACGTGTGCCCAGAAATTGGCTTGGCCTCATACAACTCCTCGAGGTACTTGACTTCCTCGGGACTCAGCTCTTTCCCTCTGGCACCGATCGCCTGTTCAATTCTCTCAAGACTGCTGAATCCGATAATAGGGCTGGTGACACGCTGGTTGATCCAAGCCAGGGCAATGTGCGCCATGGGCCACTCATGCTTCTCTGAAAGCTCAACGACTCGACCGATGATCTTCTGATCTACTTCAGATAGGTCACCAGAGCTCTCTTTCTCGCCCTTGCTTCTGTCTGTAGAACCGAATTGTGCTGGGGGTCGAGCAAGATGACCTCTGCATAGTGGTGCCCACGGGATGATACCCACGCCCGTGTCGTTGCAGTAACGAATCATCTCGCGCTCTTCTTCACGATAGAGAAGGTTGTAGTGGTTCTGCATGCTGATGAACTGGGTCCAGCCATTCTTCTCGGCTACAAATTGCATCCTAGCGAATTGAGTCGCCCACATGCTGCTGGCTCCGATGTAGCGCACTTTGCCAGACTGGACAAGATCATGGAGCGCTTTCATTGTTTCCTCGAGCGGGGTGTCCTCGTCATATCTGTGGATCTGGAGTAAGTCAAGGTAATCGGTGTCAAGTCGCTTCAGGGACGCTTCGACTTGGTTGAAGATGGCCGCTCGGGACAGGCCGTATTGATTCTGGTAATCCTTTGACGCCGCAAATTCAGGTTTGAAGTTGATATGTCGAGCAGCTGAGTAAATCATTAGTATTATTGAGGGACTGCAGCACCAAAGTTAGTCCTCACCTGGCTCTTCTCCGACGGCCCAGCGGCACTTGCTGAGGATGAGAACCTTGTGGCGGGGAATATTGAATTTCTTGAGAGCCTTGCCAACAATTTCTTCAGATGCGCCATTGCTGTAGGTATTGGCAGTATCCCACGTGTTGAGGCCGCGATCGTAAGCAGCTTTGAGAAGATCCAGTGCCTACAGGTCAGATTGTCAGATGGGAGCTGTGTAGCTTGTGAATTTCAGTATCGCACCTCATCTTCGCCAATGACCCAAGGAAGAACTTTCTTATCTCCGAAACTCATGCAACCAAACACCGGGACCGAGATCCGCAAGCCGGATTTGCCAAGGTTGCGATATTCACATTTTGAGGCCTCAATTGACTCTTTAAGTCGGGCGGGGAGCTCTTTCGAAGACATGGTGTTGTTGGGATTGAAAGTAAATTTGAGGATCAATTAAAACAGATTGGAGTTAAGAGGGGAACCAAGGAAATAAAAATGAGAAGAACAAAGAGGGTCATGGGCTGATAGGCGGATAAATAGAGACGCTGAATGTCATCATCATGTTGCGTGCTCTTGTACCCCGCTGCTGATTTTCGGACTGAGATGTTCGCATAAGCTGACGAGTGAGAAGATTCGATTCGTCGATGAATGCAGATATGCTTATCTTATCCTGAATGAAGCTATCTCAAGTCAGTTGGTACCACATGCAGATAAGCAAAGTTATTAGCCTATTCTCCAGCATTGATAATATGGGCGATGCCCAAGGCGGTTGTTTGATGTTTTACTTGTCCAATGGCTGGCGTTGGTCTCCCAATTCCTTTGATTGGCTACTTCGCTTAAGAAGTCGACTGTTCAGTTCAGGTAGATCAAATTCCGCGCTTTGGTGGAACAGAGGAGACTTCTCGTCGGTCTTGAACCAATGAGAGATTCGCGAGCAGCACAGATCACTGGTCCCTTGCACTATATTCAGCTAGCTCTTTATAATAGCTTGTGGCTTTAATTCTCTGGCAGCGTTTTGGCAGCCTCAAACCTCCCCGTGATGCGGAGATGGCGGCTTGTGCGGCGAGCATCCGGAAAATCCGGATTTTAGAATCTCCAAATTGCTTAGCTCTTCTTTAGCGTCGACGAACCTTGCGGGGATAGATCGCCCTCTGTGGGGGAGCTCGGTCGGCAGATGCCCACGGATCCAGGGTTTGGCTACGGGGCTGCTGACGTCTGCTTTTCAATCCGGGGCTTGCGAGTAGACAGGTCCAGTTCAGTTCAATCCTAACATGATCAACCCTCGACCGACCAGTACCACTTCCATGAGATCGGTCCTTTTTCTATCTCCGTGGTACACATAACCGATACGAATATCCTCGGCAGCATGCAGGCTACCAAGACAACGAGGAAACGGGTCTCTCGGGCCTGTAATTTGTGTCGGGCGCGCAAGGTGCGCTGCATTATTGAGAATCCGTCTGGTCCTTGTGTCAATTGCAGACACAACGACAAGGTTTGTACCTTTAAGCGACGACATGGCATCATGTAAGTTATCCTTGTTCCATCCTCTACTGTTCAGGACTTACCATCTTTCTACTACACAGATCGCACACTCCACGCATCCGCCCGAATGACCCCCCGACACCCCGATCAATCGAAGACACCATCACCGCCACTACCGAGAATCACGACGTCGATCAATCCTCGATCCGAAAGCCATCCCCAACGAGCCCGATACATACTACGACCGCAGCTTCCATCGCGTCCAACACATCAATACCCGAGCCTCTCAACAGCTGCCCACAAGTCCCAGCACCGCCATGCCATCCCGACTATGCATTCCTACAAGTTCCCGATACGAAAGACCTACTACCACAAGACCTCGCCTTTCTTGTGAGCCAGGGCTGTTTTATTGTGCCTCAAAGAGCGGCGCTGGACGATTTTTTGCGGCAATATTTTCTGCACGTGCATCCGATGCTGCCGATTTTGAACGAAAAGGACTTTTGGCTGTCGTATAATTCTGTGGACTCGGATGTCGAATATGAGATGCCAATGCTGGTCTTGCAAGGACTATTGTTCATTGCTTCTGGGGTACGATGTTCATTTCCCGTCTTATAAACGATTTTGTTAACATGCGAAGTTCGTGTCGTCGGATACGATCAAATTGCTAGGCTTCCAAGACGTGCACCAAGCCAAGCTTGCATTCTACCGACGGTCAAAGGTATATTCTTCACCGCGCTTCATTATTCGCATACTTATTTTAAGCAGCTCCTCTACGACTTCAATGTCGAAAAGTCATCAATCGCCATCGCTCAAGGTTCATTACTTCTCGCACACACCCATTTAATACCGCGATGCATGGCCGGCAACAAACCTCTAGGCTCAATATGGCTCGGCATCGCTATCTCCTACGCCCGCGTTGCCAAAGCACACTGCTATGCCTCACTGAGGCCAAACAATGATATCGAAGTGGCTAAGGTTCAAAAGCTCCGAAACACGCTCAAGCGGCTCTGGTGGTGCTGCATTATTTGCGACAGGCTATTACCGCTCACTTCACGTCAAAGCATCAAGATCACACCGGCGAACTTTAGTTTCTCTGGAAGCTCAGTCCTGGGCAGTGCTGACATTAGCGATGAGCTGTATAATTCTGATGTTTACGACTCGAGAACTAAGACTCTTCATGCCGAGCTTCTCTCCAAGCTTGTTGACCTCTGCGTCGTACTCACGGATGTTTTGACAGTAACAGCTGTGCTTTACAACAACCCCTCATGGATGCTTTCTGGAAGAATGGAGGTTGCGAAAGATGCTGGGCTTTGTCAGATGGATCTTCGTCGGTGGTATAATGCATGGAGTGAGACGAAAGCTACTCTGGATGAGAGGATGGCTGAGGAAGAGTCTCCGTCAACCTCCATTATCTTGTTCAAGAATCTCATCGAGATGTACTACCAGTGAGTTTCTGCCCACTCTCGTTATCCTATTGGTATCGTGTACTAACCTTTGAAGCTCCGCACGTCTCTCCGTCTGTCATTACAACATTCTCCGCTCCAGTCTATTACCGCCATCTCAATCAGACGTACAGCTACGCCGGCAGAGTGAAGACCTTCAAGGCTCAGCATCACGCGTGACAGAATGCCTCCTCGAATTCGACCGTCTGGGGCTGTCGCGCTGGCTCCCCATGACTGCGTAAGTTATGTACCTAACCAGTCTTTACAGCACACTGACAATGTCGTAGTATTGGATGCACAGCTTTCCCACTAGCCCTTCAGATGATCGATGTCGAGCTCCGTCGCCCTAAGCAAAAGACGACAGCGCCTCAACCAGATGGCGCCTTTACTCAGAAGCAACAACACGTCGACAACCTACTAAAACAAATGAAAAGCTACAAGCAACGGTACTACATCACCGACTGGGTCATGCGAGCTATACGCCATGTCGTTGAACTCGCCGGACAACGATCGCCTTCACCCCCAGCCTCTGAAGGCGAAGCGTCTTCACCTAGCAGCTGCCTCGATATGCTACAAAATCGACCTACTTATTACTTGCGCTTGGTTATGACTCTAGATATGAGTATCAGCAACGGAAAATTGCCGGACGAGTGTGACTTTCCTCCATCTTTGAGGAAAGCGAGCCGCCACGGTCAAAATGCGAAGTCCCAATCTATGACAATGCCTGCGGTCGACGATCAATCGAGAAAACGCTTCACGGCCATGAACAAAGATCTAATACCCAGCAATTTATCGGAAATTATGGATCAGAGCGGCAGTAACATCTCATCTGATCCGCAAAACCAGATACCAATGCAAGACTCCAGAACGGTCGACCAAGAATCTTTTTTCAACACCAAGCAGCCCTTCCCAGTCGATTTACAAGCTGCATTATGCGAAATTACCAATATTCCACCGCTGGATTTTAGTGATATGGCATTGATGGATCCAACTCAGTTTAACGATCTTAGTGGTGCGCCATTTTGGCCTTATGAATTACTTGGCACTCCACCGAATACTCTTGGACAAGTGGAGGAAGTCGGTATGAACGATGTTATGTATACGGGATTTTTGGGTGATATGAACGAAAAGTCTCCCTCGGATGGGAACGGGAAGGAAGGAGTACCAGTTAGCTTGCGCATGGACTCTTTTTGAATGGAGTACATAAGGAATATCTGTTATTGGTGTATAAAAGCATTATTATGAACGTAGTTCCCTTTTTGAACACTGCTCATCGTGACTCAAGTACGCAAACACTTGGGCAAGGCTTTTAGGGTACAATCTTTATTTTGGTGAGGTTGCAATCTGTCAGCGTATGTCGACTAGCTACAAGCCCAAACATCGATAGGATGAATCACCATTTCACCAAGTCTTGTACCTTGACTGGCATACCAGACTTCATAGAGTGATTCGCACCAACCCCTACCAAAACCGCATTACCACCATCACGGATATAAGCAGCCCGCTTGAAATTGTCAGCCTGGTTTCCAAGAATGACATCCTTTAGGAGCACAGGATCGCCTCCACCATGACCACCCTCCTGCTTAACAACATCCACGACATAGGGCTTGTCGAACAAAGGATAGACTACAATCTTGGTCTGTTCGACTCCGCCTTGGATGTACTTCTCATCGTCACCGGCAGAATCCTTCTTAACTGGATCACCGAGGGGGTTATATCCGCTCTCGACAACGTTGATCTCAATTCGGCCCTTGCTTCCGTTGAACACACAGCGATAGCCTTCCCATGGTGCGTAGGCGTAGGTGTTGTATGTCATGACGGCGCGGTTCTTGTACTTGATGATCATGGACAAGTTATCCTCGATAGTGATGCCCTCAGCGAAGCAGTTTCTGTCTCGGATGTAGCCATCCTCATGCTCTGCATCAAGATATAGCTTCTTCATACGCTCATTGTCATCCAATTGGAACGCGAAAGGGTCGTTCTTAGCATCTTCATTGTTCTGATATCGCTCGCCGAGATTCTTCTCACCACGTCTTTCAGCATTCTCCTTTCCGTAGAATCGCAGGTCTCCAAGACAGTAGACAAGCACTGGTTCGGTGTTGAGCCAGAAATGCACCAAGTCGAAATGGTGGATCGACTTGTGCATTTGAATTCCGCCACTTGTCTCCTTGTGTCGGTGCCAACGACGCATAAAGTCTGCTCCGTGCGGGCAGTCTAGAATCCAGTCCATATGCACTGTTGAAATCTCACCAATGACCCCAGAATCAATGAGCTCTCGCATCTTGGTGTGATGAGGAGCATAGCGATAGTTGAAGAGAACGCGGACTTGTTTCCCAGTCTTTTTCTCAGCGTCGATCATGGCTTGTAGCTTGTTCTCGTCAATGGTCATTGGCTTTTCGGTGATAGCATCGCAGCCTAGCTCCATGGCTCGAATGCAGTAGTGGTGGTGGAAGAGGTCGATGGTGGTGACGATGACAACATCGGCTTTTTGTTCTTGAACCATCTTGTCGAAATCTGTGTCTTTGTAGGTCTGTACCTTTTCACCTCCCAGCTCGACGATGTGGTCGTTGGCCACATCCATGCGAGTTTGGTTTGTATCACAGATTCCGACGAGCTTGGCAACGTCCTTGAAATCCTGGATGATAGCCTGGTAGTACATGGCGGACCTCACGCCCATGCCCACAATGACATAACGCTTGAATTGAGCCTCAGACATGATGAGCAACAAAGTCCTGTTCTTCAGGTTTGTAAAATAATTGTGGCGATCTTGATCTATCTCAAACAGATATGAAATAGTGTATATGGATCGTGAACTCAACCCCTCATGAGGTAACGTGGAACTAAAAACTCTGAATGGTAAGCCGATGCCGGATTACTCAGATGATGGTATGTACCCCGCCGCTGATTCGGGGGAGCGTTTCCCGACAACTGTCATCACATGAGAGGTTGGGGGTTCTTGGCTGAATTGCAGATCAAGCCTCATTGAGCCAGTTGCATCAAGGAATCAGAATGCGTGGCAGCGAACGTTTCAACTTGTGGGCTGTAGGATTAGAGTTGAGGATTAATATCCACATGATACGATCGGGCGCTAAATCTAAACCCGACTATCAAGTTTGACTTTACAGCCGTCACTTCGTTTGCAGAAAACCTTGGGCTGTGCTATTTAACATGGCATGTTTTACAGCTTTGAGAAACAGTTGGCGGTGTTCCGTATCGTTGGCTGACCCGCTCTATCGACAATTTTTATGCTTGTATCTACCACACGCGACACCCGAACCGCGAGATCCGCATAATCTGTGAAAAAGTCATGCAGCTTGCTCATTCCTTAGAAAACAAAGACAAACTCATCGTTCATCAAATCAGTCAAATCATCAAACGCGTGATCACCGACCGCCCCATCCCTCGCATTTTCAATATGTTGACCTTCAGTCGCCTTTGCTTTACGAAGCCGATCGGCCTCTTCAGGCGAATACAAACTGTAGTCTACGATAACGGCATCTTTGCCAGCCATGACGCGGCGTCGGCTATGGTCGCGGTTGAGATAGGCCAAGTACGCGCTGGTGATAAAAACAAGGACCACGATGATGCAGTACAAGAGCAGGTTCCAATACAAGCCACGATAATACTCGGGTGCCTCAGATGGTTTGTACAGCAGTGGCCCTATAATATTTCCGAGGGACTGGCCGATGAAGAGAGCAGATGAGTTGCATTTGCCCTTGGTATCGCCGCCGGTGTTTGAGGAAGCCCAGGAGTAAATCAGAGGAACTAGAACAAGAGTTAGCACGGGTACCAAGAAGAAAGAACAGGTGGGATCGCACTTATTCCTGGGAAAACAGAAATCATATAGTAACCGCCTAGCAAAGTATTTCTGCCTTCAGGCGTGTGTGGTGTTGACAGCATGATCATGCACCCAACAATTGGGAAAAGAGCCAGAAAAGCAATGACTGGGCCCTTCTTGTGGTACTTTGTTGCCACGTAGGAGCCTCCGACAGTGGAGATTAACTGAACAATGCCAAACGGGGCATTGAAGAGGATGGCCTGGAATGAGTCAAAGCCAAATGACTTGATCAAGAGAGGGCCAAAGGAACCGACACCACCCGACGGGACACTATAGAAGTCAAATTGTCAGCAGCAGTGGTGAGTAAGGGCAGAATTTACGTACGAGATACTGAAGATGAGGGCGAACCACAGCCAGGTTTTCAAATCTCGGATAGTCTCCCAGAAATGATCCCATCGCCATTGACGCGACATGACGCCGGTCTGGTTCATCCTCAGCCGCTCAATTGCAATGAGCTTGTCGTGCTTATCGAGGAACTTGGCCTCGGCTGGGGAGTCGGGCATGTACGAGAATAAGACCGTGGAAAAGCAAACGGTGATAATTCCAAAAACGACAAAGATTGTCTATTCGGCAGTCAGTAGTCTGCCCATGGAAACCTGGCTGGAAATTCCGAGCTTACCTGGTATGGTTTTAATCCCAATGGTAACTGCGCGAGCCACCATGTAGCCAAGCTTCCGAACTGAAATTCGATGTCAGTTGTAGGCCTGTGCATGGCTAATTATTTCAACGTACCACGCCTGTGAATCCGTTCATGGCATACCAATACGACATACGAAGAGGCTGCTCTCGACGCCTCCAAAACATCTGAGTAATCGCCACGAAACTAGGAGCAATGCTCGCTTCGAAAGCACCCAGCCAGAAACGAGCAAAGAGCAAACTATGAAAAGTATGCGCGCCAGCCATAAACGTGAGGGTAAGACCCCAAAGAGTGACCATGCAGGCGGTGAATTTGCCAATTGGCAACTTGACAAGAAGCCATGCTAGAGGGAATTGGGCTATGAGTTGAGCGACATAGACGATGGAGCTAAGCCATGAGAATTGGTTGCCCTCAAGGTGTGTATCTTCGATAAGGCCAAAAATGGAGGCATAGGCGATTGTAGCCTTGTCAAGACCTGAGATAAGGTCAACAACAGATAATTGAGGTAATTGACGCGGTTTTATCACCTTGTAAGAAATAAACAGCCAGCATAAGAGGTAAAACGACAAGGTCGATACGGCGTAATACGCGTGCATCGTCCTCGGGCGTCACCTTGATGCGACGTTCAGGCGATACACCAAGTCTTCGCATTAAATCCGCCGCAGCACTTCCCTTTCCATCGCCGTGACTTCTCCCTCGTGCATCGCGGTCGAGATCTTTGGCAGATGGTTCTCCATCCACGAGGTCGAGAAGAGCGTGTTGATCATAAGATGATGATGACGCGCCCGTGTCTGGAGAAGTGGAGCCGAGACGGCCCAGGCCTAGACCGGACATGGCGCAGTTAGCTCTCTTCGCAATGGATTGCGAGGGTAATTTGCGTGATAATTGACGATATGGAGCTGATAATGATTGAGGACAGTTTTACCCTGCCATAGGATTCTTGGTCGCAAGGGATGGATAGTTAAGGGATGATGACTGCTGATCTTGGCCAATCAAGGATATTCGTTTCTCCAACTTGATACATCTTAGATAAGCAGACGTCAGTCAGCAGAAGTATAGGGTAGCCTATTAACTATTGACCAATGTTTAGAAACATGGTATCTTAAGGGCGTTTCATATCTTACTCGATTTGCTTTTATGAAATAATTAACACAAATATAACCATGCCGTCAGGAAATCTTTTAATTGAAATTGGTCGTGCTTATAGACGGGTTTGTTGGCCATGAAGATGGTGGTTGCGTCACTCCAGATTGTTTGGTGTTAAGAACAGGCGTCGTGAGGTCGCATCCGCCCATGTTTCTTCGCACAGTGCTTCTCTATTCTTCGCTTTGTAGAACGATTTGGAGGCTTTCGTATATTCTCAACACCCTCCTGCTGTGAAATCATCAACTCTACAAGATTGTCAACACGATGAGGAATTATATCATCATCATAACCCCTACTTGCATAGACACGTGGATTACTGCCCTACGTCATCCGCCACCCCCACCTGTGATGTTCATAAAATAAACCAGATTTCCTAGCGGGCCCGTTTTGCAAGCCACATCCAAATTCTATCCATCATTTTTCAATATTATACACTTTTAATCTTATTTACCCCGATGAACGAAGCACTAAGCTCAATCTTCTCCGGCGCAATACCAAGCCAGTTCATGCCTGGCAACCAGGACAAGGGCTCCGAGGGCCAGCAAGATGCCCAGAGCCCCAGTGAAAACATCTCCGGCACCAAGGAGAAATTGGTACAAGAGATCCAAAAGCGCGTCGAGGAAGCAAAAGGACTGCAAACAAAGTCCATAGAACTGCATGAGCAGGCAGACAATGAACAGGATGAAGAAAAAGCCGAGAAAATAAGGAATGAGGCTCGTGAGATCGACAAGAAAGCAGCAAAGCTCATGAAAACTGCTGAGCGCCTAGAAAAAGGCTGGCTGCAAGGAGGTGCCATGGGAACTGGCATGGGCGTTGGAGTTGCAAGTGGCTTGGGACTCGGCGTTGGAGCTTTGCTTACTGGCGTTGTGGCAATTCCTACTGCAGGACTGGGTATGCTCATCGGAGCGGGGACAGGTTTGGCTCATGGGTCTTGGGTCAAATTCACGGATGCTTTTACCAAGGATGAGGCCGACTCCATCGTGAACGAGGCAGAGGAGGAGGCGGAAAAGATTGCAAAGTCGGAAAAATCTTAGGTTCGGATTGTACGATGAAGACTTTTGATGTCAAGCATGGGCGGTCACTGGAACATTGGGCTGGGTACCATCACAAATTGTTACGTTTGCTGGAAGAGGGAACATTCACGATTCATCTACTAATTGCATAGCATTGGAAATTGCATACCATCATATACCACGATTATTTGAGTATTCCCCTCATAGCTCTGTTGAACCTTGGTTTTAAGATACCAACCCAGAATGCAACAAGGCTTTACTGTTGGTAATCACATCCCAAGTTTGATGACTGCCACTTCGAAGTCTCGAACCTCAGCCCTATATCAAAGTAGTCTTATACCAGCCCGGGCAGGTCAAGTGTTACATCGATCTATACGACAATGCAGGGGCGTCGTTAAATGATCCGACTACATTTCCTTGATGCTACAAACCCCTGCTGATTTGAGGGTGCCGGTGCTTCCATCCCCGAATTGCTGACACATCCGCAGTCATCCACAGCGCGGAATTAAGCCGCTTCAACATGGTTCGACCACAATACCATGTCCAACGGCGTCTTGTGCATTTATGTATTAGTGTTGACAGATGAAAACCCAGAGGAGTGGATACAGCATTGACCTTAAAACCCTCAATCCAGGTTCAATCCATCTTGGCGGCACGAGACAACGTGGGGGAGAAATTAAGGACAAAGGCTATTATTGCCTCATTGGTCACTGATCTGATAAGATCTTCTCCTCAGATAATCCTTTCCATTTCCTGACTCTAATCTCGCCAAAACTGTCAAAGGCCGAGCCTGCCGCGGACACAGCTCAAAAAGGATTAACTTCTATCCCCGGTCTGAACTCAAACATCGTATTTACCAATTTAGCGTCTTGGCAGTAAAATTCGGTCTTGTCTGCAGCCGACGCAATCGCATTTTACCGTGTCAGACCAAGGTTAGGTGCATGCTTAAAGACAAGGTTACTGGTAGCGAGCGAAGGGTCTTGTGCCAAGATCAGCTATCAATCAGCTCTTGTGCATGGCCTTTACTAGAGATAGAAATGATCATCGTGATACCATGCAGAGTTTGTGTGCAGGTGATTGAATTAGGCATAAGTGCCGTTCCAGGACGCTGGCTTGAGGGGATTATTTGACACATAAGATACTGCTTGGCCCAGACTTTTTTTTTTCTGAAAAGAAGTCTGTCGACGATTGTGTTTCTTCAGCAGTAGGCAACATGGCAGACGATTCGAATCGCAACAATGAGACTGCAGTGGAGGAGGGAGCTGCGCAGCCAAGGGCAGCAACTGAAGCTTTTCGAAAGCTATGGACAACCCGGACTGTCGGAATCGCTATTGGATGGTTGGTGATCTCCGATCCTCGGAATGAGCAAGGCTAACCATTACAGCCTTCTGGTCATGAACTTCTTCATGAACCTGACGGTTTACACACAGAATGTCTACGAGCCATATGCGACGAGTCACTTTGACGGCCATTCTCTTCTGGCGACTGGCGCGATCATCAATGGCATCGTACGAATTGTCGGCTATCCTCTCTTGGCCAAACTTGCCGACGTATGTCCTTACTTCCAACCTCATCCAAGACACTTCTCTAATACAGCTGCAGCATTTTGGTCGGCCACAAGGGTTTGCCGGAGGTGCCCTTTTTATGGCTATTGGAAACGCCATGTATGCGGCCTGTCAAAACGTTGACACTTTTCTGGTATGTAGACAGCTACCTCTTGCTACTGTTATCTCTGGGTCTAACAAGCATCCAGGCTGGAGGAATCTTTGACTCCCTCGGTGATAGTTGGTGGAACATCTCACAGCAAATCTTCGTCGCCGACGTTACTAGCCTCGTCAACCGCGGTATCCTCTTCACCCTACCCGAATCCCTCTCAGCCATTCCCACCCTCTACGCAGGAACATACCTTGGCGAACATATGCTCCTCTCGTCAACTTGGAGATGGGGTTACGGAATGTGGGCAATCATCCTGCCTGTCACTGCTATACCAACCATTGGTATTATGGTCTGGATGAAACGTCGAGCCAAGAAGATTGGATTGATCACTGAGAAAGTATCCTTCATGCACGGCGCTTCGTCTGGACCTCTGGGCAAGGCGAAACATATTGGTACTCAACTCGATCTTATCGGCGCGCTTCTTCTCGTCGGTGGTTTGGCTATGACGCTGCTTCCCATGACTATTGCTGGACGAAACAACACCGACCGATGGAGCAGGCCTTCTTCCATCGTTCTTATCATCATCGGAGTCTTGACCTTTATTGGCTTCTTGGTCTGGGATGGTAAATTCGCGTCGAACCCCATTATTCCTTACCGAACTATCAGAGAGCGCAATGTCATCGTCGCCTGCGCATCTGTCATCATCATCGCCATGTCCGATAGTATCTATCGACCTTTCCTGTCCAGCTTCCTTCAAGTCGCTGGCCATTACTCCCCAGGAGCTGCGACTCGCGTCGATAACGCGCAGCGCGTGGCGTACAACATTGGCGCATTGGTTTCTGGCATTTCCCTCAAGTTCGTCAAGAACACAAAGCCTCTCATTATGCTTGGAGTTGTGTTGATCATCTTGGCTTCCGGAATTCCCATCTACCTTACCAACATCTCTGGTACTCACATCGCCAGCGAACCTGCCTTCATCGCCTCCAAGTCACTCCTCGGAGTCGGCCGTGGCTTTGCCCAAGTATCGCTACAAGTCTCGCTTCAGGCCGTCCTCGAGAACGAGCAGGTCGCTATCGCCACTGCTGTCTACCTCTCATCGCTTGGCCTGGGTTCTAACCTTGGCGTCACTGTTAGTGGTGCAATCTGGAACTCCCTTCTTCCACGAAAACTCGATGCTTATTTCGGCGAAGAGGAAGGTGGTAAGATCTTTGGTTCCATCGTAGTTGCGAAGGAGTACGAAATTGGTAGTGCCGAGAGAAATGCTGTTGACAAGTGTTACCGCCAGACTCAGCAAACCCTTGCGATCGGCTCCGTGGTTGTGTCTGGAGTGCTCTTGGTGCTTGCCTATCTCATTCGCAATGTCAAACTGGGAGCTGAGGATGCTAAGAGGGCGGCGCAGGCTGACGAGGAGCTCGCATGGGCTATCAAGCAGAAGGAAGCCGAAGGTGAGGGTCCTGTGGAGATGGAGAGCAGAAGGGCTTAGGGTGGACTTTGGTCAGAGCTTGAGAGGGTGAAGAAAATTGGACATGCAGGTAAAACTGCAGATAAGAATGACGATGGGATGTCGGGCAGGAGTAGATACGACAGAGGCCACAAGTCTTTGCTCCTTTGCGAAGGGATGTGAATATTCTGGTTCAAAAAAGGCAGTGTTCATAAGCCTAATCCAAAGAATATCTAGTGACATGATGCTACATAAATGCTTACTCTAAAAGCTACTGCTTTCCAGCCGAGATCCTTGAGTCGTGACTAAGAATGTCCAGCAACATGTCTCGCTTGCAACACTTCTCAAACGAAAAGCTGCTAGCAAGTTCCTCCAACTCCTCCTTGGTCTTATCCCTAAACAGCTCTGCAAGCTCCCAGCCAACGTACTCGCTCATGAGACACTCCCTGATAACACGCTCAAATTGGCGCTCGAAAGTCCAAATCTTAGGGTACCGTGTGTCTCTGTACTTCTCCAGAACCTCATCCTTAAGGCCTTGGATAAAGGGTTCGTATAGATGCTTGACGCCATCTTTGTTGACAACGCCCCAGAAGTCGAGACCGAGACGTTGCTTCTTTGCCACGAAAGGCTCGATAAGGCGCATGTACGCTGATTGAGGATCGACGTAGACCATGCCCTGATAACCGATATCCTTGTAAAGCCAGATCGACCAGCTGACATCGGTCTCTCTGTAAATGGCGAGTTGCTCCTGCAACAGATTGAATCGCTTAGAGTTGGTCTTTACAGCTTCCTCTCCCTCCTTGTGCTCATTCTGATAAACCGGGCCGAACTCTCCGTTCCAGATTGGAACGTTCTGTTTTCTCATAAACTCTACCTTGCGCTCAAAGCTCTTCCGTAGCTTGATATTCTGCTCCTCTGTACCCTCATATTGTTCCCCGAGAGGGAATCCAAGGAAGCTATAGTCGTGGCAAGCATACACCGCATTGGGAAGAGGCTTCTCGGGGAACGCTCTGAAGTCCATGGCATATGTGTTCCCGTCGATGAAGATCATGTGCTCTGGGTCAATGGCTCTGACCTCCTTCTCGGCCCTTTCGTACCACTTGATCAATTTATCACCATAGTAACCTGCGGATGTCTTGGAATCATCTGCAGGTTCGTTGAGAAGGTTATAGCCAGCAACTACAGGGTTGCTCTTATAGTGCTTTGCGAGGGCCTTCCACAGCTGGATTGCTCGGTCTTGGTGGTCCTTGTAGTCCCAGAACGCAGCTCTTGCTAGCCCGGAATCGCTGTGCCAGTCTTGGTTCTGTCCTCCGGGAACGGCATGTAAGTCGAGGACGGCGTAGAGGTTGTGTCTGCCGCAAATTTCCACGCATCGGTCCAACCAGTCAAAGCCGGACTGCTTGAGGTTATCGGGTTCCATATCATCGATGAAGTGACGGTAGTTAAATGGAATACGGATGCAGTTGAGTCCCAATGACGCAAAGTAGGCAGCATCGGAATCTGTGAAGAAATGGTGTAGAAGTCTATCGAAGAAGAAGGTGGCCTTTTCTTCTCCTAGGACCTCGGCCATTTGTTGTCGGTGCTGATGTTCATGGCCAGCATATCCGGTGATAAAGTTCTCCATGTTGAGCATGCCGCCGATGGCAGCACCCTTGAGGATGACGGGTTTACCAGTCGGGTCTACGATCTGTCTGCCCTCGGTTCGCAGCATTTTGCAAGCTGAAGACTTTTGAGAGCGTCCGTTCCGGACGCCTTCGTAGGAGCCGGAGATATCTGCGGTTGCGACCATGGTCAGAGGGTCACTGTGAAGTGGACGGATAAAGTGCAATTGATGTAGAAAGAGATTGAACAAAGCCAACAAGGTCTGATATGGCGTGTTTTTTGTATGATTGTGAAGTATACTTGTATTCAGAGTACGAAAGACGTTCAATTAAATAGTCAATAGTTTCTGACATCGTTGAGGTGGAGTGGTTAGTTACGGGCGACACTCCCCGACGGACTTCGCCTCCACACCAGTACGTCGCGCAAGACCCACGGACACCCCGGAATCCAAGAGGGGAACACTGCATGAATCGTAAGAATATGGGGAAGTGGGACGCAAATCACTCTGTCGGTACACCTTTGAAGCTTATTATGTCAATTACCCAGACTCTCAGCTGTCAAGGCTATTCATGACCCCCTGCAAAAACGTCCTATGGTTCGATAGCCCCGGAATCTCATCCTCCCATGACCCCAAAACTTGCATGATCCTCTCACAAGCTTCCCGCCATCCCCCGGGCATTGCCGAGTTCAAGAGCCGCGCCCCAAGTAAAACGGTCGCGGAACGAACGAGAGCTCGGATCATAAGCCAAGTCCCGTGATGACGATGGTAAAAGCCAGCCTCGTTAATCTCCACATTCAACACGTGGTACTCCAGCCCCTTGTCTACATACTGTCTCCCAGGAATGGGCGTCGAGATTCCGCGTTCCAAAGCCGCGAGGTGGGCCATCACGAATGGCCAGTAAAGACGTTCAAAGAAATTCACGAGATGCCCTCGGAGCACAAAACAACATACGTTATCTTCGGCTGGTGCTGTGGCGATGGATAGTTCTGGTGGTAAACTGTCAGCCCATTGATTCGCTTGCGTCTCGTATGCTGGTATTAGCAGAGCTAGTTGTGCGAGAAAATCTAGGTTGGAAGTCGATGCACGATGTAATTCAAGAATGTCGTTGCACGCTCGACTGGAAAGGCGTCTGAGTGAGATCTCTGACAGGTAAAAGAGCCAAGAAGTATGCTGTCTGCTCGAGGCTGTAGTCTTTGTCGAGTCAAGAGGATGTGGGGGTGTTGGAAAGAATGGCGGATATAACACACTCGAAGAGTAAGGCATGCTGAAGTCAGGTAGTGATAGTTCTCCTCTCAATTCTCTTTCAGACTTCCAGGCAGACCAGTAAACTGCTTCCTGCTGTGTTTCGCCAAGTTCTGGCCTCGAAAGCTCTTGTCCATCAGTAGTACTCAAAGACTGGGCTTTTTGCAGAAACGGCAAAGTTTGGCAGGTGGCTAGTGCCTGACAAAAGTAACGCCATGCTTCAAACGGTCGAAATATGCTCATCAGGTAAACCCCAGATAGGAAGAAACACTGGGCCCCGATAATATCTGATCGCGCCATGAGGGTGCCAATTCTCTTTTGGGCCGCCTGGAATAGTGCTTGAGCTTCCAAGAAAGTCGTCGAGTCTGATCGCAATTGGAAAGTTGCATCAAGTGCTGTAGAAATCTTTCCCAGAGCGCAGATGATCAATGTCAAGCATGAACCTGGCGACCAGTCGAATCCTTCGATAACAACATTGAGAACCACCCGTCGAGCAGCAGCCTCTTCCAAGATGGGGTTCTTGCAGTGTACATGCGCGAAAAAGTTATCCAGGAGTGCCTTGACACCCTGGGTATCAAAGTCGGCAATGTCACTTAGTGAGGTACAGCCGGGGGAATAAGACGGCGATGGCTGAGGGGGATCATTCTGCAAGGTTGCATGGGCTGTCATATCACGAGAGAGAACTGACCAGAGAAGTAGACTCTCCATCTTCTCGGGTAAGATACTCCTCAGCGGTATGTCGCTAAGATCCTCGCTAGCCTTCCACCCCAAGTCCACTATGGGAGAGTCTTCGACAGACAACAACTCTTGGCTCTGACCATTCGTTTGCACGGCGTCAACAGCCGATTCCGGATCCGAGTTGCCATCATTGCGCGGCTCCCGAATCAACTTCTCCAATTCATCCAATCGTTCGAGGATCTTAAGACTTGCGGGGTCAAATGCCGAGAGGTCGACCGGGGACTGAATGCAGTTGGCCCCGACGCTGAGACAATATGAGCATGATGGCTTCTGATTATCGCATTTCGTCTTTCTAGCTCGGCAGACTTGACAGGCCGTGTTTGCCCGTTTTCGCGGGTAGAATGCGGTGCCCCGGGGAGCAGGTCTCTTCCCTGGTCGGCGCTCCGGCTCCGCTTGACATGTTTGGTCGGATGTTTCTTGCGGGGGCATTGTGCACAAAGTTGCGAATAGTGCAGAGTGAAGGTTGTCAGGACGAGAGTCGTAGTGGATATCACCTCCCGGGGAATGTCGCTCCTTATACCTCAAGCCCGTGACACCATCTCAGGTGGGGCAAACATCCAATTCATCGGGGAATGTCGCCTTTATCAGCCAAACTGGGGTAAGCTCCAAGTTAGTTCCAATACAGTACGTATACGTATCCCCACGATCCCCAGATTGGCAACCAGCCGATCTCCCCACAAACCCCAGACTGGTCTAGACCACGTTAGCAAAGCTTGCTTTTGTTTTCTCTCCTGGTGACTTTGGCGTCGTTTTGGTTTCGCCTTGTCATGCCATGTCAGGTGTGGTGGCCATAGCTGAGCTGGGTCGTGTTTACCCGGATGCTATATCCCCAGATATTACACTTAGACTGCGACATCAGGGACAAGGTGATGTGCCGATGTATATAAGACTCGGCAATTGACCGCTCTGGAGATCATATTATCTCTATTCATCCAGCAACGGTTCGCTTCTTATTCCTCAGGACATATATCGCAACATCAATCATAATGGAGGCTTCTCAAAAGCACTCTACAGTCAAATCCGACCTTGAGCTTCAGACTCACGTCTCGGGTACCGAGTTCATCGATGCCAAGAGCCATGCTGTCGAGGCAGACCGCCAAGCCGAGCATGAGCTGACTCTCAAACAATGTTTCCGCCAGCATCCTGCCCTTGTTTGGTGGTGTTTTTACTGGTCAATCGCTGCGATCGGCTGGTAAGTCGACTCAATGTCCCTTCAAAGAAAGGCAATTGCTAATATTAGAGTCCCATAGGGGTTTCGATGCCCAGATCAACGGTGCTATGATCTCCGTCGCCTCGTTCCGTCGTGACTTTGGGTACGCCCATTCTTCGAACCGAATTACCGAACCGAGACTAATAAGAACTTAGATATGTTGAGAATGGAGAAGCGATTCTTCCTGCAGACTGGCAAACAGCTTTCAACACCGTCAGCTCTGTTGGAGGTTTCTTCGGTGGCTTCCTGTGCTCCTGGATCTGCGACTATGTCGGCCGCAAGAACTCCCTTGCCATGGCACTCCTGCTTGCGACTGGCGGCACAATCGGAGAGTGCATGTCGCACACCAACGTCGCCTTTCTCATGTCGAAACTCATCCTCGGATTCGGACTGGGCTTCTTCCTGACCCTGGCTCCATTGGCGACCTCAGAAATCTCTCCAGTTGTTCTTCGCGGCATTGCAACAGCTGGTGTTAACCTCGGTATCGCGGTCGGTCAGCTTGTTTCGAACGGTGTCATCAAGGCTTTCGGTGAACGAACAGACCACTGGGCTTGGCGCGGCGCTTTTGCCACTCAAGGTATCTTTATCCTCATTCTGGCTGCTGGACTCCCCTTTGCACCTGAGACTCCGTGGTATCTGGTTCGCAAGGGCAAGATCGACGAAGCGAGAAAGTCCATCATAAAATTGTATGGACCCGCCGTAGACGTGGACGCCAAGCTCGCTACTATCCAAGAGACTATTGCTGAAGAGCAGGCGGCGACAGTTGAGGCACCTTCCTGGGCCCAATGTTTCAAGGGAACCGACCTCGTCCGAACTATGATTAGTATGGGAGTTTTCGTCTGCCAGCATTTCGTGGGCATCATTTTTGTCTTGGGTTACTCGACCTACTTCTTCCAACTTGCCGGTCTCGAGGACTCTCGTAGCTTCGACCTGGGTGTTGGAGTTACAGCCTGTGGTGTTCTTGGAAACATCTGCAGTTGGTTCGTCGTCAACTCTTTCGGTCGTCGCAAGATCTTCCTCTCTGGTATGGGAGCTCTTACTGTACTACTGTTCCTGATCGGCATCATGGATGTTGTACCTACTGCTGCCGCCAAGTGGGTTCAAGCTGCCTGCACTGTCATCTACGCCTACGTCTACTTCGCCACTGTTGGAGCTATGGCTTTTGCCGTACTGGGAGAAACAGCCTCGTTGGCCCTCAAGGCCAAGACAATGGCATTGGCCACTGCTACTCAATCCGTTATGGGAGTCGCTATGAACTTTGCTATTCCCTACATGGTCAACCCCGATGAGGCCAACCTGAAGGGAAAGGTCGGCTTTATCTTTGGTGGTCTCGGTCTCATCGGCTTCATCTGGAGCTGGGTCTATGTTCCTGAGCTCAAGGGTCGACGATATGATGAGATTGATCACATGTTCCATAAGAAGGTCAGCCCCCGACAGATGGGAACCTACAACTTGTAGGCACTGGTTGTCTTGGGTCGCTCAGGTTGAGAGACTGGATGGGGTTCTGGTGGTTGTAATTACTCTCATTCGCGCTTGTATACAAGATAGTACTGTAGAATTATATTTTGAGACATTAAGTTTGTCGACTGAGTGAGTAGCCAAACGGGTGATCTCTAGCCATGCGACCTTAATCTATAGTTTGCCTAGTATACCTATAATAAGGTCGCCTTCGGTTATGCATATGTTTTGACTAGTGGGCGATAAATCATAAGCCAGCCAAATAAATTGTTCCAATCAAGGTTTCTTAAATAATTTATGTGGCAATGGTATTGTTAGCAGTGGCCTATGTCAGGCAATTATTAAGCCAGGATGAGGTCTTCCACCTGAACCCCCTTCTTCATTAATTCTTCCTTCGTGAGCCTCGGATCCCACCAACTTATCGTCTCATTCTTCTCGTCCTTATACCGCCAATACAAGATACCCTCGCTGCTTTCGAATTCTTTCCACCCAGAAGGCAGGTCTATTTGACTAGTTCGAGGATCACCCACCTGCGGCGCCCCATCTGCTTTCTGGAATCTCGGCGTCGCGGATGCGAAATCGTATATCAATTTCCACCCCTGAGGTAGCTCACCATGTACGGCTTGCCCTTCGGAGAATGCTGGATGGTATAGCGGACCCAAGACATGGAAACTTGGAGTCTCAAAGCCAGGTCGATATCTGAGATTCAGAAGTGGGCGACACCCTAGTATTGCATATATCAGATCCCCTGGCAGGTAGCCCTTTCTGCCTAGCACGAAACTTCTGGTGGCTGTCTTGTATATTGAGCATCCTGGAAGCATCCTGCGCATTAGATTTATCAGACGCTTATCTGCCACCTTGCTCAGAGCGTTGACAGAGGTTGACGTGTCAGAAACTGCCCACTCCTTTAATACCAATACCGCTTGTGCCATGGTAGGAATATATTCCAGTTTGGTACTTTCAAAGCTTTGTCCCAATGTTAGCGTCTTTGAAAGCGTCTCGAGCTGGTCTTGTGCCCAAAGTCTTGGTTCTGCACCCAAGCTACACTTGAGGGCTGTCACCACAGCTGATCTAAGTTCAAAATCCGAGCACTTTTCAGGGATATCTCCAAGCACCTCGGTAATCTCATCACATCTGATGCCCTGTACCCTAATTTTTTCCTTTTCGTAAAGCTCGACTGCCGATTCAGATTGTCCGGCCGCCCATATATTGCGGTGCAAACTTATCTCTGGTCGCAGTGCCGCCAGATCTGGCACCCACGTCGGTTCATTGGTTGACTCGCAGAACGACAAGAAGTCAAGCCTCTTATAGACCTCGAAATATGAGATAATGAGACTTTGATATGCGTATCCGACTGACTTCTCATAGTCCGGCACTATCTTCCCCATGAGAGATTGGGGTAATAATCCGAGTAGGGCGTAGACTCTGTCCCTGTTGTCTGAGCATTGACTCTGGCACGTAGTTTGAAGTAGGTATAGAAGGCCTTGGAACACTTTGAGTGATCGAAACATGCAAATCGCTCTGACATTGCTTAAAAAGGACAGATTATCGGGCGCCGTTACCACAGGTAGGGCCTCATTAGTATAGATCAAAGCGATGGCACAGATGAAGCGCGTCCATCCCAAGCTTTTATTCCCTGTCAACACAATAGCGTCTTTGTTTGCTAAAATGATTTCTTGAACGACCCAGAGTCGCTTGAACCAGGCACGTGCTAGAAGATCCGCGATGGCTCGCCACTCATCCGCGGAGAAGGGGAAAGCGACTAGATGATCCGACAACGAAGCGTGATGATCATGCTCCAACAGGATCGTATTCTTTCTTGCATTAGACTCTTCTTCGGACACGTCGCATTGCTCGCCTAGCCACTGTAAAGCAGCCATGGCTAAGTCGCTATTGGCAGCTTGCGGTCCTAGCCAGACAATCACACGTCGCGCTTGAGTAAAAATATCGCCCATACGTAAGACTTGCGATGCACGCTCAGCAAGGTCGTTTTGATTGATGCATATGGCATCGGCCCAGAGGAACCTTGGCTTGTGATCTAGGCGAAGCTGCCGTAGGGCCGCGGCGAGGTTATTGCCTATATAAAGCATTCCCCGGTGCGACGAATCGAACGTTGCAGCAAAGGCAGCGGTAGCCTCTTCGGATTGTAGAACTGATGCAGAAAGGTGACTACCATCAGCTATCTCGATCTGATCGGGATCTGTTGCATCACCCCATGCGTACGATAACGCCTCATAGGTCGGCGTGACATTATGTTCGGGATCAAGTTCGGCATGTACGAGACAGGCGCGAAGAGGATCTCCATGTCTGCCAGCAGCCAGGGTAAGAATCCTAATCTGCTTGGGTTGCAAACTCTTATACTCAACGCAAGGCCTCATCGTGATTGTCAATTTTGCTTAGTTGCTAATGCTGGATTAGGCAGACGCGAAAAATATAATTCTCACGCCTTTTAGTTAATTTATCATATGCGATTAAGATCGCTGTAGATGGTAATATCTAGTTAACGGGGTGAGTGTGTGCTAATAGTCTTAGTAGTCAATATTCCCTAGTTGCCCTACGACAACTGTTGACTTTGTTCAGCATACACTTTCTGATTTTGGGAAACAACTTCTCTTGGGGTGGCTTACTCACCATAGTATCAGTGAACAAGAATTTATTTAGACTGAAAGAATTCTTGATCTGTGCATGGTATTTTAGACTAGGATGAAGTGGAAGAGTGGAAAGGGTTTCGCCTCTTGCCAGTTGTGGAACCAAACCGAAGCCCAATTTATGGTTAAAGCAAGTTACAAGTTCTGATATCGACATAGAAGCACTCGTATCATGTTTGGGTTTAAATCAAATGACAGCCAATTCACGTAGCTTTGATGAAATAGACTACTCAATAAGTTATCACAGTTACGCTCGCACTTCTTCGGATATTAAGCTAAACCCATTATTCCTCCAAGATAGATAGCAAATGAAATTCAATAACAAGGCTGCGTGCGTTTAGAGCATGAGCCATAGGAGAATGACACCAACGAAACCCATAGTTGTTGATGTGTGAACCCCGTTAACCGAGCCAGCATTATCACTGCCACTATCGCCGCCCGCAGCAGCCGAGGCCGTGGATCTTGCCGTGGCTTCACCACTCTCTGTGCTCGTAGGCTCAGCTAAGGAGAATGATAAGGCGCATTCCTCATCAAGAGCCAACACATCTCCAACATCGTTGGTGACCTCCATTGCAGGGCAAGAGAATGTCCCTTGGTCACCCTGAACTGTTACAGTTCGGGTTCCAGTCTCTGTTTCCGTCTCCGTTTCCCACACTGTCCTCGTGAAGGTTGACGTAGCTCTGCAGGAAGCTTGTCGAGCCAAGAGGGCCGGTGCTTCGCCGGTTTTAGGTGCCGCCTCAGCGTCGCGACGAAGACGATCTGCCGCATCTGAAGTAGTCGTGGGCGATCCTGCCGAATAGTGAAGAGTACAGCCCTCGTCAAGCTCGAGGGTCTCTCCCTCATCATTGGTGGCTGACATAGGTGGGCAAGTAAACTCGGGAGCGTCTCCAGTGTCGGGCTCTATATCAGTCGTGACGCGAACAGTCCTCATCTTGGTCGTTGTTATGGTATCTGTGGAGCTGATCGTCCTGGTCGCAGCAGGGCATGTCTTACAGCGGCCATCAGAGCCACAGTAAGCACCATCTAAACAGCACTCTTCCTCGCAACATGTGGCGCTCTTCAGACACGAGCCTTTCTCACAACACTTCCGATATTGAGGATCAGCGCAGTAACCGCCTGAACAGCAGCTGTTGCCCTTGGGACATGCCCAAACGGTGTTGTCCCCCTCACAACAAGTCGCTGTTCGTGGGTTATAGCATTTGCTATTACCGCAACGTTTCTGACCTGAAGGGCAGCATCCACCACCTTCCATACAGTCATAGCCCTTGGGACAATGTCGTCCTATGCCCCCGCAGCAGACTGACTCCTCCGGGTCGTAACAGCCAGAGCTACCACACTTTATTTGTCCGTTGCTGCAACAGGATCCTCCGCCGATACAAGTTGCGCCCTTGGGACAAATTGTGCCATCACTGCAGCAGGTCTGAGAGGATTTGTAGTAGCAGCCGCGTGATCCACAAGGTTCTGAACTGCCTTCGCAGCAACCGTTAGAGAAACAAGCACTGCCTGGGGGACAGCATCCGAGGCCGCTTTTACAAAGGTCTATGCGTATCGTTAGCAATTTGTGGCGATCATGGGACTTCTGGATTCCAGCTAGGGGTCGTACACCAGCCCGGATTTACGCATTCAATTGCTCTTGCGTGCAGACCGATGGTCTCTAGACTTGAGCTTTCGAGAAAGTCCGAGAAGTTTCCTGACGTAGCTGGGAGCGAGATGTCATTAACTATAGCATTCTTCAAAGCGGCCATGTCTGGACCCCTCTCCTGTTGTAGTAGATCAGTGCCGAATCCAACACACTGCCCTGCCCAAAGGGCTAGGGATAGGACCTGACGGCGCAGCATGGAAAAAGCGTTTGAAAGAGAATTGCAAGCTAGGTGAAAGTAACTTAAAGTGTTGGGCAAACTGATCGCAAAAGCTCGTCACAGAAGCGAGACCTCAGGGGTGGTATGTCTCATCTATTGAATACTCTTGGCCAACACACTCTTTGTTTACCCCTCTTCCTTAGTTCGGCCTTGTGGTGTCATGGCTTTCTTTTGTTTAAGCATATACCCTGATAAAAAATCATGCTAGACGAACTAGCCAATGATTTGAAAAGAATGCAGCTTAGATCCTGTCCGCCTTGTGCAGCTTTATGCCGAAAACTGAAAGGCGTAGGAGCGGAGACAGGGTCTTGATGAGAAGGATGCCCGTGGCTGCATTAGGCCGTTTTACATCTCAACGGCGTGGCAATCACTTGATTATGAGAGATAAGCCATCCTAAGCCCACCGAAGAGTATGCCTATGATGCTTGGCCACTCGCGCATAAAGCCTAGACTCCCTTTCAATAGCAGATCTCTCAGTTGCTAAGAAATATGCATATTTAATTTAGGAAAGCTCGTCCTCTTTCGTGGAAATTAATGATCATCTGACACATTGTGATGGCACCTGCATCTCAGCCGCACGAGGTATGGCCTTAACAGGAAAAGCCGTTGGACAGGGGGACAAGGCTGAGGGCTTTGTACGTGGCGCTTTGCGCCCGATTACACTGATCGGCCGGATCGGCGGTCCGTCATAAAACTTCAATGACAGTTAGGCTGGAAGACCCTTCACGATAGGCTGCATAGCCACGACCTGATGGGTAGTTGCGGAAGAACAGCATTTTGGCAGGGTGCCGATATTCTGGGGGGTAATAAAAAAATACACCTTCCATTGAATAACAAAAGTAAAACCCAAAACAAAGAGAAGAAGTGCCCAAACACGGATGGGGGAATAACCTTCATCTTTAGGTGCTGATATGCATAAAAAAAAGTAGAGCCCGGCGACATTCCGAGACCATCGCTTATCGGTAGAAAATGATGATCCCACTTTCGAAATGCAGGGCAATCATGTCGATCAAGCTGGGACAAGGATGACTGCGCAATGGATTCCGCATTTGGCATACTTGGAGGTGATGTTGGAGCATGACGAAACAGGCATGCACAGGTCAACAAATGAGGATAACTCAGGTACTGGAAAAATGACTAAGTCATCGGTAGTGGTTTTTCTGGGCCCCAAGTTGTCATTCAGTTCCTGGGGAAGAATGTCATCATTGCAGAGAGGAAAAGACTCGCAGACAATACTCTCACTGACTAGACTGTAATAGCACTGTGCTACTTCAAGGCTAGCATAGGTACCTTAGCTTAAACAGCTTATATTTTAACTTAACACATACAAAATTGAAGTTATAGGCCTTTCTTTAATGTATTCGATTTAAAGTTTAGATTTCAAATCAGTATAGGCTTATATGAGTTATTCAATTTGAACATAAAAGTAATGTAAATAATTGAGAAGCATATAAGAGACTTCATACTAAGTAGGTATCTCGCAGAGATAGATGAAATCAAGTTGAGTCGAGGGATATCAGCAACCCTTCGGTTTCGGTTACGCCCTCGTCTTCGACAAACTATATTGTAGATTCAAAATCGCCTTTCGGAATTGCGCCACAATATTCCTTGCTCCACAAGCGGTGACCGTACCAAGGGCGACCGATACTCCCGACTTGAACTACCGGTCATCTACGGCCCGAGGAGAGCTAAGCTTGCGGCTGCTACCGTACTAGGGTTACCAGAATAGAGTTTATAAAGAAGATATCCGCTACTTGTTTATACTAGGATATTTACTGATAAGACTGACAGCAAGGGAAATCTATCACAACCGGCAGAAACGGCCGGCAATAGCGGCAAAAGTAGTATCACCATCAGGTGCTTGCCATTGCATAGTCCTCAACTTTTATATATTCACAGGGTTATCATTTATAGACTCACTAAAGAGGAATTAATTGGCTAGAAATGGGGTTGAGATAGTAATAGCGAGTAAGCGTTACTTCTCCCTTCTCTGACAGTCAGTTGTTCCTTTGCCGAGCCATCAACCGGCATATCCACTCGAATAGTGAAGCGAATAAAACAAACAAGGGGCCCTGCAGAGCAACAAACTGGATGCTCTGGTCATGTAGCTAGACAAGCCGGCGAGCATGGTCGCTGTGTCGGCATCTCCGTGCCAAGGAAGATTCTCGTGTTGATCCCTGCAAGTCCCTCTGGATCCGTATTATGCTCTCAAAGGTGGCCCTGGCATTGGGCGGCTGATTCAGAGTAGATTGTTGGGATGAGGCTAGAACTATGGTGATTCGTGAAAAGGTTGCCAACTATCCGATACTACAACGAAGTCGTCACCTAATCCTGGACAATATAGAGGATAAAAATGTAGCAAAGAGACCGAAGCTGTTCTGCCATTTCTCCATCGATTTTTATTCTCAAGACTACTTGCAACGCTTAGGATGGTCGGTTTTATATCATCGTTTACCCAGGCAGCCCTGTTTCTGGTTGCCAGTGCCCCAGGTATCCTCGGCCAAAATGCACCCAAGGCCACAGTCGGCAATGGCACCTACACCGGAGTTCATTTGTCTGGATCCAATCAAGACTACTTTGTTGGTATGTCATATGCACAACCTCTAGTACAAGGACGCCTCCGGTTCTCGCCGCCAGCTTCGTTGAATTCCACGTGGACTGGCTCGCGAGATGCTACTAAGTTCGGCAATGTTTGCTATGGTTACGGGGTACGATGACCCAATCGCCAATGCCTAGTTAAACTGGTAACAACTACTTCATATACGTGCGATTTCTAATGTGAGATAGAATGACGACAACAGACTCGCGGGACTTGGCTTCAAGCCGTCTGAGGATTGCCTGACCGTCAACGTGTTTCGGCCTTCCAACGATACCAAAGAACTACTTCCAGTCGCTGTGTACATCTATGGCGGCGGCTACTTTCAAGGTGGCAGCCCTGATCCTCGACTCAACTTCTCATACATCATTCGTGACTCGGTCGAGGCGGGCATCCCTATCATGAGCGTGAGTTTCAATTATCGTCTCAGCATTCGGCTTCCTCGGAGGTTCTGAAATTGTGTCTGCTGGCGCTGCAAACCTTGTGTTCAGAGACCAAAGACTAGCTCTCCATTGGATTCAAGGTATGTTATATTGCATGAGCCGAATTACGTTACCAGGGTATCGCTGATCTAACGATTAGAAAACATCGCTGCTTTTGGAGGAGATCCTACGAAGGTCACCATTTTCGGCAACAGCGCGTATGTTCTCTGTGACTTTGGAACTCGCCCTCATGGAACCAACTTATTGACATACTCATTAGTGGTGCGGGGTCTGTCGGTGCTCAACTCCTGGCTTACAATGGACGCGATGACAAACTATTCAGAGGCGCCATCTCACAATCAGGGGCCCCCGCAGGCTTCTCACCGTTCTCACCATGTAAGGCCCGATTTACTCAAATTTGACATAGCACGACGGTTACCGGTGTCATAGTCCTCGATGTTGCAACGTGGGACGAAGTCTACAATAATCTTACAATCGGCGTAGGCTGCGACAAAGCCAAGAGTACCCTTGACTGTTTGAGGAACGTCCCTATCGACAAATTGAATGGCGTAGTCAACTCAACTGCAACATCAGGCGCCAACTATGGTCTAGGTATGTAACTGTGTCCTAATGCGAACATTGAAGGCTAACGTGACTTAGTACTGGATGGCGATTTTGTCGCCGACGCCCCCGGAAAGCAACTGGCCCGAGGCGACTTTGTTAGGGTCCCATACATCATTGGACATAACACCGACGAAGGATCTGCTTTTGTCCTAGGCAACAACCTGGAGAGCGCACCATTCTATCCTACTGTCAAAATTGACACTGACGAGCAGTTCATGGATTATATCACTTCGCTACACGCCAATGAGACTATTGCACAGGATATATTCGACTTATACCCTCTGAACGCAACCGATCAAGTTTTGGCCACATACCCGAACGACCTTGAACCTGAGTTAGGTATCCAGTACAAGAGAGCTGTGACACTTGCTGGAGACTCAAACATCATCGCGCCTACTCGATACTCAGCCGAGGTGTGGGCAGCTTACAGTGTGCCGTGAGTATACCCCTCCATTGCTTATCTAGTGCCACTTCCGAGTCATTTGCTAAATGGACCATTTATAGAGTCTATAAGTACCGCTGGGATATGATTGTGAGCGGAATACCCCGTTTCATTGGCGCCACGCATGCGAAAGAGATCTTCTTTGTTTTTAACGACGATGCTCGAGACACCTACAATGTGTGGCCGTTGCTCGACAAGCCCCAGTCATACTTTGACCTGGCCAAGACTATGGCGACCGCATGGGCTAACTTTGTTGCCACTGGTGATCCAAACATAAATGGAAAAGGTTGGTGAATCGCTCAGGCAGTACATTTACAGCTACTAACCAAGGTTGATCCAGTTAATACTACCAACTGGCCTTTGTACACACCTACCGCGAAGAAGAACTTTGTTTTTACAGCAAATCGGACAATTCATACTGAGGAGGATAATACACGGGAAGCGGGAATAAGTCGTCTGATCGACTTGTTTTAATTTGTTAGCCGAGAGTATACCTGCGGTAGCAATCGGGTTTAAGTTGGGCGCGGACGCTTGCCAGGGCTAAAGCAACTTGGTATGCTTTGTGGTTGATAGATTCTTAGGATACTGTGATGCGAATGGCGGCCGAATTGTTAAGAAGAGGAGTCGCAGGAAGCAAAGGGTAGATGGTGTAAAATATGCGGCAAGACAAGACATTATGTAAACTCATGCCGGATGATTATCGCTGTGTATAGTAGCAAATGTAGATCTTGGTTAGTTTAAGAGCCTATCAAATTTTAATGTGATCTTTATTCCAGAGGAGAAGAGTTTCATCACGCTTGCTTGTTATACATTATATAGGAATCGAATTGCGAACTTGATTTGTTCCATTCGCCTAATTCAGTATTGCTATCATAGGAAACAAGACGGTGCCCAGGCTTATCACGTAATTACTAATTTTGCACCTTGATAGTACTAGTGGCAGGGTATAATACTTGCATCTCGTATGCTTGAAAAGACCCCGCAGAAAAAAAGCTCACTTTGATACCCTGATGGCATCTGCTATGGGCCACAATAGCTCCGAACCGAGTATACATCACCTGTGGGATTTAGCCGAGATGCGGTTGAAAAGACTCCTCAGACCCTAGGCGTGAATGAATCAATCTTTCCATATATTGACTTTCAAGTCCTGTCGAACGTCGATAGTCTTACCACTATTGGTAGTTGTGAATATCAGAAATATGCCTTGCAGCTTGGAGTGAACAAGAGGCGGGCCTCAATAATAACAAAGAGCAATTTCTTTTCCCCGTCTGGCAGGTATAACAAGTTTGCCACGTTGGCCATTTCTCTCAGTGAACATGTCGGTAAATGGCCAAAAATATGATGCTGTGCGAAACTATACTTGTCCAAATATGTATATCAAAAATTGCAGTATCCATACCCTGTGGATGTCGGTTACAAAGAATGGGGCAATTGCTGGAACCGTCTCAACGTTGAAGCTCCACGTCATGTCAAAGTTCTTTTGTGTATTGCGATAGACCGAAAGTGAATGTATTAGGAAAGATCAGCGTATAGACGGTATCTTTATCAGTCGGCCAGTGTGTTGACTCTCGAGTATAAAAGGGCACTTATCTCACCCACCTTCCACTCTCATCATCAATCCTCCTCATTCACTTTCAGACAACAAAGGACAATCAACAAACCATCTCACCTCAGTCACAATGAAGGCCACTTTTGCTCTCTCTACACTCATGGCGAGCTCCCTCGCCGCCGCTTTCAACGTCGTTATTGCTCCTACCGAATACAAGCAGCTTGAAGGCCTCAACATTGTCGCCAAGGACGGTGGTTTCTCTGTCACCAACAAGGGTACTCCTGCCAACTTTGAGGGTGGCGATGACACTCTGAAGGTAGACGGTCAGACCGGTATGTTTCTCCTTCATCTCCCTCCCTGTAATCAAACGATATACTAAGTCTCGATATAGTCTACGTTACCTCCAGGGGCCGTATTGGCTATGGCCGTGTTCCTCGCGCTGCTGTCACTACCGGCTGGACTAAGGACAGCGAGGAACTGCACTGGACCCGGGGCGCTGTGTTCGCTTGCCCCAACGTTTCCTTCAACGTCGGCACTCCCTCGTCCTACGAGCTTTACGCAAACCACGAGGGCACCCCCAATGGTCAGGCCGATGACTGCTTTAGCATCCACCTCGCTATCAAGTCTTCGTAAAGGATTGTGACTAGGTCGTCACGAAAACCTTGCCAACGATGGGGACAACTATGGAATAAAATGAGAAGGTTGTAAAGAGTGTTACCTGGCCTGAATTCCCTGTGGGGTAAACATTTATGAGATGAGATTAGCTTGAACAATAAAACAACTTAGCTCTTGTTCAAATGCATAATGAAGCTAGGGTTTCACACACTTAGATGCACTGTCCTAGATGCACCTGCCAATTATACCGTACATATAAGACGCTGACACCTAAAGAATTAGACTTATATCGGAGGCAGTGTCAGGGTAGTGTTTGTAAGTATCAAGACGATCTGGTTATAAAGGTTGATAAGTAATATAACTAGCATTTAATAAGTCATTTAGCAACTTCTGAATAGTTATTTTGCCTGTTCAAAAGTTCACAAATCTTTAATGCATAGCACAAGTATATAGCCTGGCTGTCACGGCGGCTATCAACGGGCTTTGTTATGACACTGTCGTTGATTTGCGGCTGTCCACGGTTTACGGGGAATCACAATTAAGCAGTTCATACATATCGTCAGCTTGAAAGCCTTTTCAGGAAATAGTTTTAAAAAGTAACAAGACTGCAATAGGGAAGAATCGCAAGGGAAAAAAGAGAACAATTCATGTCATTTTTGTAGTATGTTACCAAGTAGGGATTGGGATGTGCAGACTCACGGTTTCAGGAAAAACCTTAGTCCGATTGTCGTCACGCCAAAGCTGGGTGGGTACAAAGCGTGAAAATTTAGGGAATCATGTGCAGCAGAGCAAAGCCGGACTGGTGATATAATCCAAAGTAACTCTGGGCCTCTAAAGCGACTGCGAACAATGGCCTACGGAACGATCGAAACGCAGCCTAATGCGGCCAGCAACTCGGAAGCTTCTTCTCTTTTGGCACAGAACGAAGCCAACAGAGATGATACGCTTGTCTCAACTGATGTCTCTGCTAACCCCGCTGAGACACACCGTGAAAACGGCAATGGTGGTGCTTGGCAGAGGGTGAAAAATGCCTACTCTAAGAACATCGGCTTATTCTTTGTTCTTCTGGCGCAAATGTTCGGCTCCATTGTAAGCGGCCTTGCACTCAAACTTTCTCGATCACTTCTATATAATAGATGTGCTAACAAAGGCAGATGTCAATGACTACTCGGTTGTTGGAGACTGGGTTTGAAACAAAGTTCCATGCTCTACAAATCATCTTCGTGCGCATGCTAGCTACTGCACTTATTGGATCTGTCTACATGTGGTACAAGAAAGTTCCTCACTTCCCCTTGGGTCGACCAGAAGTCAGGGGATTGTTAATTATTCGAGGCATGGCTGGATCAGCTGGGTTATTTGGATTGTATTGTACTGCTCCCTTGATTTGATACTGGATATCAGACATATGCTAACTGATTGACTAGACTCACTATCATACCTCGACATCTCCGACGCGACCGTCATTACCTTCCTAGTCCCTACACTGACAGCATTCATATCCTGGGTGGCACTTCGGGTGAGCATATCCTTGACATGTAATCATGCGCTTGAACTAAATATTGAAACCAGGAACCATTCACCGTCAATGAAGCTGCCGCGGGCTTGATCGCATTCACCGGCGTGCTCTTTGTCGCCCGCCCAGCTTTCCTGTTTCCTCATGGGGAGCGTCTGTTTGACGCTAATGGCGGTATTCTTCCTCCCGCCAAGGCGACGCCTCGTGAGCGCGCCATTGCTATCATGTGCTCCATCTTTGGCTCCGTTGCAGCAGCGACAGCATATGCTACGATTCGGGTGATTGGAAAGCGAGCCCACTCTCTCGTGAGTGTCAACTACTTCGCTACGTTAGCTACTGTCAGCTCGTTCCTCATCATCATGATCCATCCCGATCTCCAATTCGAGATTCCCACATCAGCAGCCGAATGGTATGTAATCAACACCGAAGGTTAGACATAATCTGTTGGCTAAGTTGTATAGGGTTCTCCTTCTTTCGATCGGTATTTCCGGATTCCTACTCCAGCTCCTTCTAACGGAGGGACTTCAAAGAGAAAAGGCCGGAAGAGCAACTAATCTCATCGTAAGATTTCCCTCAAACTCTGGCATATATGGGATAATATCTAACACAGACACAAGTACGTACAAATGGTGTTCGCGCTGATCATTGAGCGCATTGTTTGGGGAACTACACCACCCCTTGCTAGTTTTATCGGAAGTGCTCTCATCATTGGATCAGCCATCTGGGTCAGCCTGCAGAAGAAAGCGCCGTCAGAGCCGAGGCCGGTACTCGACGAGGAAAGGAGGCCATTGAACTCGGATGAGCAAGATAATCGGTCCTAGAATGTATTATTCGCTTGCATGCTTCGCGACGGTCCTGCTCCAGGATTGAAGCATGGTCTTGAAAGAGGCTTGCTGGTAGCGACGTGGAACATGGCACTTATTGATTGGAGAAGCAATGTGCCATCAAACCATTATCAAAACGCTCATGGCCGAGGTGTAAGTGATAGAACAGGGGTGATAATGGGTAGGATACTATAATACGATTGACGGGGTAACGAGACCACTTCCAAGACTGTGGTTTTCCTCATTCAATAGATCAGACACATAATGAAAAAGATGATCTCGACAAAATATGCCTATCAGTCCTCCGTAGTTCTCTCAAAACATATGCACCCGCCTTGAGGAGTGAAACATAGCAGGCAAGAAACCTTTGTTTTCATCCACGCTTTCCACCGCTGTCTGAAGACTTTTGGGAGTCTTTTTGAGAACCGAAGTGGCCAAGTGCTTGTCAAGGTGTTGGGCATGCATCTCGCAAATCTTCTCGTACGCGGCAAGGACAGTGTACTCACCCAAAGCCTTGGCAGCTTCTTTGCCCTGGTCGAGTATATCATCAAAAATTCCATCCCCTGATTTTTCGTCATCTTCCGAGTCTAGGTCCTCCAAGCTCTTGCTTTCTCTAGTGCTTTCATAAAAGGGTAGCTTGAGCACAGAAGGCGATGTAGATCCCATGCTCATAACCCTCTCGAGACCCTGGTTTCGTGCATCAACAAGTCTTCCATAATTCTGAACAGCAATCTCCGACGTTTTGTTAAACCTTTCTTGGCCCTTGGCACCGCTCGCAGAGCTCTCGATGTACCTGTCCAAGATACTGCACATCTTCCTCTTCTTGCGACCCATATAAGTCTGCCAGGCATTCACAAGCCCAGGTTCGACAGCCGAGTTGGTGAAGTCAATGTCGGTTGTTGCGATGCGATGGCCGTAGAAAGAATGAGTTGAGCCTAGCTCGAGGTAGCAAAGAAACCACTTGGCTCCCGGCGCCCCGGAGAAGCGTGCCAGAACCCACTCGCCTGCGACAAGCTGAAGTTGTGGTTCCTGGATAAAGTCGATGATCCGCACAATGGTCTGCTCCTCTTTGGTGGGCTTGGAACTAGTGACCATTTTGTTATCGATCTTGGCTGTGTCGCTAGGTCGATTCTCAGCTGATGGGCCATCCTCCTTTAACCTTGCTGGCCCATATATCTTCAAGTCATTATGGAGTTTACTCGCTCGATTTTCCTTGATGATCTTGTCCTCGACTGCTTGTTCAACATTGAGCTGCTTCTTCAGGATATGTTGTTCACAGGAAAAATTGACAACCACACTAGCGAACCCTGTACTGATGCTACACCAGCCTGAGATCTTTTGTTTTGGGCTAGTTGCTCTGGCCACCTGTCTCAAAAGCTTCTCCCGGTCGATCATCGTAACTATGATTCGCTGGATGTCGAATATTCCTTCGATTCCGGAACTGTTGATGATTATTGGGTTAGGGCAGATTAAATCGCTGAGAGAAGAGCCACTTGTGCCGGCTCCGTGGGTTCCTGTCGAGGCCTCTAGCTCAGGGGTCTTGAAGTCGAGCTCCAAGATCTGATCGGGCAGTAAATTAACATTCGTAGTGCCCTGGTCTGATGATGAGATATCCTTCAGATATTCTTTGACTCGTTGGTCCAGTGACATCCACTCAGGCACTTCTGGTGTAATTGCTTTTGGTAGTTCAGGAGAAATTGGCTCAGGGACAACATCCTTCTCCACTGGTTCAGAATAGTGTCTTCCAAATGATGGTTTACTGATGCTACCAACGCCAAAGCTAGGGATTTTTGGAGTCTTGATACTAGCGTGAATCTTCATGGTCGGTAGTGATGGCTTGTTGAAGCCCCAACCAGATTTCTCGACAGCGGCCGGTGATGAGCTTGTTTCAACAGGCGATTTCCTTTCGACCGCTGTTGGAGAAGGAACGGGCTCGACACAGTGGCCCTTGATATATAACAGGATCTTGCCAATGTTCTCGAACTCGGGCTGGAGGCTGTCGAAGCTCGACTTCCGAATAAAGGCGGATATTTCCCGCACCCACTCCAAGGGAAGGCCTTTACGGCCCTTAGTCTTGATGCAATCTATGGTATCTCGAAGCATTGTGATGATACCCTGGTAGGCTAGCATGACCTCTTTGCGCTTTATCTGCACTTCTGCTGAAATCATCATGTTGTAACGCCGGCCGCGGTCCTCCTCGTTTCCATATGCCTTGTGTGAAGCAGGATACATGGAACGTCCCCGGACAGGACTGCCCATTCCCACTCCCGCCCAGTTGAAGACGGAGACGTCGTTGTGACTGATTACGACCTCATCAAGGAGGCGTGATAAAGCTTTGGGGTAACCCTCTGCGTGAAAGGACTGGAAGCGCACGTTGAGAATTCCCATGAGAGAATATACGTGGTCGACGGGAACAGTTGCTTTACGCCGGCAGGAAAGCTGCAAGACTCGTTCGGCTGGGAATCCACGACGTACGAGCCCTTGCTTCCAAGACTCCAGTTGGTTCACTTGGCCGAAGCTTGCAATTATCTTTCGGTCAGACACAATGAGATCTTTTACCGCAGCAACAAGACATACCAGAAGGAAATTGATCACGTTCTGTGCTTCTTCCTCCGCAGTCAAACCTTGTGTTCTGAGTGTGGTAGGCAGGTATTTCTCTAGTTCTCGAAGAATCTCTCTTCCACGTTCGCTCGAATCATTGTTTTTGTCTCTGGCAAGGTTCCAGGCTGCAAGGTAAACAGACTGGCTCATCTCGGACGTGGCCGTCTCCACTGTCATCTCGGTCGGAAATATGAACCCCAGATTGTGAAGAATCATGATCAGGCGTACTGCCACCTTGACACTCCCTGAAGCTCCTTGATCTTCATCGTCACTACTACTAACAACAACCTCATTCTTGTTCAGGAGTGCTCCAAAGGCGTTAGAGTTTCCAATCCCATTCAAAGTTTCCGTTTTGGCTTCTGTGGTGTTGAAAACCTCGAAGTACATGTTGGCTATGTCACCGCCAGTATAGAGCTCAATGAACGGGATCAAAGGATAAATGTACCCCAGGCTCTCAACAGGTCGGCTCAATGGCTTCCAATCTGAGTTGGTGAAGTAGGCCATCTTGCTCATGACTAGCTCTTGAAGTGTCCACGCACGGTTTGCCCATTCCGGGCTGGTGCCATCGATGGCCTTGAAGCTGGGAATGCCAGGCTTATTGTCCTCGGGTTCGCCCTTGAACTGTTTCCAGTCTTTTACGGCATCAGCTGCCCGCCAGTTTGTGTCAAGATGTACTAGACAAAATTCGGCGTTTGCGTACCAATCGCCCATGAGCGAGAGTGATTGAGACAGTTCTCCGTAGTTGAGCTTGTCGATACAGCAAGTGTCGGACCACATGTAGTAGGCACCTCGTTTTGGGAACAGTCTCGTTTGAAATATGTTGCGCGCTTCATTCATCGAGCGCTCTAGCTTAATAGCTGATTTCCACCGTTGGAGGCGGCTCATCATTTCGTCCATTGCGTCGCCAAGTCGACTGTTACCGCGGAAGACTTCAGCGTCATCATTCGCTTTCTTTCGACTCTCGATCGAGGCGTTGAGTATCACTTGAGCATTTGCGTACTCCTTCTCCGCCTCGTCAACCACTGAGAACGTGTTGGGCCTCGAGTCAGCGTTGCCGGGGGAAGTACCGACGACCTCTTTCGTCTTGTCGTTGATGTCTTGATGAATGCGATTGATGAGATGATCAAACATATCCTTCTCCATTCTGCAGCGCTCGGCTTTTGACTTTTTGGCATCTCGGTTTTGCTGTGCCCAGTTGGCTTGAGCTTTGGTATCGCTAGCATTGATTCTCATCTCTAGAAGCTCACCGACGGTCCTGCCTTCGAGATTCTTACCCAACAGAGACAGTATGGTCTTTTCTTGTTCTAAAACGTCAAGCCTGGACTGCTCGAGAATAATGTGGATGTCATCATCGCGTTTTACCAGCTGTCCACTTCTCAGACGCTCCATGTGCTTCTCTCTTGCTCGCTTGATGTGAGTCAAGGTGATCTCATCTCCCTTCCATCGATGCGACAGCATGCAGTACGAGTCCAAAGGGCTGGTGTTCCACACATCTACTAGGTTTCCCGTCTCTAGGTCAATCAGACGTAGCGGCCTTTGAGCCTGCTCCGTGTCTGGTGCATCGAGAAAATCAATATCCTGAAGCCCGCTGAAAGCATAGTTTTGCGGCTCAACAAAGGTCGGCTTGAAATCTGGGACAAACCACAGGTTTAATATGGTACGGAGCTTCTCTGGGCTGCCGCCAATCTCGTCAAACAACTTCTTGAGGTGCTCCGGGGTGAGATCGGTGTATGTGCTCAGGTCGGTGACCTTTGCTATCTTTTGCGTGATATTATCCATAGTTGATGATTTGTGATTCAATAGTCGCGCATTCCTAACCAGTAGGTTACTTGACCAAAGAGCTTGGGGTGGTTCGAGTGCCAAGTGTTCTATGAAGGGCCGTAAATCGAGGTTCTGGCGGTGGCTACTTTCCAACTCTCCGTTCCCGGTGAAATAGGTCAACGAGCGTGAATTGCTGCCTTGCAGCGACCGGAATCATAGCCTGTAAAAGAACTATCAGCTTTAGGAGGTCGTCACTGCTGGTCATGAACGCTCGTGATTGGCTCTGACACCGATCTATTTGCTGACATGCCTGTGTTGTGGCAGCCAGCCACCGGCCGGGTGTAACGACTTGCACGGTACAGTATCGTGTAGTTTGGGTAACTTATCTACAGACCTGCATGAGCTGAACTCCGCGTCCATACGTTCCAAAACACCAATCATGACTTGTGACAGCATTCACCGGCAACGGCCTGCATGAGCTGAGCCCATTAGTCCTGTTTTTCAACCTCACCTCCGCCATTTGTGATTGGAGCTAGGAATGCACCTACTCACTCAGCTGTCAACAGTTTGTAGAAAAGATCACCCGTATCATATTATTGAACTATTTGGTCTCCTGATTGGCCTTCGATTTCATACCATTTCTTGAATGACAGTCTGGGATAGCGTTTTCGGCAGTGAAGCGGGGTGACCCGGGCTGTCAGAGGTCCGCATGACGCTAGTGAGGAATATTGAAGCTTAAGATACATTACTGTTACGAGAAATGGTCGAGGGTCTACTCTCATGGTCGTGCGTTGACCATTTCCATCCCACTCCTTCTCATCTGAAAAGCCTCGGAGCTTTCACTTTCAACTTGACTATGGCTTCCTACCATCGGGTTCTCGACACCTTTCGCAGATCGGTCAATCTAAAAAGCGTTGAATGCGACTGGTATGTATACTGCCAATCCATTTCGTCGACCATAGACTTATATCTGCAGTGATATACACCCATGGGACATACTAGTGGATGGCTCGCGATGGAACGGCAAGATTCGACTCGTAGGCTTCGTCGATGTCTTCTTCCTGATCTGTTACTCGGGAGAATCTCGTTTTGAAATGGGCATCATTATATACAGTAACTTGTCCTTGGTTGACGATAGGCCTATGGCTAACCAGCTATAGAGGACGATGTTTTCATCCGTAATATTTTACGAGACGCCAATGTGACAGCCGCAGAGTTGGACCTTGAAGTTGTCAACGAAAATGAGATAAAAGCTGCACAAGGAAAAGGTCGAGGTATGCAGAACCCAGATTAAGGGCGGTTTTACATCTTGATGACCTTGAAACACACACGCAGAACCAGTTCTTGCAAAGCACTTCAAGTTTCAAAGCATTAGAGGTGGCCTTGACTACACGATCACTAGCCTTGGACACGAGATTGGAGTCAAGACGCGGTACGAGAAGACAAGCTTGAGAAGGTATGAGATTAAGATCCGGAAAGGGAGAGATTTCGCTATGAAAAGTAAGTCTAGTTTGCAGAACCCTGTGATGCCAATGTGCGGATCGTTAATAGAGTCATAGAGCGCATTCGTCGCGGGGTTTCTCAGCACGACTTGTTTGACTTGATGCATGATGCTATTCGTCTGGGGATAGTAACGCACGCTGAGCTCATCGGGCATATTGTTGGCAAGACAATTGGGGGCACCACAGTGGAGGATATGGGATCCAAATATTTTGAGGCCATCACTGGCGCTAAAAGCTCACAGAATTTGGCATTAGCGGCGGACAGATGATACCATGTATTAAGTGAGATATGGAACAATACAGGAATCAGGTACTCTGCAGTGGAATGAGGCAGTGTTCTATGAGAATGATCGAACTGTGTCAGCGTAACGAAGGGGAACAAGCTGAGTGCCGGGTAAACAGACGCAATTGTGGTAAATCGTCGTTCTGCGTGACTTTTGCTGCAATACCCCCTGTCCAGGATCCCTGCACATCCTCCAAACTAGAACCACATATCACAATCACAAGTCCATAAAATCAACCAATAAACTTGCTCTTATCCGGCTTAGCCGCCAACATCAGCTCCGTGCGCACCAGACCGGCCTTGTAATTTCCAAGGGCCATCTGACCGGGGTTTACGTCAAGTCAGGTTGCTGCAGGTAACGAGGCACATTTTGCCCAGCACACACCTTTGCAGCAGAGTTCAGCTAGCCTCAACTTCTAGCCATCTCTAGTCATCATTCTATGTAACCCCGAGTCGTGTCCTGAGTGAGAGACGTCAAATACTTGGCACCGTCGAGACTAGACTTCGCAGGTTCTGTCCTATCTCCGCAAGTGGATACACTCGGAGCCGCGGCTCTCTCACTATGTCCTCAACAGCTGTTCCAGACTCGAGCTCAAGCGGCGACAGCAGCGATGACAACACCGAGCTCATTGTCGCCGTCGTCGCCCTAGTCATCTCCGTATTGGCCTTCGTCATTGCCATTCTCCAGGCTCTCCAGCAGTATCTTGCCACAGCCACCGGCTTCTCTTCTGTCGGTGAAGCCGTCATAGGAAAATGGTCGCAGTTTGCCCGGCGCCAGATGGTCTGGTCCGAGTTCCGCTTCGAGGTACAATTTGAGGCTCCCGTCATCTTTGTCGCCAGACCGAGCAATACCAGAGGCCCGTTGGGCGACGATGCTCTCGCCAAGGACGAAAGCAAAAAGATTATCCGCCTGGATGGAAGCAGCGCCAACTTCAAATATACCGACAGCGTCAAGGAATTTGACGACAAGTACAAGCAAAGCACGCAACAGGTCGTCCACACAGCCGATAATGAGAAGGCCACCTGGTGTGCCCTGCTCATGGCCATTGTTCGAATGGAAAAGGAATCTCGTGAGTGGCAGGGCAAGAAATCAGCAGAGTGGCGCAAGGCGACTGGCCCTCGCTCAATGCCTCCTGAGGAGCCTCATGCTCACCACTCGCTGCTCATCTGCATGCAGAGAAAGAGGCGTACCTGGGACAGTATGCCTAAGGACTTTGCAAAACCCTATGCTACCACCACCATATCTCACATTGTAGAGATTGCTGCCATGCTGGGTATTCATTGGAGGCAGTTTGATCTGAATAACGACCAGTATCGCGCCCAGGGCAACGGCTTTGTCGTCTACGGTTCATACATGGACGGTCTTGGTATATGTTTCAATTTCCAGAAGCAGGGACCAACGTGGTTCGAGAAGAACCGCGTGATCCCCAGCTACAATGTTAAGCAGCTGTGCTTCGGCATGGCCCCTACAATCTTTTACCGGGAGAGGAAAGTGTATGCTGACGAGGCCAAAGGCGCCGAGAGTCTCCAGCTGGGAAGTCTCGCAGAGATAGCCAAGACGCTTGTGGTTCTCGGCTGCGATATTAACACTGTCAACTACTTCCGCAAAAACACTGATCAGGCCCGTTATAGCCACTTGTTTGCTGGTAGGTCGCCTCGTATCAAGTGAATGAACAAAACAAGACTGACCCTGAACAGTTCCATTCGAGCTCCTCGGCATGGTTGGCGAAATGCTTCATGTAAAAGACACCGTCTTCCGCATGCTTCCAAACCCGACTGTTTTCTACTGGGATCCCAGCACGTTTTCTCTGACCACGCTGTTAGCTGAATACATTACCTCGCTGAGATTCCTTCGTGAAAAGTCTTCGAAAGACAACGAACAAATAAATCGGATCCTCGACTGGACAGCAAAAGACCAAAGATTCCCGCTCCTGCGAACCGAGGGATCAACGCTAGACGTTTTCGGTGAAGACATCAACGGAGCTACTTTGGTCAATGGCCTCAACCATCTACGTGCTGGAATCGAGTTGTGTGACGAGTACTTTGGAAAGATGAAGAAACCGGGCTTATCTATGGTTAAAAAAGTTGTGCGTGTGCATATCCAAGAGATTATGAGCATTCTGCACGAGAAGAACGAGACCGACGACACCAAGGGGGACACTACCGATGGAGCTCTAGACGATGCACCTATCACCATTCACGATATTGATTCGGCATCAGCGGACGAGAGAGAAAGTCTACTGATGCAGATGTACTTTGATCGCGTACGACAAAACGTCGTTCGGGTTGTGGGTAAACAAGGCCTTTTGAGCAAGCACTTGAGAGCCAGACAAGACTCTTTTGTTTCAGGAAAGGCCTCAAGCACCGCTAGCTCGAAGCCTGCGAAGATGTACAAAGATGACGACGTCAACGAGGTTTGGTGCACGCTTGTGTTCCGTATGCTGTGCTGGTTACAGCTGCATGATTTCCACAAGATGGATATGCAAATTAGTAAAAGCGACGCCTACGCGAGTCGCATCCCGGTGTATATTGTCTGAGGGTCATGTGATTCGGTTGTCGGCTTTTAGAGAGCGAGAGAAGAGTGTTATGTTGTATGGTCTTGGGTCATGGCTGTTTATAAAAGCGCCCCTTGATGAGGCTTTAGGATGAGTTATGATTCGCATGTAGAAGATCACAGTTTATCTATACCCATCCTCTCTTTTTATCGCTAATCACTCCAATATCAATGATACATCCTTTTTCTCCAATCGCTCCCATGCCCTCCGTGTCACCTTCCCAACGCCCTTGCGGCATGCTACCTCTCCCTCCCACTCAATCCAAAGCACGTTGTAGAAGTTGCACAACTCCTCATCTACGGGCTGAGGACAGGAAAAGCTCATTCCACGGGACACTGCTACGACGTCAACAGTTATGGGCGGTTGATTCTCGTCCAAGACACGTTCATAGTCGTCCTGCATATTTGCAGAAAGCTCCCCGACCTCTTCCCCCTCGTCATCCTGTAAGAGGATAGAGACGCCTTGAAGGATACCGAATATGTGTATCGGAACCACCAAAGTATGTCCGATAGGTATCGTTTCTGCCTCGCTCTTGTTCAAGCGAGGCTTGACTCCCCAGAGGCGGACTTGTTGTGTTTCGGCACAGAGTTAGCGTCCGTACGAAACGTCTTCGTGCTCCTCTTTAATCTCAGGTGGGCCAACGGGTACTGGGTGCCAAAATCTTATCTCGGGGCAAGATTCGTACTCGTAGTAGTAGTCTGTCAGTAGTTCGTCGTATGAGATTGGACAGTCCGAATTATCCTTTCTCCTATCTAGCGATGTCTGTGCAGTCGGTCTGGGTCTTCCAGCTTGTATTTCCAGCGTGGAGGAAGATCGTTCTTTTCACCCATGAAGCGAGTTTTGTAGCCGTAACACGTGTTTTGGAAGGGGATGGGAACACTTGGAGACTCCTGGGTTACCTTCGTGGACCATTTTAGCAGCGGCATCACTTGAAAGGGCGGCCGATGTGGACCACTCCATCGAAATGGTGGGTTCTTCATATAAGTCTCGGCTGACCAAGAGCCCGGGCAACTATCAATCGGCCCCAACCAGCCCGCCCAGGACCAGCTAGGGGGACAGACCGCATCATCGTGTGATCCACGACGACGATTCAAACCACTCCCCCAAGCCCGCCACAATAGCCCGTAGTCGAAGAAGGACAGCGGCAGTCCGTATACAAAACCATGAGGGAATGCATTTCGCATAGCCTTCAAGGTACTCGACAGAGCAAGAATGATATCTTCGTCATAGGTGAAATCTCGGCAGCTGTAGTTGGAGATCAGGTTGGAGAGTATCGATAGGTCTGGGACGTCCAACGAGAGATCAAACGGGTTTGCACTGTAGAGTTCCTCGATACGTTCGCGGTAAAGAGCCATAACTGGTGCGTTGCGTGGGGAATCTACATCCTCACAGAAAATGGAGGAGCGACAGACCCACCTGACAGTGCCAGCGCTAAAGATGAGTTTTCTTCGTGAGAATGTATCTTCTTGCGTAGTCCATCCGCGGCGTGTCCATGGCGTCTGATGGTAGGTTTCTTTCCTGATGGCGACGCAAATTTCGGGTGTCAACCAAAGATGAGGTGACAGCTGTCTTGGGTTAGGTGTCCCCCGAATTCCGGGCAATCCTGCTGTTGCGTCTTCTCCACCGGAGGCGACAATCGTCAAAGTAGCTTTCTCATAAATGGCAGCCATTTGATTGATCTGGCGGTAGGCTGATGCCTTATCGTCTTGGACAATGCAAAGAGAGTCAACCCATAAGTAGCGCTCGTCCAACAAGGGCACAAGCTTTATGGCGTCTCGAATAGTGGCCGGAATCCGATCCTCAAACTTTAGCAGTGAACCGATCTCTCGTAGCTTGTCGACGTTTGCTCGACTAGTTTTGAGCATATCTGTCTGGCCCCATACATAGCTAAGAGTAACATATGCCATGTCATCTGCAGCGCTGACGAGGCACATTTGCTTAGTGTCGATGAGGTAAAGCAGTGGCTCGTCTAGTTGAGTAAGTTTCTTGGGGCATTTGGCTCCATGATCTTCCAGGCAAACTTTCTTCCATTGTCTGAACAAGGCCGGGTCTGTGAACTGAGGGTCCAGGACCCTCCCCAGCCCCACTCCAGGCTTTGAGGCGAGTTCATTGACAAGCAAGAACTCGGCTTTTACAAAACTAGACCGTCTTTCTCCATTTTTGGTGTCCTTGCGGAATTCCGTGAGTTTCCACTTACCCTTGCTGAAGCTCAACTCCAACTCTAGAACGTGAACGTCGGTGTTTGTATGCGCACAGGCGTTGTAGAACTCGCCATGTTGCTGGCAGCCATTGTTTATTTCATCCTGGGTTAGAACCCAGATTGCGGATTCGTCATCTTCGTCGTAGACGCTATAATTCTCGTAAAGCCTTTCATAGTCGACGTGGGTAGCGTTGTCGTTGAAATTCCTCACCACCTTGGCTGACTCGAGGAGGGCCTGACAGAACTTGCATGAGGAAAAGCCATCTTGGGTAGACGGTTTAGCTTCACTATGCTCAGTTGCTACTAACATACTTGACCACATGTGTGCACACGCTGGGGAGCACAGATGCTGCCCGGTTCCCGCTACTAATGGTGAGGGATTAAATCAACCGCTGACGGCTCTTTCCATTGGGCAGCCAATATACGGACTCCTGACGTTAGGTACTGAAATTATGTCAGCAATCGTCATGGGATTGGGCCAGCGTGAAAGTGACTGGTCTCTGTCAAGACACCCACGAAAATGTCTACAATATTTACAGCCCTGGCCCAAAGCTTGCCCCACGTTTATTAGAGAATCCGCTGACAGACTCTGGTGTTCTTTTGTCCCCTAGTTGACTCTTGGCAGGGCAGAATTCCTTTCTGTGATAACAAATTATAGACTAGTACTTAATAACACTATTGATCATGGTGGAATCAGGTTCAATCACAAGTAAACAGGAATCTATGCGCTATTATGTGCTCTTTGTTAAGACCAAGATGCAAGCAAGGCCAAGCGGTATTCAAGAAGCTAGAAGATAGTAAATAGCGATTTTATCCCTTATGATATAGGTGATAAATGAGAGTGTACAGGGATAAAACACGTTATAATACAACAAATTAAGAACACCTATCTCCAGAAGCATTCAACTGAATTGAGAGCTTGGGGGTTCGGGGTGGTTAGCAAGAGATGAAAGTCGGGGTAACTAGTCAGTTGTTCGTAGAAACCTGCCATATTAGGTGACTGCGGGGTCTCAAGTCGCCGAGTCTAACGGTGATAGGAGCTTGCGTGTCAGACTCTGAATCTCTGATAGCATGTTTTCCTTGGGGTTTATGGCGATCTTATGACGCCTTTACTTTGCGTGGCTCATTCAGCCCAGTAGCCTTTTGGTGCTGGTAGTAGTTTGCTTATCTCACTCACAAAACTTCATACTCTTGTAGACAGTGTTGATTTTCGGGTCATTCAGTGCGTGAATAAGAACAATATTCAGTCTTGCTCGTGCGTTCATTAAACCAAGTGTATATGGTACGTGTCGCAGAGCTCGTTTCGCCTCGAGTCCCAGATTAGCATTTACCACGGGCGGAGGTTGTGTCCGAAGAAACCGGCAAGAAACAAGTATATAAAGCAACGCGGTCGCCGTGGAGGTGTCTAACATATCAGGCAGCATTTCAATCACGCCTGCTATAATCTGTCCTTCTTACTCATTTTACAACCTCAGTATGTCGGACCAGCACAAAGTCAAAGATGCAAAGGCCGATCATCTAGAGGCAATCGCATCCAATGGCTTCCCCGAGGGTGAAGCGATTCTTCAAGATGTATCCTACGGCCCAAATGGTATCCGAGGAATTGTCAGCTCACCATTCGTCTTTGGTGCGGCGTTCCTTGCTTCCCTTGGTGGCTTTTCCTTCGGATATGACCAAGGTGTTATTTCTATCATTAACGTCATGCCTCACTTCCACGAGGCCTTCCCACCGGCCAAGACCGCTTTTGGAACCGGCTTTATGACCGGCATGTTGCTGCTAGGCGCCTTTGTCGGTTGTCCATTCATGCCTTATCTCGCTGACAAGATATCTCGCAAATGGGCTTTGACGGTTGTTGTGGTCATTCTCGATATCGGGGCTATCATCCAGACAGCGGCAAACAGTTATGGAATGCTTGTTGCTGGTCGAGCAATTGGAGGAATAGGTGTCGGCACACTTGCCATGGTAAGCTTATACGTGTTCCGGCAGCCACTGTCTTCATGGCTAACCATTTACCGAATTGCAGGGCGCTCCTCTTTATATCTCTGAGATTTCGCCTCCGAATCTACGTGACACACTCCTAGTGCTCGAGTCGATCTCGATTGTATCAGGTGTGGTTATCGCATACTGGATTACATTCGCCACGAGGGATATCAATAGCGAAGTATCCTTTAGACTCCCGTTTGGGCTACAAATGGTATGCGCCACGTTCTTGGGTTTTGGGATTTACTTTTTCCCTTATTCTCCACGATGACTCGCCATGGTAAACCGGTCATCTGATGCGCTTGAAAGCCTCAGCCGACTGCGAGGATTACCTTCAACCGACGATCGGGTCCAGGCTGAGTATAAATCTATCATTACAGAGGTCGAATTCCAGAAGCTCATTCAGGAGGCTAAATATCCTGGAGTGAGTGGAGCTAAGCTCGAGGCGTTACTCTGGCTTGATCTCTTTGATCGCAGAAAATGGCGGCGAACCGTCGTTGGGGTTGGCGTTTGCTTCTTCTAGCAATTTTCAGGTACGCTCATGTGAGAATTTAACGTTGAATCTCGGAGCTAACGAGAACCTCAAGGTATTAATGCGTTCATTTACTACGCCCCGACCCTGTTTCGATCTATCGGACAATCCGATGAAATGTCACTCATCTTATCCGGTGTCTTTAATATCCTACAGCTCGTCGCCGTGGCCGTTTGTTTCGTCGTTATTGACAGAGTCGGACGACGGCCACTCGCAATCGTTGGCGGCTTTGGCACTGCGGCATATTACGCCATTATTGCAATTCTGTCGGGCCTCTATTCCAAAGATTGGCAAGCTAATACTGCTGCTGGCTGGGCATGTGTCGCCATGGCATTTGCCTTCCTCCTCGTATTTGGAGTCTCATACTCGCCTCTTGGCTGGGCGCTTCCTCCCGAGGTATTCTCCACGTCGCAGCGGGCCAAGGGTGTTGCATTAGCAACATGCGTCAATTGGTTGTCCAACTTTACAGTCGGTATAGCGACACCTCCAATGCTTGAGTTGATTTGTTTTGGGGCCTACATCTTCTTTGCTTGCTTCTGCGCGATGGCTGGGATCTGGGCCTTCTTCTTGGTGCCTGAGACAATAGGACGCACTCTGGAACAGATGGACGAAGTCTTTGGGGACACGAGCGGTTCTGAAGAGATTGTTATGATGATGGAAGCTGCTAGAATCGCGAACACTCTTGCGCGAGGCGATGTCACTGCTTGATGCGTGGAAGATTATTCAAGTAGCTGGCCAGTGGCCTCTTCCCGTGTAAAGGCCCGACGCCGTAGATTGTCTCCGTTTTGAAGCTGTTTCTTTTTAATAAGTCAGGCAATTGCACCTAACATAAATCTGTCGGTAGTTTATCCTAATCACCGCTTTGAGGCATAAAGCAGCAGCCATCATTTGTCATAGTTCATTTGTCATCGTTTATTTATCATCATATTCCACCTGACGCCCTCCAAGTACAGACAAGCACGGGTATTCCCGCTCTGTGGGCAATTATTACTAATACGCCAGCATCGCAAAGTTTCCTCTTTAATGCCCAAGTCTGAACAAACTAATCCATAACAAGAAAAATATATGCAGATCGCAGCTTATATCTTCACATATAAATCCCTACCTGAGTTGATTCACTATGCCCCTTGAGACATCATCGGCATACTGTCCCCTCTAAGTGTTTTCAGTTCTGTTTATCGCAATGGAAAACATAGAGGCAGACGGTCGGACTCCTGCTTCTAGGACTATAACGCTTCCGATTCTGGAAGCCTCACAAAGGGATAATCCCAAGAGACCACCAGAAGTCGCTAGATCGCGAACACATCATGGATACCTCATAGAAGCCCCCCTCGAACTTGATCTAATATCGAGACAGGATCACGCTGTCAATTCAACAGGCTCTCCAATACCTTCGACATCTCCCGACCTCGAGCCAAGATCCTTAGTTCAAGAAGGGGTTGGCATAGTTCAAAGCATTTCGACCCCACGATCCAATCGATGGAGGCTAGCTGCGTCTTGCGTCATAAATCTTACCAATGGTATGAACGATGCAGCTCCAGGTGTCCTGATTCCATATATGGAGAAGTAAGCAAAGTTTCTTCTTCGAAATACAAAGCGATATGTAATTGACTCACTGTAACCAGATACTACGATATTGGCTACGCCGTAGTCTCTCTAATCTTTGTAGGGAATGCATTGGGATTCATTCTAGGTGCTTTATTCCTTGACGTCCTGCACTACAGACTGGGGAGGGCCCGCCTATTAGCCCTCTCGCAGTCAACTCTGGCACTTGCATATATGCCTATTCTCGTTCGAGCACCACATCCCGCGATTGTTATCTCCTTTCTCCTTATCGGCTTCGGCATCTCACTTAGCCTTGCTATGGGAAATATCTTTTGTGGCCAACTACGAGACAGCACAATTGCCTTGGGCGCCATTTCTGGGGCATACGGGCTGGGTGGGACCGTGGGGCCCTTGATAGCCACGACCATTATCACAGCAGGCGGTGCGAGTTGGTCTGCCTACTATTTTTTGATTCTCGGCTTCGTCTTATTCAACCTTGTCTTTGCTCTATGGTCGTTCCGCAATTATGAGCACAATATAGCTTCTCCAACTACTCCTTCAAAGCTGTCTTTGAGCAAACAACTTTCGTCTGTCTTCTCGTCTCTTAGGAGACGTATTATTCTCTTAGGTGCACTTTTCATATTCTCATACCAAGGTGCAGAAGTATCCATATCCGGATGGATAATATCCTTCCTTATCGAAGCTCGCCACGGTGACCCAAGCAGTGTGGGTTACGTATCAGCTGGCTTCTGGGCCGGCATTACCATTGGCCGCCTGCTGCTGACTCCTCTTACACATCGCATTGGTAAAAAACGCTTTGTTTACGGGACTACGATGGCTGCCCTTGTTTTTCAGCTACTGGCTTGGTGGATACCCAATGTGGCCGGGTCAGGTGTGAGTGTTTCTATAATTGGGCTCTTACTTGGGCCGATCTACCCCTGTGCAGTGGATGTTTTTATGCGTGGTATGTCTGCTCAGGAACGTGTGGCCGGTATGGGAACCATCAGTGCATTTGGAAGCTCTGGCGGCGCCATTGCGCCTTTCACGACAGGCCTCCTTGCACAAACAAAAGGGCCTTGGGTTTTACACCCGATTGCAATCGGGCTATTTATAGTGATGATAGGAAGTTGGTATGGGGTGCCTGAATTACCCAGGCGAGATGAATAGGTGTATGATCTGCTATAACCTTACCAAAGCAAGAGAGGATCTACTCAATACATAGGGGGAAGAGGTTCATCTTGATATTTTGAGACCCTACCAACAATTTAGTAGCGACTTTGCTTACTTAAGAATATACGCCGGAAACGCATTGCGCCTCCCTAATTAAGCATAACGGCTAGATATACGGCGCGTTCCCACTTTTCCACTAATTATATCCTCTATTTCATCCATCCGGAATTTCCTTTGGGGACAGTTTTGAAGAGATTCCGATGATAACGGAAGCTACCAGAATCGCGGATTGTCTTGTGCGAGGCGAGGCCACTGCTTGATGAGTGAGAGATTGTACATTCATACAAGATTTCATAGAATTTCTACACCATATAATGAACTCAGTTTATTTGCTTAGACTATGAATTACCAACAGAATAGTGTTTTTCTTGACTATTCAGATCTCGAGAAATCATCAGCTCATTTCGCTTCTTCTTCCTTTTTCTCCTGTTTCTTGACACATTCGGGGCAGGTTTCCTGCAAGTTGTGTCGCTCCACAGTTGCTTTGCCACAAGCGCCCCATTTGTTGCTCTTACGACCTTTGATGCACATTGTGAAGTCTCTTTCTTGTCTATGATCACGGATACATACCGTACATTCGTAGTTCAGGAGATATTCTGTGCACATGGTTCCGGAGAGAGTTTTTTTGTCGCTAAGTTTTGTTGTTTTGTTGTGTGGGTACGGTGCTGTGGTGGTTTTGAGAGTGGTGAGACATGTCCTGGGACTCTGGCGGGAGGTCGTTCTTATATATTATAATCAACGAAGCTTTGTCAGAGTGAACATCTTGCAGCTAACATGTACTCACAGGCGGATTCTAATGAGCATGTTCCATGACCGCGGTGTACTGGTTGTTGTAATAGTGAACAATGAAGATGTAGCGCGTTGTGAGGTTGACTATGCTGAACTGAATCATCGAACAAAGTCTTTTATAGATTTTACTCCAAAGAACACATTGATCATCAGCCTACAAGAAATATCACCAGGCCGTTCTGAACTAGGGTCGTTGTTCAGAAACATTGTTCCGTTGACTTAAAAACGATCGGCGCTGTGACTCGGAGCCTTGTTGTTCAGAACATCAATAGTGATTAACCCTTAGCCATAGACATTCATCCCGTCATGATACCTTTTATGGTCAAAATTGCCATTTAACCACCGACGTAGGTCGTGATTGTAGTCATCAGTCGATTCTTAAGTAAAGTGATGCGAAAAATGATTGAATACTCATCTTTGATTTTTTGGGGCAACATATGTGATGGCAAGGCTAAGTGCTGACCGCATCACATACAGTTACATCACTGTTACTGGCATCGAGGTCAATAGAAATGCACGTAAGCTTTTTTTATCGCCTATTCTTGATAATCCGCTTTAAAGTAGCTAACGATCCTCCTGCTGTCGTATGGCCCTGTAGTCTTGATCGTCACTGTCCGAGTCCTCGCCCTGTAACTTCCTATCGGAGCCATCACCGGCCTCCTCTCCTGTTTGCTTAGGCATATTCATAGCACAACCTTCGCAGTACATGAGTTCCGGGTGTCTACTTGTCAGGAAACACTCAGTAACAAATTTATACAATTTCCATATCGCCGACAAGAGAACAAAGGTGTTGATGATGACGGAAACGACTAGTGTAGACTTGCTTTTGAGTCGCGGCACTTGGCAGAGAAATGTCGTGGAAATGACAGAAGGAGTGATGCCAAGATCTTTCTCTGAAGTGTCCTTAGATTTGAAAGCACGAGTAGCGAGGCCCGTTGTTTCGTTAATTCGAAGGTTATCGCCCCAAGTCGGTTCTCTATCGCGAATTTTCTCGTAATCTTTTGTGGCATCAGTCAGCAAATCGGGGTCTTCGAGCATATTAGATCCTGATTTGGTCTGACCAAGGTCAGCCAAGATGGTGAAATAAAATGCTCTCGTCAAGCTATAAGCATCGATCCAAATGCCAGGGAGAGGCTTCAATTGATCGCTTTCATCAGCCTTGGACAATTTCTCCACCATATTGGTGTTGTCCATCCATTTTTGATCGCAGTAGTAAACCTTTTCTTCTACTCCGTCATCGCTCCACGGAACGAAGAAGCAGCTAGGCACGAAAAGATTAAGGCCCTTGATATTTTCCGCAGTGGCTTTGACGCTCTCATTTCTTCTGAAATTGATATGTCCTTTGTAGATTGGGTCGGTATCTTCTTGATTTTCGTAGAACTTCTGGTTCGAAAGGTGCATGTCATTGGTCAGGGCGGCAGAATACCAGTATAGTAGGGACTCTCCCCACCACAAGCTGGCCTTTTTAGTTTTGTTTCGGCCTGAGAATACCGTGTCATCATATTCCCCATTCTGTTCATATTGTGTTGTCATGTTGATTGTCGTCCAGCCATCAGGCGTGTTGACTCCACAAGAGAGCCATGCCGTTAGTCGTGCTCCCCACTGCTGAACCGCGATTTGTGAGGCACTGCGGTCAATGCCCTCGAATTCGATAGTGACTCTATCAACAGCGCAGTCCTCCAGCGGATTGTTAAGATAGGGGAGCGAGCCCAGGAGTGTCTCTGGGGCGTTGGCGTCATTGCCTTGCCAGATCTTGGTTACTGTGTATTTGAGAGCAGTATTGTTGGTATAAAACTCGGTGTTGATGGGAATCATTGTTGTGGAGCAGACGGATTTGGTGTTTGCGGTCAGAAAGGACGGCCAGCCGGAGAAAGTATTTTTGTTCGCGGCGGTTGCATTTGGATTGGAGGAGGATCTCGAGATGGTTTCATAGCCTTGAGTTGCCACACTGAGGAAGGCTATCAGTGCTGTAGCGATTAAACCTCCCACTACAACAACTGGAGTAAACCATCTATAAGGGTATGGTCTACTCAGGTTGTAGGAGAAGTATGAAGAATGCATGGTGAATACTGGTGCAGACTTTGGGTAGCTTGATTTGGGGGCCAGAAGAGGCTGGTAGAAGGGGGCCTGCAAGCGGGGGAGCTCTGTTCTTATGTCTTCGTCCAATGTAGGAAATACCACTAAATGTAGCCACTATGATGCGAGTGGTGGTGTGTATGTGCAGGGGGCCAAGAAAACAAGCTAGAATTGGGGGCCAAATACAACACAGCGAGATAAGAATTTCCATGTGAGGGTGAACCTGTGATAAGCTCTTATTGAAATAGGTATTTGTAGAAAGCATAAAGAGAATATCTATAAGATATATATATCAGATGAGCATACACTATGAATCTACTAATTGTCAAGTAAGTTTTCTGATCTACATGCCAATGCCAAGGCTTCGCCTGCATAGCCACACCTTGCGGACCCCATCTGTGGTTCAGCACGTCTGACCAATCGATCTCAAGGAGGATGCTACTAGCGCTTGGCTACCCACATCTAGTTTTGGACTAGCCTATTTATGCGCTATTAATAGAAATCTCTTGGGAGGTCCACCAATCGCAGATCACGTTCCAGATCTCAAACCTTCCCGCCACTAACGGATTCTCACTTACCCTGAACATCAAGAACGATGGCCGTTGGTTTTATCAAATAGACTTCGAGTGAGGCTTTCAGATTAGATCTTGATAAAGAATAAGTAATGGAATTTGTCTAATTATACAGTGATCGGCGCTTCGTCAGCCACGAGCCATCAGGCGAGCAAAAACCTCTCATTCTACTTCCATAATGTACCATCGTGATTTGGAACGTAACGCACTAGTAGCAAACTCATCACGACCGACACGACCTATTCCGACTTTTAGTACAGTATTAAACTTTGTAAAGTAGCTGTGTATTCAACGGTGAAATAAAGCAGCATCTAAGACTAGGATACATACTCGCAGGCACAAAGGCACAAATGAAGATATTCACAAGGGCATTAGGAGGTCGAATTCGCTAGGCTTGGAGTTGTGGGTCCACCCACCAAGCCCATTGCCTATCTAATCTCCACGTGATCCTTCAAAGAGGTCCCCTCACACAACTCTGTAATCAAAGGATAGTGGACGGTCAATAGACCCACCCATCCTTTCCCTTCCACTACCAACAATCGTCTTCCTTACCCTGTGCATTCTCTTTGTTATAGCAAACGAATAACTCGAAAAAGCTCTCGACCCGACAAAAGATGTCAAACTCTTGTCAGTAAGGCCTATCCTACGGATAACCCTTTCCAGGAAAACTGGCCATGGTCCCTGTGGTCCAGGACATAATTTTGGAAGGATGACGACTACTGCCTTTTGTTTTATTGCGACTAACTAGAATGTTGGAGAATAGTCCGGCTGAAGGTCGATCGAACTGCAGTTGACACAACTAGTAAGTATTCTTTGCTTTGGAGATGCTACTACAGAGTAATATTGACCACTACAGAACTATACATGAAACCTCCCATGTGGACCTGATACATCCGCAGCCATCGAGTCATCGACATCCATCTTCCTCTTCTCACGCCAGCTTCGGTAGCGTATGCTTGAAAACCCCATTTGGGTCATATTCCTGCTTAAGCTTTTTCAGCTCGGCAAGATTGTCTCCGAATATCGCGGCTAAATTGACGAACTCCGGCGCCGTCAGGGGTAGATATGTCTGAGCATTGGCATGAGGAAGAACTGCAAGTCGATTGCGAGCATTTAACGACCAAAGCGCTGCTTCTGCTGCCGAAACCTCATTATCCCCAAGTCCCAGGATCTCAAACATGATGTGGGGCTTGCGGTACGGTAAAACAGAGTCAGGGGCGTTGGGACCGCATGATGGGCTATCAGCACGCAGAGTGTGAACGATGAAACCACCAGAACTGTTGCGAGGAATCTCACTGGAAATATCAGCCAGTTCAGTTACCACTTCGGACGACAATATCGAGACATCAGCCGTTTGACACCGACCGAGTACTTTATCTGGTACCATGTCTTTGACCATGGCAGCAAACCCCAGAGCACTTGTATTTATGATGGTCGAATGAACATCTGGGATGTTGGAAGCCAGTGGTGCTAATGTAGCTGCTCGCTCGACCCATAGACGGGATGTCTTACTCGACGGGCCATTCCACACAAAGCCGCAGGTTAAAGCAAGGCCGACATCCGGATAAAGCCACACTGACGGTAGCAGGTAAAGTTCGCTCGGTAGCTTGTATTTGTTCAAGAGATCGTTGTAGGCAGTGAAGAATTTGGAGACGGTGGCCTTGATATCGGATGACTCGTACAAGAATCTTCCAGCTTGGACCTATCTTGACTTAGCACCTTCTTGGCAATTGAACTGAATACTGGAAGGGTTGGGAAGGAGAAGGAACTGAGGCAGACTTACATCGCAAAGGGGCCACGTCTTGATCTCCAACTCAACAACAATGGCAAGGCTACCACCTCCGCCTCGAAGACCTTTGAGCAATCGAGCGTCAGCATTGACAAGCTCCCCACTGGCATTGACAACCCGAGCGCCAACAATCTGATCTGCTCCAAGTCCATATGAATGCATGTAAGTACCGAAACCACCACCCAAGCACCACCCCGCAAACCCAACTGTACCACAAGATCCAGTTGGTGCTGTTAGGCTATGCTCACTCAGGGCTTCGAGAACCTGGTAATTAGTTGTTCCTCCTCCAACTTTTGCTCTTGACTTGTCTGTTGATACTGTGACTGTGTTGAGGTCCCGTAGATCGATGCTCACCGCGCCGTGCGCGGAGAACCGACCAAACATATCATGACCCCCTCCGCGAACTACAGGTTCAAGATTAAGGTTCAAACAAGTTCTCACAATGGAAGCCACATGCTCGGGGCTCTGAGGCTTCGTGATAACCCCTGGTTGTTTCTCTGTATGTTTGCCGGTGTAGCTCTCTTGTATAGATTCGAAGTCAGCCGATCCCTGCACTGCAAAGGGTATACCCTGATTGTGCAGGATGCTGTGTAGCTGATGTATCGTCGAACTGGACATAGTTCCGGCGTGTGGATGTGAAAGGACGTCGTAAATGCTCGAGATACGTCAGGATGCAACAGCTAGGAACACGGTCAATACCTATCGCCTGTAGCAGTTCCAACACTTACACGTATCTATGTATGCCACTTATAAAAGCTGCTGGATGACTTATTGGCTTTTCGCTACGCTCCGTGGACAACCTTGATTAGAAAAACTCGGTATGGCTTATTACGGTGGGTTCAGGAATCTGTGGCTTCGGATGGTGTTTGATCGTAGGTAGTCACTGCTCAAGTGAAGAGAGAAACTTGAAGACGTTGGTTTTGATGAGATAGACACGAGTCAACAAGTAATTTGTGCAGTGTAAATCTCATTTAAGATGTCTTTAGAGTCAATCACTATTACTTTACCATGGGAGCACACTTTTTACAATCTTTTACACGTAAGCTATCGAGCTTGACAATTAGTTAATCAGTCTCCTCTATGCGCGCGCGGCTATGAGTAAGTAAAGCGTCTGACTTCACCCCGGGGTCGTGATGAGTCTTACAAAGCAGAGTATAAATCATGATGAAGCTACCTTGTGATGGGCCTTTTCCAAAGATTTCAGCCTCTTGTTGCCGCGGACTTTTGCAAGTGTCCCGCCGTCGGGCCGTCACGGACTTTTGCAAAAGTCCAGGTTGGGGTCCAAAAAGCGGATACTCTGGGGTTATGGTAGTTGGTCGTTATCTTCAATGCCGGGTGGGGCAGTACTACTATGCCATTCAACACTTGATCTTGATTCCTTAGGATATATTGCAATACCTAGTAGGCATTGTAAGGCTGGTTAGAAGACGGCAATTTCTATGCTAGTAGGGATAAATGCCAGGTATGTTGAATAGGAATGGAGACCAAGTGGGCTTTCTCCGAGCCTTAAAAGCTACGTATAGTCTGTAGCGGCATTACATATCAAGAAGGGTACACGAGCCGCTAGGTACGAGGCAGCTTGCTGCATGTATTTGTACCTGGTGCCAAGCTAATAGCTGACTGAGCTCAAGGCTGCTTATCAGCGAGATGCTCGGGATGAAATGTAGAAGTCGACACTTTCTCTCCTTACAGACAGTAACTAACAAGCCAGTGTTCTTTGTAATAGTTGAAGGCAGGACCGTATTCTAAAATAAGGCCGAAGTATCACAAGTAGTAACTAACAAGCAAGGCTACCGGCAAATCATCGATCTGGGGATAGAAGGGGTAAGAAACTTCTGACACCAGAGTTCAGGTTTCAGGTAGGTTGTAGAACAAGTTGGGACGGGTTGGTCACCCGTTGGTTGTGGATACGACCCTGGTTTTTTTAGGGAAGCACAACGACTGACAGATCTACAAGTATCCATATATTATCAGGCTCTGGCAAGCGGTGTCTAAAATCGTCCGACTTACATATAAATCTTGCGCAATTAACTCAGGTGAGATAGAGATAAACACAAACAGTGTTCTATTGCCGTAAAAAACATTTCTTTCGTAGGCTTAATCCTAAAATACGTTAAAGAAAGCGCTGTTAGGCTTTCCATAACGCTTCTAGGCTCACATAAATTAGAATTCAGTTACCCGAACTAGATTTACAATCTATGCAGGGGTCTCGTTGAGTAGGGCTTAGCGTAGAAATAGGCTGAAAGTGATCAGTTAGTGCTTACGTTCTGAATCCTTCGGTGCACCATTGCAATTTCGGGACTAACAAGACTTACGTCGAGTGAGGGAATTGGTCTGAGCTGTTGATTATCACATCGCTGATTCCGTGGTGACCTCCACGGGATCGTTAGGGGGGCTGCAGTAGGAGGACTGTGCACATTCTGCCTTTCAGCTTGCTTATTCTGGTAGGAGCCCCGACAAAACAAGGAGAAGAACCGGCAGCTTGTGTCATAGGCCCTACAAGGCAGACAAATTAGGATCAACTGTAAAGGACCATGCAGGCTGTCGTGTCAAGCCATACATGTGTCTGGTACGTTTCACACTCTGTATTTTAAAATTGTGTGGCTTTCAGCTCGTCAGCCCTCTGACCATAGAAGGCAGTCCGGTAGAGGTGCCTATGAAGCCTGATTGCCAAGCCTCGCCAAGCTCGGCGAGTGCGGTAAACACAACATTGATCTTAACTAATCGAGCTCAATGTTCTGCTACCATGCATAAGTGGCTTTGTGTTCACTGAAGAAAGGAACAAAGCCCACGAGACAGACCATTCAGCCCATATCAAACAAGTATCACAAGGCATGCCCGAATGCTACTTCCAGGGCTGCACGAGAAAGAGAAACAGACTACCAATGCTGACTTGGTCTGGATCTTTCTTCTTCCAACTTATGTAATCTTACAGAAACCGAGCATGAACCAGCGATTGGCTCTTCGAAAAGATTTGATACGCACGATACGCACAAGCATAGGCATGGTCAGAGAAGAAGTCCGTTTGCGAATGCGAGATAACCTTAGCCTTCTTCCCGATCTAACGACCTTAGTATCACTCAGCTCTGCAGAAGACAAAGCAAAACGGATTTGAGTCCTTTCCTTTTTGCAGGAACCCGCGCGCCATCCGCGTCATCGCTAGCTGGAGCGGCGCTCTACTCCCATCCTGCTTGTTAATCCCGACTAACGCCGTTTGAAAGAGCTCCTCAACGGCATAACAAAGCAAGTTATGAGGGGAGTTTGGCCAGAAGGGTCATATCCTATTACCATTACGGGATTAAGAAGAGAATTCCAAATAATTGTGACACTACAAATCTAATTCGAAGGATTTTTGTTGGGTTCCATTGGGTTTCATCACCAGAGCCTCGTTTGCCCTCGTACCACTTGAGGGAATACTGACGCCTGGGACGGTACTGACAAGGGTTATCTCATGTATGTCCCTTAGAGCTGCATTAGGCTCGCCATACCGCCCTCTAGACTGCATAGTTAAAATTTAACCTCCGGCGACCCGCTCCCTTTGCAACCCTTCTAACTGCCACGCTTCCTGAACTGAGTGGTATCGCCGTTTGGGGCCAGACCCTTTGATATATGCGGTTTATCACTTAGTCATGGCACTTGCTTTTTGAGCCGCCGTGGACAACGCAGCCTTACTGGGCGCCCTTACATATACATGCCAACTTTCCTTCGGGGTTGTAGTGGGCAAGGTATTGTGTGACTCTCCGAACGTTCGGGTCGAACCTCGCATTCTTTTGGAATAAATCACGAGCCATCCCATGCCCACAACACCATCAGCAAACAACGCAGCGTTCTAATCATAGATCGCAATGGCTGATCTTTCTAAGGATCATGAGGCGCATGGCAAGCGGCCGTATACCTACTCTCAACAACCGATTGAACACCAGGCTGTCTCGCCAGAGCTCTACGTCGCTGAAACGTTCCCTCCACAATCTGTTTCGCCGCAAGTAACTTCGCCAGCTTCACCTGCCAATATTCAACAGTTTAGTTCAATCTCCCAACAGAATGCTCTATGGCTTGATCCACAGAGCCCTCACCTTCGTGATACTCCGGGCTACGACCGAAACTATGATAGTCACAAGGGCCTCATGGGTAACAACGCCGCCGATGTCTCGTATCCTAAACCTTCCGGCGGTAACATGAATCGTCGATCCACGACCATCGCCCTTCCTAAGTCGGGACCCTTATGGTTGAGGATTGCTAAGAGTCCATGGTCTATGATCGTGTGCTTGACCATCGGAGTTGCTGGCGCCATCGGTCACCACTTCCTTTACAACCATCTCGACGGTCGTGAGGCCATGCACCAGCAATGGTGGCTCCGTCTTGGCCAACTAATCGCCTTCATTTCCAACGCCAACTTTGTTCTCGCGGCCATGATGGCTCACCAGCAAATAGCATGGCGAGCCGTCGGGCAAAGGGGATTCTCGATTCAAGCTGTGGACTCCATATTTGGAGCTACACACAATCTCGCGGAGCTTTTCAACAAAGAGGTATGGGCCAAGTCATGGTTTGTCATGCTTCTTGCTCTATTCATGTGGATTAGCCCTCTTGTCGTTATCTTGACGTCAGCAACGCTTGATGTCGTGCCAGGCCAGAAGATAGAAGACAGTCTCTGCCCATCAATCCGGACCTTAAACTTCAGCAATGAAGCAAAAGAGAGTTTTCAGACACCGAAGAAGGCCAAAGGGGAAGTCATGAATGGTCGCTCGCTTGCTGGCTACAATTGGACAGCCGACGGTGGCAACCTCGCCAAAGGAGCTGCGGAGGACGATGACATCTTCGAGTACTACAACGTCCCCTCTTCTTCCCTTGATCGCATCGCTGCCGGTGTCTTCTCGAGTGGACAGATTATTCAAAAAGAAAATGTGTCCAAGGAAATCTGTGGTGATGGTTGGGACTGCTCTACTACCCTCCATTTTGTCGGACCAGGATACAATTGCGAGGAGCTTGCGAATGGAGTGGGATCTAAGATGAAAAGCTTTGGAGATACCGAAGCGCCTTTCAACCTGGATGATCTCGTCCCCGCTTCCAACTACACCTATCTCGCAAATACCGATAGGGGAGAGTATATGCGACCTCAAATGGAGAACGTGACAATCGGTGGCATCCCTTCCGAAGAAGATGGGCCACTATTCCCCAAGAATCTCGGTGTTTTCAGAACCGAGCCATCTATCTGGATTGGCTATGCTGCTGTAGAAGACTTTACCAAGGCACATGCTATGAATAGCTCGGCCGATGGATGGAATGACGACTATACCCCGATTATCTTTGCCTGTGACCACTGGGAGGTAAATTATACAGTCACGTTCAACTGGACAGCAGGCTTTATGACGTATAATGTTTCCGATCGAGATTACAAGCGAAAGATCATAGACACCACATGGACGAACGTAACTGATGAACCGACCGATGGAACAGCCGATTTAAATATCGCTGAGCCAGAAGACAATTACGTCACTCCTCGCACAGACTATGGAAGATACCGTCGTATTGCAGCGTATCATAGTTTGGGCCTAAAACTTCGGGAACAACTTTTCGGAAATGTCAAGGTCCAGGGCTCTGTTATTGCAGATGGCGCCATCACAACTACAAACCTCCTCGACAGGCATGAGAGTCTTGCGCTCTCTGACTTCCAAGATGTGGTGCGCCGTGTGTATGAAGACTTACTCATCTCTCTGCTTTCTGACCCTCAACTCCTTGCAGTCGCATGGGCAGCAGACCCTTCTCAGCTCTCTGGAACGGGCGTCGGCGGGGAAGACACAAACTACAAGTGTGAACGTCGACGCACAGCCAACTACTTCGACTACGATTGGGTGATACTTGCTGTTGTTTATGCTGTGTCCTTTATCATTGCATCAATCGGTGTCTACTACGGTATCGATGCAATGTCGAGTGACGGGACCAATGCGCAGCGTGTCATGACTTTCTCTTCTATTGCTGGAGCAACTAAGAGAGTTAGCTTGGATGAGGTTGAGAAAAGGGAGACTAAGATTAGATGTTTCCCTGTGGAGGAGCGCTCTGGAGATCGGGTGTATGAGTTCAGGGCTGAGTTGCCGGGCTAAAGTGCTGGGGCGAGGGATTGGAAACCGGATGCAGATGCCTGAGGTTGTGAAGCGGTATGATCGGACGCAGTAATCTTATTATCTTGATGCGTTTTTTTATGCGAGGTGGGAAGTGCGTCGACGTAACTTTTACCATGATTGTTCTCGTATATATCCTTTAGATCATATGTGATGACGACGGCTGGGTTGAAAAGCTCTAGTACAAAACACAATGCCATTGTGGTTTTCAATCTGTAATATTCTATCTCAGCTGTCAAGGATAGAAAAATTCCGGGAGCGCGCTTTAGGTCGTGATCTCTTTGGCCAAGCGTATGATCTTGTCGCTCATGTTTCCCCCAAGATTGGAAAACCACATGATCGAAAACTCAGTAATGAACAGGTGGCAACTGAGAACAGAGTTTCTGGTGCAATTTTTCTCAATCGTTTTGAAGTAGTTACAGAAAGAAAAGAGAAGAAGAAACTCAGGGAGAGACAGGTGCTTTATGGTCACGTAATCTACATTGTGAGTGTCGAGATACTGTTAAGTACTCATCGAATTCAGTATGCTCTGTAGATCCTGAATCTAAATTTGATTTGGATGCTTATTTACCCGGCTAGGTTAGTAGAGCCGGCTAGAGCCGCTTTATGTCCGCCATCACCACTAGGATATGCTTAAATTAGGGGTAGGATCCACCAAATACTAGGCGTTGATTCGACCGATCCTGGCTGACCTGAAGAGGCGATAAATATGCCTCACCAGGCACTACGGAACACGGCTCTGTAGTGTATGAAGCCAAGAGACGTGAATTCTTGGCAACCTTGATGATATGATCCATTCATTAAACCACCGTTCAACAACGAATCACACTCGATCGATAATGATTAAATGCGATTTAAGCCACAATGGCATTGACATGTGACCCGTCGGCCTGTGGCTTTCCATCGGACTGTAGTCTTCCGTCGGATTGGATGCCCAATCATGAGCACGCGCTTATCCCTATCTTCAACTGTGAATCCTTCCAACGTACGAAGGATTATATATCACACAATGTCACAAATCTAGAACGAGAGCCAAGACATATTTATCAGCACTAGGCGCATTTTTCTATTCCTTTGCCACGACCTTCTTTATTGGCATATTTCAGCAAGCATTAGTGAGGCAATTACATCCCGACAAACATGTCATTGTTGCTTGCACATGGATTACTGGTAATCTTGGCTTGCATAGAGATTCCTGGTGATCATGATTCCTTTCCGGGCAATTTCAAAAGAAGAGGAGGATATTATATAAAAGTTGTTAAGTCGTTTTAAGAAAATAATTCGACTTGCTGAGTATCGCTCATTTCTCCTCTACTGCTAGAGGTCCTTTCTTTAACCATCACACTCGTTTGTTACTCTTACTCTCATTTTACATACAACACTAAGAACCACTATGCATCTCGGCATCAGGTGCCTAGAAGCCTTGAGGCTTGGCATCGTTGCCCTGTGCCTACTCCGAGTCACTGTCGCGTTTCCATTGGAAATCAATGGAACCTTAGAATACGATGACTCGCCACTCGGAAAGTATGTACTTGACAAGCGTGCCAACCCTGGAGATTTTTATCTTCGAATCATGCCTGTGGGAGCATCTATTGTCAAAGGATGGCCTATCAATAAGGAAAAAGACCCCACCGGGAATGGGTTCCGCAAACATGTTCGCGACCAGCTTCGACATGACGGCTGGGAAGTCAATATGGTTGGTAGCAAGAACCACGGTTCAATGGCAGACAATGTACGTATCAGATGACTCGATATTGAAATATTGACCGCTGACGACTGGCTTTCAAGGATGTCGAAGCGGTCGAAGGCGACCGAATCGATCAGGTACATGCTCGAGTCAGGAACAGCGCACCCATCTGGAAACCAAACCTCTATCTCGTCAACGCTGGAACCAACGATGCGGCTCAGCGCTGGAACGATGGTGCCGGAGAGCGCCTCAAAGCCATGATTGAGACCATGTTCGCCGCAACTCCCGACGCTACCATCATCCTTTCGACACTCATTCCCAATGGCGACAAGCGAGGTGATGGAAGCGCCATCGAACCTGAGGTCCAGACCATCAACGAGCAGATCCACCGCGTCGCAGCTGAAGAAATGGGAAGTGATCCCAAGAAACCTCGCCACAAAGTGTATCTGGCCGAGATGCATGACGGCTTCATCACGTACCCAGCTGACTACAAGGATCCCGTCCACCCGCACGCCGACGGCAATAAGAAGATGGCAGCCGTTTGGATGCGTGCCATCAACAAGGTCAACGAACTAGACTGGCTCAAGAAACCCTCGGGTGATGTCAAGTTCCCCGACGGCGAAGATCACGCTACCTGCAGAAAGGTCCCTGGCAGCGGTGGTACCAATCCGCACGGAGCTGGTGTTAAAGTTCTCTTTGCTGGAGACGCCACAATTCGAGACGATGGACCCTATACACACCAATCCAAGGCGCAAGGTGTATACTGGTCCACTACTCAGCCGTCAGGCAAGGATATCTTTTGGGCGCAATTGGTCGATTTTGGAGCTCCGCGCGAGGAGGCGCTAGATGAACTCGTCGTTGTGGACGAGGACTCAGAACACATGACCATGTATGTCAATAGGGGCGGTGGCAAGTATGATGCCGGCGTCAAGATTGATGTTGGCCACAAGTGTATCACGAGAGGCATTCGATGGGGCGACGTGGTAAGCCTTATTCCCAACTACGACACTGGAAACACTGATGAACTGACTTTCTGCAGAACGGCGATGGCTTAGACGACTACATTTGCATTGCTCCCGATGGCACGCCTTTCGTGGCCATCAACACTTCGGGTAAGGGTCAGGTAAAGCCCTCGTTTGGCCCATTCTTCAAGTGGCGCAACCCAATCAGCCCGTACGATCAAGCTCGCGTTCATCTTGGCGACATTGATGGAGACGGTCGACTTGACTACTGTGTCATGCACGACAACGCCGACATTTACGTAAGCCGAATAGTCGATATAACTTGAGCCTAGATACTAATAGATTACTCGCTAGTGCTACCGCAATGGTGGACTCGGCAATGGTGCTGCGTACTGGCAAGACTTTGACAAGACCAAGGCCACATTTACAGGGAAGAACATGGGTGACATGCGAGGCGTTCGATTTGGTATGTGTTTTTTTCCTTGCGATCTTGCGACTTGAACGCTGACCAATTTACTAGTGGATATCAACGGCGAGTAAGTCTTGCAGCGCCCTATGGTCTACCTCATTTTTCAATTGATACTAACGATGAGTAGTGGTCGCTCTGATTGGGTTTGGATCGGCGAGAAAGGTGAAACTACCATATACATCAACAAGCGAGATAAAGGGACTGGTCTAGTTCCGTACTGGGAGAAAGCGGAATCATCCCATCCCGGCATGGGCGAGGACACGGGAGAGACACGATGGAATGTGCAATTTGGTCGAATCTACGGCAATGGCTTCCGCGATGTAAGCAACCCCTCTTCATTCACGAAACCCGAGACTAATAACCCCTCATAGTATTCCTTTTTCAAGAAGACCAGTTCCAAAGGCGAGGTGCGAGTTTGGGAGAATAGAGCTATGGACGGCCATGGCGGTCGATGGCAGAAGGGCGATGGCGTCCACTGGGGTGACATGACAGGCACCGGCTTCGATGACTATGTTTGGATCTCCGCCTTTGGCCAAGTCAACATCTTCCCGAACAAGAACAAGAAGGACAACTTTGACTGGTACAAGACCAACGCGTGGGGCGCCGTGCACAAGTTTGAGACGGGTTTCAGTCGTAGGGCTCTGCATATTGGCGACTGGAATGGCGATGGGAAGGCCGACATCATTGGAGTCGACCGAGCCTCTGGAATGCTTACCGTGTGGTATAGCCAGTGGGATGGAAAGGGCTTCAACTTCAGGAAAGAGGTACAAACAGCCACCAACGGACGTTGCAACCTAGGCTGGGGCGTGCTCTACCACGACACGGCGCATCACTTCGCTGATCTCGATGGCAACGGGAAGGTCGACTATATTTGCGTGCATAAAGACGGATATATGCAGGCGACGCTCAACCTCGACAACAAGCAGCTATCCTACAAGGGCCAGATCAAGTATGGAGAAGATCTTGATCGAGCCAACTTCAAGTTCGCCGATGTTAATGGCGATGGGCTGGCTGATATTTTGCATGTGGATAAATTCACAGGCGACGCCAGAGTATTTTACAACCAGGGTCCCTATATTGGCGACCCCACGGAGAACAGCGGTAGCGCATGGAAGTGGGAGCGGCCAACAGCAGCATACAAGGGCACTAGCCGAGGCCCGAACATGCACTATCCCAATCTCTCGGGACAAGGACGAGCCGACATGGTCGAGGTCGACCCCATCACGGCGTACGGCTGGGTCTCGTTCAACGAGTGCGAGGGCGGCGGTGGAGATGATTCAGACACCGGAAAAGACCCCGGCCTGCCTAATTACTCGCCAGGAGAGCCCGAAGAGCCCAGTGACCCAGGGAAGCATTGGTTCTGCGACACAAACCCGGGTGCGTGGGATCCTCAGATGTGGATCGATTATGGCATGGGCGACTGGCTCAAAGACCGCACGGCGTGGTATTCCAGTTCGGACCGAGAGTGGCCCGATGCGGGCGATACGAACGGTGTGCCCCGTGTCATCGCCCAGTACGACTATCTCGACCGCGACTACGCTTTCGAATGGCCCGGACCGCAGTGCCAAGGTATTCGCTACGACTGTAATTTGAACTCAGCCGATCTGAAGACACCCGACTGCAAGAACAACTGGCGTCGTGCCTTTTCACTCTGGGGTATGCGTAACCTTGTGCTTTACATGCAAGCCTATCACCACGATATCCTCGAGTCAGCTGTCCTCGCTTCGTTCGATAACAGTCTACTAGCCACCAGCTTTATCGATGGTGGCGATGTGGAGCTTAACGAGGCAGCCTGGCTAACCATTGCGGCCGGCATGGCCACAGCTTTCTCTGCTGCCATCCCCGGTGGTCCAACTCAGGCTGCTGGCAATGCCGTCGCGGGTCTATTGACAGTGGCTGCTGGAATCTTCGCTGCCTCATCGCCACCCGAGGATCTACGTCTAGACCGCTTCGCTGACTTGGAGCATGAGCTCAGCAAGATCACAAGGGCCACTCAGGCTTCGACTGAGAGTTACTTCAAGCGCCTCATTATCGATCGCCCGCCCAACCACGATGTTGCTCGTGGTACTGAACTGGCTACGTTGGTGCAGGGCGGCTCTATGGCTGACCAGGACTTTGCTATCCCTGAGTCGGGCCATATCGATCATGAGCTGCAACTGCAGCTCATTCGCGCTCCGTTACTGAGCGAAGTCTGGAACGCTCAGAAGGTCTTTGTTGTCAAGTTTGGAGAGCATCAGCTGTACTACGACAGGCCCAACAGCAACACGCCTTTTGAGTACAGTCCCTGCAATGGGGTGAACAACATTGAGGAACTCTTTCCTTTTAACGCATGCCTGGGTGATGGAAACAACTATATGATTGTAAGTCAAACCCTCTTATTCTACCTACGGCTCGAGATTACTAACACATGTGAACTAGGTCCGCTGGGGTGATACCGAAGAGGATATGTTCACCTCTAAGATTGGTACCGCCGCCGATACACTCGCTAAGCTGGATTTCAAAAAGGAGCAGCTTGTTCAGGTCGCCGAGCGTATCCAAGGTCAGACAGGACAGTATGCAGCACGAGATTCCAAATCCATCGAGGAGCACATCCGCAACGTTGCTATGAACAGCAAGCCAAGTGCCGAGGACGCTCTCTGGGTTAATCTTGTTGTGTGCGATCTCACCAAGATCAGCGAACCGATTACATACGGTAATGCTTATGCCGATTGCCAGAAGAGTCCTAGGATCCCGGGATGCTTGCACCATATCATCTACAACAACTGTCCTAAGGTGGCACTAGCGGGCAAGGAGTGGCCATTTGGTCGCTAAAAGGAACCTTCTTTTTTTCATTCATGAGTCTCTCTGCGGCGGAAAGTCAGTGCCAGAACTGATATGAATTCTTATATGAGCTTATTTTGCTGCTGGTCAACGGACAGGACGCAAATAGCATTAGATTTCCTTGAGTCGAATGTGTAAAATAGTATTGAGGAACGGACATGTAGTGTTCCAATTGAGCTCATATAAATTACCACATGAGTGATAACATCTACAGTAAAAATGGGTTCTCACGGTATAGAGCAGAAAGCCTCTTCTGCGAAGTGAGCAAATCCGGGTAAGACTCGGGCAGATTGCTCACGAATCTTGACCACATCTTCAGCAATTATACTGCCTCATTGACGCGAAGATCCAGCCTGGATGAGTGCGAGGGGATGTGATCGTAGAAGTGTAGCCACGGCTTGAGCATCGTGGTGGTTTGTACGCAGAATAAATGCATCTAATTTAATGGGATGAATATTTTGTCGACGAGAACTTCTCAATCACCGTATGCTTATCGGTGCCCAACAAATCCTTTAAGCTTGTATGTGGATACACGTAGTGAGGACTGTGTTCATCATCAGCCAGAAGTTATAGAGGTAGATTGCCTCTGCCCCTATAATTGACTAGGCGCTTACTCTTCCTTTGCCCACCTTGTGTAGATAAGGCCGAAAATCTTTATCTAATTCTTTCATGTGACGTATCCATGCAGGTGGATGAGGTAAAATAACTATTGGTTGTCAGTTGATTGCCTAACCTGCACAGCCACAAGGCTGAGCTCAACCAACATGATTGATGACAATAGAAACAAGATCAACTTTCAACCCCATGTTTCCTCATTGTTCCGACTCTCCAATGCTAGCTACTTCTCTATAAAAGTCACCGGCATCATTCATCGCGTTCTCGTCTCGCGCATACTCCCTCAATAACCTTACATCCATCGCGAGATCTCACCGGCACTCCTTCAGCTGACTGTTACCCCGCTCCAGCACGTTCCTGTACAGTAACACCGCAGGTTTGCCTGTCAAGCCGTACTGTGGGACGTTACCGATAGAGTAGACAGTGTCGCGTTTCACTCTGACTACAAGGAAACCAGTTATCGCTTGATTGCCAGTAACAGAGTGCCTCGCGTGCTACATTTACCATGCGCCTAATCAACGTCGACAGCTTGCAGTTGGAGACATTCTTTGGTGACCAAATTCCACCGTACGCCATCCTTTCACACAGATGGGGAAATGATGATGAGGAAGTGTCTTTTGAAGATGTTAGAGGTGGATATACCCAGAAGAGTGGGATGCAAAAGATCGTCGGCTGCTGTGCACAGGCCAAGATGGACAATATCAAATACGCGTGGATCGACACTTGTTGCATCAACAAGGACAGCTCCAAGGAGCTGGACGAGGCTATAAATTCCATGTTTCAGTGGTACCGACGAGCATCGGTTTGCTACACGTACCTGGCTGACATTCCCGCTGACGACGATGCATGGGATCCGGCCTCTAAGTTCTTCTCTAGTTCTTGGTTCCGACGAGGTTGGACTTTGCAGGAGCTTCTAGCCCCGGGAGAGCTCCGTTTTTACGATCAAGAATGGAACTTCATGGGAAGTAAAGCGGACCTTTCGGGCGAAATCGAAACCATCACAGGTATTCCGCGCGAGTTCCTCCTTGGCTGGGTTGATTTCCACAAGGCAAGCGTGGCACAGCGCATGTCGTGGGCGTCCAAGAGGGAAACAAAGAGAGAAGAGGACATCGCCTATTGTCTCTTGGGAATTTTCGATGTCACTATGCCTATGATCTACGGCGAAGGTCGCAAAGCTTTTGAGAGATTACAACTCAAGATTATGGAGCAGACCACCGACGACTCTATACTGGCGTGGGGGGTTCAGGACTCAAGATCAGAACCTTCGACTAAAAGTTGGCTAGGTAGTATATCTGCAGGAGTTTTTGCTTCCTCGCCTGCTGCTTTTGCCAACTGTGGAGACATAGTACCGCGAGCGAAGGACTCAGCGCCTGCCAATACTTTTGTCGTTTCTGGTGGATATGTTCGGACCTCTCTGAGAGTGTTACCTCACTCTCCAATGGGCGAATACGGCTTACTCAATTGCGGGCCCAGAGATTCGAATGATGTAATCATTGGGATCCCACTCCTCCCTACCACTATGTCTATTAACGACGAATACATGAGGCCACAAGGACATCCCCCGTTCTTCTATATGGAATCAGGAACTGACGCATCCACCAAAGCAATTCGTATTCAAGTGGACCCCCAACTCCGAGCTTCCCAAGTGACTGGTAGCCGTTTCTGGCTTCATATAGATGGCCACCAGAAGCTCAGACTCAACCTGCGGGAGACTTGGCCACCACTTCGCTGGGAAAAGGGACGAGCCTTGGTAGCCAACGTTGATTCGGACCAGCATTCCAGGCGAAGATATCTAGCCCGATTTTCGGCGAACCTTGAGAATACCTGCGACATCATAGTCGTCTTAGAGTTCGACATGCACGGCCAACAATCATCTGTGGACTATTACACATTCGCAACGTCTAACGATCATGACTTGGAAAGATTTGGAAAGATTATTGACTTGATGCAACAGAAGGATTTGGAGAGGAAAATAGCTGAAAATGGGAAATTCGCAGTCAAAGCCACCATGACGAAAAATGAGATTGCACGGGAGACAATCTTCACCCTCATTCTGACTCGCACGACCGAGCCAACAGCTTCTTGTGCAAACCCACACCAACTGATCTCGACAGCAAAAGCGAAACAGCATTTTTTGGGGTTATTATGGAAAACAGGTCTGGCACGTTCGGCGGAAGAAAGGTTCCTAGAGGACCTTACCGCAGAAAGAAGGGCTCTGAGGGCGGCTGAGGCAATACAGAGAGCCGCCAAAGAGCATGAGAGGTCCTTGGAAGAGAAAAAGAGGGCCTTAGAAGAGGAAATCAGGGCATTAGCTAAAGAGAGGGAATCGGATGAAAGTGATATACGCCAGACAAAGGATAATATTCACAGGTTAGAAGGTTTGAGAAAAGAGGCCACAGATCAGCGAGAAAGATGTGGTCATCTAATGGATGCATGGGAGAGGTCCTTGAACCAGGCATTAATAGCTGATGATCGGAACAATTGGCTTGAAGAGATCATTCAGAAGCAGTTGGATAGGAACAAAGTGACACAAGAGAAGCAAGGAGAGCTCGGGCCAGGTTACTCGAAAATAACATTTCTAGCGGGCAACGAGCAAGATATAGCTAGTTCCGTGCCCCTTCTTTGGGCTGCCGCCAACGGAAAGTATGAAATCGCCGAACAACTACTACAAAAAGGTTCAAACGTCGACATGAAGGATAACGACGACAACACGGCTCTTTTGCTGTCGGTATCGAAAGGTAACAAGGCCATGACCGGACTATTACTCAAACACGGGGCGTCGCTGGAGACAAAGAACAAGACCGGTGATACTCCGCTCTCTATGACAGCATATAAGGGGCACGCTTCAACAACAGCTTTGCTCCTTGAGAAGAACGCCAACATCGAATCACGGAATAATGACCAGAGCACACCACTTGCTATAGCCGCACGGCGAGGCCATTTGTACGTGGTGGATCTTCTACTGGAGAGAGGGGCCGACTACGAAGCAGTAAACCAATGGGGTGATAGTCCACTATCCCGAGCTGCTACGTATGGCCATGAAGAAGTCGTGAGACTTCTACTTGACAAGGGTGCTAATTCTGAAGTCAAAAACAAGAGAGGCTTCACGCCACTGCAACTTGCAAGAAAGAACGGGCATGAAGCATTGGTCAAGTGGTTGTGATCTGAAGATGCAACTGATGATGAGGAACACTACGCGGATGCACCCAGACATGCCAAACTGGGGGAATAGGGAGACTGCATTCCGGAATACCAAAGGGATGCTGTCTGATGTGCTATAGAGTATGCGGGACACTGCAAGGGGTAATGGTGGGTGTAAAGTATGGAGGCTTTTGAATGTTTTTTGAGCTCAGGGTCGTCAAATTATCGTACCAAGCGACTGGGTCGAAATTTCTCCAATATCATGCTTCCTAATCAGTTGTCTTTGAGAGCTAAATGCAAACGATCGTGCGTTAATTTAACTCGAAAGTTGACTTTCGCAACTACAACAAATCTTCTAAGAAAACCCTATCGGTATTTTAGTTAATCCATCAGCTAACGAAGAAGAACTAATGTACATGCGAAGGACCAGGACCAACATACCTATTTGGTTGCAGTGTTGGAGAGTTCAATTGAGAGTTCTGATTGGCCATGGCACGAGTCCTGTGAAATTCATTATCGTTCGATCCAAGAGCTTGAACCGCGGGATGGGGCGTGCTGTTGGCTCGAAGGATCCTAGTGCAGGGATCCCGGACAAATTTGTCTTACTAACAGCCTTAGTGAATTTCACTCATTCCTATTTCCCCCGAAAACATGTCATGATTCATCTCGCCGTTGAAACATTTCTCTAGTTCTACTCAGCTTCGGCATTGCCACTTGATGAACTCGTTTTCTGATCAATCGACTCTCGATAGCGTTTTTGTTCCTTTACCCACATTGTAATCATGGCTACTAAGAACCCGCCTCGCAAGATTTTGATGGTGGTGACTGTGGGAGGCTTCACTCATGCCGGTAAGGTCTTGGTCGCTATATAAGCCTCAATTGATCACACACTAACGACTTATTTTGTTTACAGCCCCTGTGTTAGAGTTGGGAAAGGTGCTCGCTCAGCGAGGGCACACAGTAGACTTTGCCACGCTTGATGGTCAAGAGTCATGGACCAAAGGGTACGAATACATCAGCAAGCTTCATCTAATGGGCCCTGGCCCTTCACTCGAAGAACTCGAAGCCCACTATCTGCGCGTGCGTGAATGGGACGCTTCAAAAGGTTTCGCGGGTGTCATGGAGTCCAAGCACCTCTTTGACTCTTACTGGACCCAGACGTATCAGCACCTTAAGAGCATCGTGGATGACCCAACCACAAGGCCAGACATGCTCATTGCAGACTTCTTCGTCGACGCCGTCAAGGACATTCTTTACCAACACCAGATCCCAATCGCCATGATGTACCCTCAAATGCCGGCTCTGATGTGTCCTTGCTCATACATCCCTGGGCAGCCAGGCTTTCAGATTGAAGGTACTCTCACCTCGGAGCATGCTTCCATGTGGCTTCGCTTCCGAAATGAGCTTGTCATATTCAAGGCAGTGCCCTCTATCATCCGCTGGGTCAAGTGGACCAAGGAAATGAGAAAACATGCCGGAGTGAACTATAAGCTACCAACGCCCGAGAAACCCAACTATCTTGTCTTGATTAACACCTTCTTTGGTATGGAGGTACCAAAAGACATCCCGCCGCTGGTTCAAGCAGTCGGTCCGATCCTTGCTGATGGCTACCCTCCTTTGACAGAGAAGTATGGGTATTTCTTGGACAAACACAAGAAAACTTTGTACTTGGCTCTCGGAACACACATCATTCTCTCCAATCGTGATGCTGTGAAGCTCACTAAAGGGCTGCTAGCTGCCATTGAGCAGGGCCATATTGATGGAGTTATCTGGTCCATCTCCGAGGCGGCTCGTCGCGATCTCGATATTACCGAGGAGTTCACAGACAAGGAAAGCAAAACCTTCAGTTTTGCTTCTTTACTAAAAAGCGAGCATCCAGCCTTTTTAGTCACGACTTTTGCACCTCAACGTGCCATTTTGGATCATCCCAACACAGCAATCTATCTGACACATGGAGGAGGCTCAAGCGCGAACGAAGGTCTTTACCATGGAAAGCCAATGCTAGCAATGGGATTCTTTTTCGACCAAATTTCCAACGTACCACGACTGGTTGCGAGTGGAACTTCTGAAGCCCTTGACAAGTTCCGCTTTACTCCTGAAGATGTCTGCCAGAAGATCAAGCTACTATCCGAGGACAAGGATGGTTCATACGAGAGAAACTGTGTACGCATGCAGCGCATCGCACGAGTCGCGTCGCGTCGTAAAGAGCTGGGTGCCGACCTTGTTGAAGAGCTGATGTATGATACGGAGGGAAGGTTTGATGGTAAAAAGGAGCTGCGACCGATGCATCTACAGACGGCCGATATGCGCATGTCAAAGTTCAAGGCCAAGAATTGGGATATGTGGCTCGTCAGCTTGCTAGGCCTGGGATTGGTGCCTTTGGTCTCCGTCACTATTGGCAAATGGGCTTGGTCTGAGAGGAAGGCTTTTGGATGCTGGGCTAGCGAGGTCGTGAAGAAGTGGGTGGCTTGATCTTGTGGTGGCGTGTCATGTGGAGGAATCAATTGGTATAGCTCTGTCTTGAGTACCTATAATGCATCGATTTTTTTGTCATACCATATCAACAGTTCTCCTAGAGTTTCCTTGGGCAGTTAAATGATCCGCTTATTTGGTGAAACGTCCGTAACATGGTCTGTTCGCGGACTTGAGTCCAAAATTTACGAATCTTTCGCTTATGTGTTACCAGCACTCAACCTCTTGAAGTCACCGTGGTAATACAAATTATACCAACTTGGACATTATTCTGCTCAAATTCACTAAAATCCACTTCTTCCTCTAGCCTCTTGATCCTTAGAGTAACATCGGCGGCTACTCTAATCATTAGCATAGCTTTAACGAATCTTGACAGCAAGCTAGGTCTACGGGCCGTCCGGGCCGCTAACCCAATCAGTGGACCCAAGCTGACATCGATCAGGGGGCAGGGCATTCCTCCCATATCATTTGCGCTCTCTCAAAAAGGACCGCCAAGACCCAAGCAAAGAGGATAAAACCCTCAACCTTCTCCACCCCCTCATTCTTTAGCATCTCCACTGCTCTTTGATCCCTCACAATAGTGACGCTACGTGACCATGACGAACGAATCTACCGGAAATACGACGCCGCCCAAGGCATCGACACCGGTCGCTGCCCAGACAAAGTCTCCGTCAAAGTCTCCCTCGAAATCCCCATCAAGATCTCCGCGATCTCCGCCCGCCCAGAACGAACTAGTCCCCGCAGACGATTTCGATGTACGCGCTTAAAGCCCCTTTGCCAATGAGGACAACACTCACGTTTGTAGGATGGCGATGCTGACTCGTCCCTCGGAACCGATACGTCAGTAAACCTCGTGAAACCGATTATTCGCTTCTGACAAACCTCACAGTGAGAGCTCTACCGCCTCGGTTTCCGCTAGCATCCTCGAGTACCGTCGAAGCCAGGGGCGCACGTATCATAGCGACAAGTTCACCTTCAATTACTTTGTCCCCAATGACGACCAACAATTAGAGTCCATGGACTTGACGTATGACTTTATATCCCGATACCGAGGCGCAACGACTTGGCGCTAATCCAACAAACAGGCACCACTATTTGACGCTTCTTTTGGACAACGAATTGTTTCTCGCGCCTATCAAGACGGAAACTATACAGGTGGGTTACGCCGGCGAAATTTACAATCCGTGGGAAGCATTTGTGCTGATCGTTGCATTGTCTGTGCAGCAAGTTCTAGACGTCGGTACCGGAAGTGGTAAATGCTTGACTGTTCCTTATCTGGATAACCCACTAACTGTTTCACAGGTATTTGGTCAATGTACGATAAACGAACGCATCCGTGTGCAGCACCTACTTATAGATTGCAGTGAATTCGCCGATCGGTATCCCAACACCGAAGTAATTGGCACCGACCTATCCCCATGCCAGCCGCAATGGATTCCCCCGAACGTACGCTTCGAAATTGACGATGCGCTCCAATCCTGGACTTGGAAAGAGGATCAATTCGATTTTATCCATATCCGATACCTGTTTGGCGCCGTTAAGGATTGGGGCACTCTATTCCAAGAGGCGTACCGCTGTTGTGCGTCCGATGGTTGGGTCCAGTCTGGTGAAGCCGACATTAGATTCAGAAGCGACGATGGGACTACCGACTTGGAACCTGTTTTTGAGACCTACGAAAAGCTTTTTGAAGAGGGAAGTAAGGTTCTGGGCAACCCCATCTGGGTACATGACTTGCAGCAAAAAGCGTTTGAAGATGCTGGCTTTAATGATGTCAAGACGGTCGATTATAAGGTAATTTTCTGTCGCATTTAATGATAGTAATTCACTAACATCATATCCTACAGTTTCCTGTCGGTGGTTGGCCCAAGGACTCAAAACTCGCCAATGTCGGTCAATTCGTTAAGGCCACACTCGAGAACGACTTAGAGGGTATGTCTTCTGACTTTTGACTAGATAAATTACTTACCCCTGACAGGCTACACTCTTATGATGTGGAAAGATGTCGTCCAATGGCCGCTGGATGAATACCAGGTCTTCCTTATGAGCTTGCGCAAAGCGATACGTAACCCCAAGGTACATAGCTACATGACTGTTCGATACGTCTACGGCCGTAAGTAGGTTAGCTACGTCACGCAGTTGGCCCTATCTGCATTGCTTCTCATAGAGAAGTGTGGCCATGACTAGTTAACGGAACCGGGCTAGGCAGGATATACGAACAGCTGCAAGCACCGCGTGACGGAGCTGTTATTGTCCTTGAGAGTAAGGAAGAGAGAGGGCGTATAAAGTTATATCCTTCCAGATGCGAACGATCAAAAAAAGCCTCCTAACTCTACTAGCTATGGCAGGAGACAGGAGTCCTCCGGCGTTATTCATTTAGCTTAATTGAGTGGTAATGGCGTTGTCACTTCCAATTCCCATTCAGAAATACTACAATGTTCCACATCGAGAGACGTGACGCTCACATCGGTACATTTCTCATTATTATTTGTTAACCGTAGATTCTAGTGGCGGATATCAAGGATAGCCCTTTTCAGAGCATCCCAGCAACTCTTTCCAACACAACCAGAAACATTTCACTAGGTTGTGAGATTATGCAACAATTCCTGCACCAAGGCAGCACTGACATTGAAAGCTAAATGAAATTGCCTTGTATGTGTACATTCCAAGACATGTTAAGTACTATGACTAAGCTATGACTCCTCAACTCCTAACCCAATGAACAAAATGAGGTTGCTTCTGCATTCGGATGCTCCAATATTTGCGTCACCACGCCCGTTATTTGAGGATTGACTGGGGGGGATGACCTTGCCAATGATCTACCTTGGCCAGATAACTATCACAAGATGCATGCAAACTTTTGAACTTTCCTTGATCCACTGGTTATTCCTCCTAACTATTTGTGTACGCCAAAACGTTATTAACTATGACGACAGATTAAATGATTAACGCGTCCACGGTGGAATTGCCCCAAAAAAGCGTGGGTGAATCAGCCTAAGGGTCCTACGCGACTTTTTTTTGTCGCGTCAGCTTGATAATTCCGCTGGTGCTCGGGATTGGTGGGTCTGCCGGAATTCTGCCGCCTTACACTCGCTCGCTGAATCTCCTTGGCTTGCTCCCAAGGTTGTATAGGCAATGTGTATGGATGAATCTGGTTGATTGAGAGGTCGTTCAGCCTCGGATGTTTATATATCTCACACTATAGCCAATCTCTACGGATATTTATGACTAACACTATCTTCTCGGTTTCAGACCTCTTTTCTATAGATTTGCTAATTTCTTGCCACTCTTTACACATCTGTGATAGATAAAGCGAAAAGCATTGTGTTACCCTGCACCTAGGAATCTTCAGAAAAGCTATACCGTGAAGGGAAAGATGCTGATTTTCGCGCTAAACCCAAATAAACGAAACGACCACCGGTGCTTTCGGACTTTTTCCGTAGCGATTGTTAGTCCAATGGGAAATCATTCAAGACTCGAGGCAAAAGCATAAAACGTCGAGTGACGACAAATCCACGTTTGTCAGCTTCGGCCAAGCCTTGACATATACCAAAGAGTAATTATTTCCAACAACACAACAACATGAACTTCTATCCACCGCCTCCAGTCATCAAAGCAGAAGTCTACCTTCGTATCCCAGACGACAAACGATGCATTGGCCAAGAGTCAGAATGGCGCGGCGGCTTTGCCAGGTCCTTTCAACATATCTTCCTTGAAGGCCCAGTCGTTGATAGTGATGGAAATCTCTATGTTGTGGATATCCCTTATGGTCGCATCCTCAGAATTGATCACCAGAAGAATGTCACAGTTGCCTGCACGTGGGATGGCGAACCTAACGGTCTTGTGGGAACTGTAGATGGAGACTTGTTGGTGGCAGATTACAAACAGGTAATTGACAACTAGGACTCCCTTATGTGTTTCTTTTCACTAATACGGCTTGCGATAGGGCATCCTATCTTTCAATCCTGAGAGTGGGAAATTAGGACCTAAGCTGACAAGAAAAAACCTTGAGAGATTCAAAGGCCCCAATGACTTAATTGTCGATTCAAAACAGAACCTCTACTTTACAGACCAGGGCCAAACGGGAATGACCGACCAAACGGGTCGCGTGTATCGCCTATCACCCGATGGAAAACTCGACACTCTCCTTGATAATGGACCATCGCCCAACGGTCTAGTTCTTTCACTAGATGAACGATTCCTCTATGTAGCCATGACTCGAGCAAATCAAGTCTGGCGTCTACCCCTGCACCAAGACGGCACAACTTCCAAAGTCGGGGTCTTCTTTCAATCATTTGGGAATGCCGGTCCCGATGGCCTGGCTCTAGACGAGGAAGGCAATCTGTTCATATGCCATCCTAGCCTAGGATCCATTTTTGTGGTTGACGTTCATGGTATACCCAAAGCTCGTATCATTAGCGGATCACCGGGTATTAACTTGACAAATTGCTGCTTTGGAGGACCGGAACATAAGACGTTGTATATAACTGATAGTCTGGAAGGAAACATTCAGACTGTGGAGTGGCATTGTCGTGGAGCAGTGCCTGCGCCTTTACTGAAGAAAGTTAAAACAGAGGAAGCATAACTGATGTAATCAAATCCTGATTATACAGACCATATTGGACACGCAGTCAAATGCGCATGGTTCACTTAATTGAACTAAGGTCTGAACAACGAAGTGATCCCTTCTGAGAAAGTGAGAGATGCTGGGTAGCTTGTGGTATTGAGAATCGCTACCCCATGGTCCTAAACTTAGAATGTCAAATACAAGACTGATATCTCGTCTCCACGTGTAACGACCATCTCCGAGATTTGGTCGTACGATGCAGCTTGAATCTCAGTACCATCCTCTATGGCTCAGTTCGCGGAACATGCCGCATTCACGCCCTACTCCATCTATCCTGGTCAAATCCCACCAGCTCGTCTTACCCCATCCACGTGCAACACCGAAACAAGCTACAAGCTTCCATGTAGCTCAAAACTTGACTCGTCACAAGATTCCATGAGGGGGATGACACTCGAGATGGAAAGTAAATCCGCCAAATCTGAGCTCTGACCCCGCGAGGAGGATTCTAGGTGGTGTCCGGGACGACTCCGACGACACTAGGACATGCTCCGATGGCGCCCTCTAGGCTCGACGCTAGGAAAAGGGTCCACCTCTGCCTCTGGGGAACTCGAACTGCTACTGGGGAACTGGGGAACTAACGTTGTCCCCCGCCTTTTTCTCCGCGACAGTTGGATTTTTCTCCACGTCTGTACGACGCTCTTATTGGAGACGGACAACCCCTGACACCTGGGAACCGTTTACCGGTGTGCTCATTGGCGTGGCTTGAATCTGATATATTGCCCGGACTTCTTCTTCACAAGGTCTCATCTTTTCTTCCTCATCAGACTCTTCTGTTCATTCACCTCCTTCTTCAACCATCTTCTCTCGAGTCTTGACCATTCACGTGTGGCAAATAGCCCCTGTTCGCTACAATGGCGAGACCAAACATGATCAAGGCCACGAGACGGGCCATCAAAAACAGTCCCAAAGAGATTTTCAATTGGTATCTCTTGATGTGTACCTGTGTCTGGAGTTTTTCTGGTGTCGCCAAGGGTTTCGATGAAGGTATGTCCTATCCTTACCCAGCATGCAAGCTACAACCATAACTAATCATCTTACTCCTTGTTAGGCAACATAGCTTCTCTTGTCATCATGGAAGTGTTCAAAGAACGGTTCGGAATCGATCATCAGACCGATAGCGAATATGCCAACACCAAGGGCTGGATCGTGGCCATTGCCACGGCCGGTGCAGTCTTTGGCTGTTTGGGCTGTGTGTGGCTTACCCAACGGCTTGGCCGAACCCGCACATTTCAGTTCTTTACTGTTGTCTACATGGCTGGTATCTTTGGTCAAACCTTTAGCAACGGCAACTTGGGAGCTTTGTACGCGACTCGTGTCATTTCTGGTATTGGTATTGGTGCTACAACTGTTTTGCCTTCGGTCTATATCGCAGAGGTATGGCTCCTCCCTCGGGACTTTCGTTGAACTCGTTGCTAACCCAGTCTTTATCCAGATCTCCCCTCAGCCGATCCGTGGTCTTTTGACCCTCCAATATACATGCTGCCAGCAGCTCGGCGTCGTCTTCGGCTTCTTCTTCAACTACGGCGTTACCAAGTACCACGCCGGCACAAACCTTCAATGGCAGCTTCCTACAGCTCTACAACTCATCCCAGCTCTAATATGGGGCATCGGCACATTCTTCACTCCAGAGACTCCTCGTTTCTTGCTCAGTCAGAACCGAAGAAAAGATGCCCTAGCAACCTTGTCTCGATTCCGAGGACTCCCGGAGGATCATCCTTACGTCCAATCCGAGTTCCAAGGCATCGAGTCCCAGCTCAACCATGAGATTGAGATTGTCTCAGGTGCCAATACTTGGGACCTGATCAAGGAAACTTTCACCGATATCTCCAACCGTCGCCGCTTTGTTCTGATGTTCGCGTGCCATGTGTTCGGACAGTGGTCTGGAGCCAATGCCATCACTCAGTACAGCCCAACTATCTTTGGATATCTTGGCATCGAGGGCACTGAGGCTCGCTTCTTGGCAACTGGCTGCTATGCCATTTTGAAGTTTGTCTCGGTGCTTATCTTCTCCGTCTTTGTCATCGACTTTATCGGCCGACGTCGATCTCTTATGACAGGAATCACCATGCAGATCTTCACCCTGGCTTTCGTTGGAGCGTACCTTAACGTCACCAACGGATGGTCGGTCGAGAAGATTGAAGCAAGCTCCTCTGCGATGGCGGCTAGTCGTGCAGCTATTGCGGCCATCTATATCCACGCCATTGCTTGGTCAATTGGCTGGTTCTCCATCCCTTACCTTGTCTCGGCGGAAGTTTTCCCTCTCAGGATTCGCTCCATCAACGTCTCCATTCTTATGGCTGTTCATTGGGCCATGTACTTTGGTTGTTCGCGCGCCATGCCCTCACTTCTGGCGGCGACCCATCGATATGGCGCTTTCATGTTCTTCCTCAGCATCTGCACCGTCTCACTTGTCTACGTTTACTTTGCCATGCCCGAGACCTCCGGCCGATCTCTGGAGAGCATGGACAAGCTGTTTGAGAGGCCGTGGTACACCGTGCACAAGATTGCTTATCCCACTGCCGATGACTTGAAGCCAGCCGCCCGGGAGATTATTGAGCCCGAGATGAAGGACATGGAGTCTGTTGTTTCCACACATGTTGAGAACCGCGCCTAGGTAGAATATTGGACCATGAAAAAATGCTCTGCTCGGTTGAATATGCCATGAAGAGGAAGGTCTAGGATAGGTAGATGAGCTTGTAGTCTGTGAATGACCAATATAAGCATCTCTTCAGTTAGCAAATTACAGCTAAACCTAATTGCGGGACCAGCGACGTAACGATGAAATTATCAATCCAATTTTGCGGGGTAACGCACGTGACTACGCTCAAATGCTTTGCCCGGCTTCGCTCTCTTCTGACACAGCTCGCCATTGGAGAGTACTTATATCTACCATAGCTGCTCCCCGGACTTCTGTGAGATGACCCTGGAAAACGTCCCAACCAATCACAGAACGAGATAGAAAGCCATGAGCCCGCCGATACCTTCGCGTCTACCCAGACTTCCCGCTTGTCAAGCTTGCGCTCAGAGAAAAACAAAGGTAAGGTGCAATGCTCATTTTATCTCTACATGACTGACAAGATTCAAGTGCGACAACTCTAGACCGAGTTGTTCTCCTTGTGCTCGAAATGGCTTTGAGTGTCTTGTGGTTATCACGGATCCAAATAACAATGGCCAGTTATCGAGAGCGTAAGCTTTCCAGTTCAAGTCTCGTTCGATGAGTGCTAACAAACCTGTCCAGCATGATCGATGAGTCAGAGAAAAAGGAACAGACGTTATCTCTGAGACTTCAGGAATTAGAGGCGAACCCGGTCTCTGATGCCAATATTATGGGCAACTCCAGCCCAGACGATAGGCACACAGTAAGGTCCATAGCAGCATCTTCACCAGCTACCAGAGAAGGAGCAAGTCTTAGGTGCGTTTCAGTGATACTCAAAATACGATCTCCCTGACATTAATTTTCAGTTTCATTGCACATCTATTTGCCGATGCGAACTGGAGGAAATCCCATGCTTCTTTACTTAGAACCTTGGCGGACGCACCAGGAGCTGCCGACGTCTCAGTAGCTCCATGCTCTTTGCCATCCGCTGCTGAAACGCAACAGTTGTTTGAGAAGTAGTAAGTTCGATAGAAAACCTGCATGACTTCAGCTGACCATGTACAGCTTGAGCTGGTCACACATCCAAAACCCCTTCCTGCTCCGCCGAAGTGTTTGGGCACTCCATCATCGCCTTTTTGCCAGCCAGAGTAGCGCCTCAAACGCGACAAACCACGACTTGTTGAGAGCTTTTATGATCTGTGCTATTGGATCTGTGCTACCGTATCGCAATGGGCTTCATCATCGTCACCCGGTAGCATATTACAATGCAGCCTTACAGTATCTTGGACCTGAGTCTTTAACGAGGGGGCTAGACTCTGTACAGGATCTCTTACTTATTTGTAGATTTGGGATATATCATCCAATTGGTAAGTATACTATCTGGGTTTCTCTTCCAGTGTACTGACCCCTCAATAGATGCCTCCATATGGGATGTCGTTCGGCTTTGCGGCCACCTTTGTATTGAGCTTGGACTCCATAATGATACTGATATCCCACACGACCTGCCACAAACAACTACTTCTTGGTAACTCTCTTCTTCTTTTTAGCAGGCTTGATAGCCTCAACCTCGCTCTCAGACTCGGGTTCAAGAGCGTTGGGATCCCAGACCACCCCCTTTTCAGCTAGAAGGCCCTAGATAAAGCCTCATTAGCGACAATCAAGAGTGTTTTGGGAGAAATTATAATATACTTGAGCTGTCTTGCAAGCAAGCTTGAACTTGCCTCGCACCTTTTTGTTGCCAAGGTGGATTCTCAGGCCGTGGACATCTTTAAAGGTCTTGTCGCAAAAGCGACATTGGTGAGGCACAAATTGGGTGACCTCAACTCTCATGGCCTTGTACTCGGCGAGGGCATCGGGGAGGTCCAAGTAGACGGGATCCTCCTTCTCTTGAGCAGCGTCATGTGCTGCCGAACTGGTGGTGCTATCGAGATGCTCCTAAACATCATCGAAACTTGCATTATCCCAATCTATATAACGATTAGCTGACTTCACACTGATAGAACATAGAACAAAGTTCTAAGAGAAAATGACTTACCGAAAGTAGTGGTTGGCGTAGAGCTTGGTGCTGGCTCAGGCTCCGAAACTTGCTCAGCAAAGAACTGCCATAGAGGCACGCGCTCGCTCTCAGGCCCAGGGAAAGGGAACAATTGTACTGGCGCTTGATCGCCATTGGGAGAGGTGATGGTGATGCGTGGGAGGGCTTGTGACATTATAAAAATTTGAAGACAAATTGAACATAAACGAACAGACAACGGCCAGGACTGTACAGTACTCAATTGTGGCATTGGAACTCTCAAGTCAATTTTGAATCGACCGCACAGCTAAGATTGCTGTCGCTGTCATCGCGTCATGTGTTCCAGGCACCCATTGTAATTGAGGAAGGAGCACCTTCCCTTACACGATGACTTCTCGAGCCAGTGACAAATCAAGACACGGACAGCCGTGGGGACAGTCTTTAGTGAGCTCCAAGCACTAAAGAGACCCAAGCCGCTGGACTCGCTTAGGAAAGCAACCAATGTAATGCGCTCAGTACCAAGAATGCACCCAATGGGAGGCATGCAACAAGATTGCCCACAACTCAACTAACAGTCCGACAAGCCAATGTGGCTCAGCTCAGCGCAGCCACTTCAATTCAACTGTGCACCTCGATTAAACATTGCACTTCAATTAAATTGAGTACACTTCGGCTCAGCTAATTTTAATTCAAGCCAATTCATTTCCGTTCAGTTTAATGTCGCACTGTTGGTATGGAATAGGTGTTCAAGCCATAATTGGCTACTGAATATGTTTGCATCCATACGTGTAAGGAAGCGCATGCTGGGACGGAGCACCAGTAAGGACCAGACACATGCAAGTCAGTATCAGCAAACATGCACCATTATACCAGAACGCTTCTTAAAACAGGTTTTTACCCATAGTCGCAGAAGAGTATCCAAAGGAAACAAGTATGGATTGAGTATTGTTATGAAAGCGCCATGTGGTATGTCTTCAGTGTTCAGACACATAACCAAGTCTATCTGAGGATGCTGCCTTCCACAGGTATGCTTCAACTGTTTATCATAGGTAGAGAATATAGTGTTCCCACAATTTGAGCATAATACTTCTATATCTGCAATTAGACCTAATTTGAAGTTTCTTAAAGTTCCGTGGTAAAAAGGACGCTAGTTCCGCTCTTGTGTTTCCACGCTGGTCTTAATACTGGGCGATACTGTACTCTGTGTAATCGGGTTTGACTATGTTCCGAGATACTTGTAGAGGAAGACGAGTCCGTACGAAGCGAGGAGAAAGTGCAAAAAGACTCTATTGATAGCTCTTGTTTGAATCTTAAAAAGGACGTCAGAACCTTTGGCAATAAACTCCTCCGCCATTGCTTCAACTCTGAGGGCCATGAGTTACTTATCCCATGTCGCATCTATAGTGACGGAAGATGGAAAGACGCTCACTAGATGACCAAGAGAAGGCCTATTGGACCATCTTGGATGCCGAGGCCAGAAAATCTGATACGCTCAATAGGTGCAATGTACTCAATATAAGTCCCGTCGAATGTACCTGTGCCTATCAGGGATTTCTCCTTGAGTGTGACCACCGGCCGTCGGAGTACCGCAGTTCATCGTATCCTTTCCGATCCAATAGTCTTGACTCTTAAGCCTCGGAATTGAATGTGCGGAGTTATTCTGAGGTTCCATGCATGGTACCAGTTCCGATGCACGTCCTCTTGCGTTATAAAACACTAATAATATTATGTCTACTAGAACCACAGACGCACTCTCTCTATATTAGCAGTCTTCAGATGCTGGATCATAAGAGTTAATGAATTCATCGCATAGGCTATTCCCTGATGTATGAAATCAACACCAGGACATCACTCAGACAAATTATTCATCAGAAGAAATGTGAAGCTACGCAAGAGCAAAACTTAGAATCGAGGCATTTGATTCAAAGAGTGATTAACTGAGCAATGAAAAAAAAAATGATCAGAGACCCAGAAATGTGATTTGCCACCAATGATGTTCACAACTGCTTCCGTTTCATTCCTCGTCTCCGTCCACTCAATCCTCCCCATCATCGAAATTCATCAGACTGTCTAAGCCGTCAATCGGTCCCTCGAACTGCTGGTACATGTCAAGGGTCATGGGGGCTTCAATTGGAATGGCTGGACCGTCGTATTTGTCACGAATCCCAGCGCCTTCGTAACCGACGGGGAGAAACACATCAGCAGCATTTTGAGCTTTCGCTGGATTTCTCCCGAAAGTCAATTTCGCCCAAACACATGGACGTCGAAAGTACTCCCAGCATAGACGGCATGAGCCCTGCAGGATTCTGTCACGATGAGGCTCGCTAGCTTCAACATTGAAGTTCCCTTCGCGCTTAGCACATCCCACAACCAGAGCTTGGTTTAGTCTTCTGACGATCATGCAAAGAAGACAGGCAGAGCTATGATGCCCTGGGCCAACCCTACCAAACCAGCTCGGGGGTGGCATATTTCCAACATTGAGTTCTGGCCAGATTGTCTCGGACGCCTTTCCCAACGCCCTCACGTTCTGGTCGAACGAAACAAGCGAAGGCGGGGCGATGACGGTCTCTGGAACCTGTTGGAAAGTCAAGCTCTGGGAGAGATGATCATAAACCACCTCTTTAATGTTCGGATTGAACGATGCTTGAAGATAGTGCGGCGGATTTCTGTAACGACGGTTGTGGAGAAACTGCAGGATGCATGTCGCCTTCCTCCAAGAAACAGTGACAGCAGCCTCTCCTGGAGTATCTGTAAACGGACCAAGGACTCGGGACGGCTCAAGCGGGTAGGTATACCATTGACCTCTCTCCTCATCCTTCCACTCGACTTTGATCCCAAAGCTATGCAGCTCATCGGAGTTACTCCATGCCCCATGGTATGGGCCACGGTACCACGGCTTCGGATGAGGCTTTCCATCATCCATGAGTTCGATAGAGATCATGAGAGGCTGGCCTTGCTTGATACCTGGCAGCCCTTCAAGGGCCTGTGCTAATGCGAAACCATGCCACTTTTGGCCACTTGTTGCCTTGTCGTATTTGGAGAAGAAGATCACTCGAGCACCAAGGCTAGTCTCGCCCCGGCCTTGAGATATCGATGTGACAGTGGATTGCCAACGATAGACCAGCATGGATCGGTTACTGTCTGTGCTCACCCGGTAGCGAATCCATTCGCGTCTGTCCTTGAAACCTTCTTGAAGAGGGAGGTTCCAGTTGCAACCGATTCCACGAAAGATCGGGTAGTTTGCGCGTCGAAGAGCATTGTCAGTAATGTTGGCAAGCGCTGACAGGAGCATTCGATGTTGGATCGCCTGCTGTGCACCAGCGGCCAGGGCTTCGTGAATGGTCACCTGAGATATGTGCACAACGTTTGCATCCCAAGTTCGAAGGAGGCAACAAAGCATTGTCTCAGCCAAAGCAACGACGTTCGAACCAGCGTTGGTTAAAAGCATGACTGGGATGGCGTGTCGGTTGGCGGCAGAATACCTTCTTGCCTCCCGATAATGAGGGGAGTTGTTCGCAGTGTCCCTAATACAACCCTCGTGCTCCCTTTGGCGATTGAAAGGAACCTGTTGGGTGGTCTTTCCACCATATTTTGCGAATCGACTTCCTTCAACATAAAGACGGAGATAGATCAATCCTTGGTTTGGCTTAAGGATCGGTTCCTTACTGGTGATTCGAGGGAGGTTGCGAAAAGCGTCAAGAGGAAGTTCGGGGGCGTTAAGAGCTTCCCATGCTTTGTTGCCGAAAGCTGCATATTCTCATGTCAGAAATTTCGCGTAGTGATCGTAGATATACTTACAACCGATCAGAGCATTGAGAACCCTCTGTTTCTCAGATGGATTGTTCAAGATGCCCTCGTAGACATCACTCCTCAAACCAAGCTCTCCTAGAAGACTCAAATTCTTCTGCAGGTCGTTCCAAATAAGAGTCAGGGCCTTCCCTGCCGGATCCTTGGCTCGCTGGTTGGAGACTTGACTGATTTGCGAAGCTTGTTGCAGCCTTGGGAGTTCAACGACAAACTGAGAGTTCGGTTTACCGACGTCAAGTTGGTTCCGGGGAATTTTGCCTGCAAATGTGATCAGCGACAATACTAGACATCGTCTAAGCAGCAAAATGGTACGAACAAACTGCTCTCTGGTTTGTTTTGTTGATGATTTCGACATCGCAAAGGTTTCCCTCCTGTCGAACCAGATAACCAAGGGTACCGCTGTCGATGTCAACATTTTTGGAGGATCCATCTGGTAATTTGACGAGGGCGGTGCCTTTGTTTCGGACACGCACAGCGGGCATGTCCTCTGGTTGAACATTCGATCCGGTAATAGGATTACCCTGAGGTGGTGGCGCTACAGGAGATGCCATGGTAGAACGAGGTTGGAGTCAGAGTGTGTTTTGAGATGAAGTGTAGCGATAAATGGAGGAGTTACTGGAGACCCCATGCATCAACAATTGGAAGTGTAGATTTAAATGTAGAGAAGAAGAGAGGGAGAACAAAGGGCAGGGTGCTTATGGTTTATATGGGTAATGAGGGAATCTGAATCACAATGAGATAAGTTGTTTCACTGCCAACGATAAGTGAAGCCAGCATTTTAGGTGTTATTCGCATGTCTTCTTTTCCAGCTTTGGCATCAGCAAACCCTACCTAGTAACGTACCACGAAGAAAGCATGTGGTCAGTGACTAAGAGCGTTATCGTCATTTGCGACCAAAAGGGTTCGTGATTAACAGTTGAGGAACTGTACAGCGGAGCCATCTGATTCCCGGTTTGTTAAATTAACAAAACTAACTCGCCTAGGGCAAGTCACACGACCCTGCGGACGTGAATCGGGTATCACACGGAATCTGTTCCTTGTGAGGAAACAAACATTGACTAATGCGTCCTTGTTCAACGCTCAGTGTTGAGTACACCACGCGTGTGGGCTGAATCCTTGCCATGTAACTATCAAATTATGGGGACAATGGAGTATAATATCCGGCTTGTGGGACCTTACTGCATAAGGTCTGAATTTCACTGCAGTTGAGTCTTTTGTCGAAGTTTGGCTCAGCCACATTACTCTACGTTAGGTTCAAGTTGCGGGAAGATATGTGCTTGGTGAATGTTCATGGTTCCTGTTGTTTTCCACGAAGCATCAAAGTGGTTTAGCTCCAGAGCCTTCACGTAGGATGATCACGTCAACCTTTGGTGTGAGAACACTTTGTCAATAAAGTCAGATTGCCTCGTAAATAAATAGACGAAGTGGTATGACTCGCCACATTGCAAAGCCTGCCTAGCTCAAGAAAAAACTAACTGCGATTGATAATTTAACTTTCTGTCTCAAGTGTCATCTGCGATTATTTAGCATGAACGCCTAAGCTTGATTGCCACCCGAACCTAGCAGCCTTATGGCTTGACTTTGCTGCCTACATCAAAGCTCCCTGTTCTTATCAAACTTGGACTCTATCTCTCCTAGACAATGACGACAAAGAGCCATGTCAGACGGCGATATGTAAAATTTCGAGTGCATTGCATTCATGGGTAGAACAATTTGAGCGACATTACTAGAGCATGTGATTGTATTACCGCTGAGCTGTGGCATAGCGGTTAAAGGGCTTCATCCTGGCCTGTGAGCTTCCTCCTGCTATAACCATCAGAGAATTTCATTTATCTGCTGTAATACTGTCCGTTGAGTGCAGAGACAAGGTGGTCTACATCTGGGCCGACAGAGCACCAGTGAACGTCCTATGATGGAAGATCAACGAACCCTCTGAAGCCAACACCGAAGTCATGACTGGTTGGACAGTGTGACTGCTGTGACACGCACTAAGCAAAACGTCCAATCCTGTATGAATCACTATGGATGCAAGCCTATTCTGTGTGCGTTCAGAACGAAAACGAAAACGAGTGGTAAGCTAAGGCCTGCAACATGTATTGGACGTGTTACCCGTAGACTCCAATTTAAGCGGAATGCCGCAAGCGAATCTAGAGGAGAAATCATGAGATAGCTGACGGTGAGATCATTTGCAAAAGGCATCGTGCAGTAAGTGTAACCCAGGGTTGGTATGATCAGACCGGCGCGCAGCTAGCCAAATTGAATGAAAGACATGTACAACCCAAAGATTGATCGGCAGGCGCTGTACCGAGACACTCATCATATCCAAGTTAGACTGTTTGCAGTAAATGAAGCTGCTTGTGTGACCAGGTTTGTGGTTGAAACACATGAGCGGTGAGATATCGGGGACATATAGGTTTACCCTTGTATGATGGCCACAATTGGAGGTAAAAGAACCAACGATGACGTCGGTCGTATGAAGCACAATAGATGAGATGTATCCTTGCCAGAAGTCGTGTTTAGTAGCACAGCCACTGTTAAAATTCCAATTACACCTGCCGTATTTGGCATATACTGGTACTACCCAACTTCCCGCGACCAACCCGACGGATCGGCCACATGCATACCTGCGACGTGTGTGTGGCCCCGTACGGCTGACATGATTAAGTTACGGAATCCGATTGGCTCGTATCTCATGCAAACCAAGCCTACGCCCCACCTTTTCCCCAAGCGACTGGTTGGGTAGTCTAGAAGAATAGCTGCTACCAATTGTTCATGTGTGTGCAAAACTAGGCTACCTTATCGCGATGGCACGCGTGACCTGTCGCCCGACATCTGCGGCCAACCAACAACGGCGTCCTCGTCTTGATGTGTTGATATAGCCAAGTGGAATTTTGATTGACATGGAGCACTCTTCATTCGATCTTGAGACAACAAACCAGCTCTGTGTTGCTGCACTCTACGCTGGCATCTCGCCTATCGTACGGGCACCAAGCAAGGACCCTTTCTTCGTCTCAAGAATCCTCGACGGCGGCGCCCTGGGAGTTATCGTCCCTCACATCCGGTCTGTACAGGATGCTCAAGACGTTGTTAATGCTGCCAAGTTCCAGCCACTTGGCCACCGTTCTTCCACCAACGGTCTTCCCCATCACCAATTCCGCTCCATTCCCGCCAAGGTCTCCAACCCAGTCACAAATGCCGCCACCCTAGTCATCCCCATGATCGAGACCCTTGAGGCTCTGGAACTAGTGGACGAGATCGCTGCTCTCGAGGGTGTCGACTCCCTTTTGATCGGCACCAACGACTTGACTGCTGAGATGGGTATCCCCGGAGATTACGAGAACCCTCGTGTCACAGAAGCATACGAGCGAACCATTGCAGCTTGTAAGAAGCACGGCAAGTGGCTGGGAGTCGGAGGCCTTCATGCTCGCCTTGACCTTGTTGAGAAGTTCTGCAAGATGGGAGCTCGCTGGGTCATGGCGGCCACGGATGGCCCTCTTCTTCTCGGCGCTGCTACCAAGAGAGGTGCGGAGATGGCTGCTCTGAATGCTTCAGTTGTTAAGTCACAAGCAAATGGTTCACAGATCAAGAAGGCAGTGACAAATGGTGCAGCCACAAATGGCACTACTACGAATGGTGTAGCTACAAATGGGGCGAGCAGTGGTGTTCCAGTAGCAGCATGATGCAGGCGAAATTGGTTTAGTGTACACAAATTGGTTTTTGTAGGGGTTTCATTACATAGACAATTTATCGATGAATTATATCTTGTATCGACATTGTCGTTGCCAGGATGAACCCAGCAGTGGCAAACAGTCGAAATATCTGTCAAATATCAGACTAGGTCACTACGATAACTAGAGCATACTTAGGGCATAATTTTGGCCAAAGTACCTGAACTGTTGCGTCCTATCTTCGGACCGCCTGCCCCAGGTCCTTGGTAGTGTCAGTTGACTTGCCAAAAGTCAACATTTCCAGTCTAGGCCAGATCAATGCGGGTCCCCATCTCGCACGTGACCTTTAGGATTATGTCCGATAAAGCTGGGGCATCCCCAGATTCCGCCTCCGACAAAACACGCTCCTCGGACTCGTTCCGTGACGCTCTCAATCTCTACCTACAGGATCTTTTTCAACCTCATGATGACCACTGATTGGCGTGAGCTTCCCCGCATCTCGGACCCAAGCCCTGCACGGGCCAGTGTCAGCCCCGGTCCATCACAACCGGCTCCGAAGAACAGTTTGGCCTGTGAGCGCTGCTTCAAGCGGAAGCAGAAAGTAAGTCCGATGAGTTGCCTCGTACGTGCATGCGTTCTGAGTTAACTGGTAATTGTTAGTGTGATCGGCTGCGACCTGCTTGCACTTCATGTGCTGATCTTGGCGTGGAGTGTGTCGCTCGCTCTCAGCAGTTCGATTTCAATGCTGAGGATGCTGGGTTGACACATGCTAGAGTCAATGGGTGAGTGAAGGACACCCTGTTATTCATTCTTGTTTGGGAATGGCAACTCACAACCTGTAGTTACTACGAATCTTTGAAGCGACGTGTCACCGAATTAGAGGATAAAGTCCGTATCGCAGAGCAGAAACATGCCGGGGCAAGACATGCCTCATTCGGCGCGTCAGATGCTCTCTCGCCACTTGACAACAGAAGCCACCGCTCAATTGACGCCTCAATGCCTTCAAATCGTGACAATGAGCCAGGCACAGGAAATGGAGAGGATCAGTCAACCGTGCAAGATACGATGAGTGCTATTGGACTGCTATCCAACAAGGCCATGGCTGAATCTCGTGCCAATACTGGCGATGTACCTCACAAGCTCGCCATCACTGAGTCGATATCAGCGGCACTGGCTGTAGATGGTCGTGATCCTTCAAAAGCATCCTCCTCACAGCCAATGTTCGTGGTAGAAGATCAACTCATTCCGCTGACACGAGATTTAACGCTCAGTCATATGCAGCGTTTCCTTGATTGGATTGTATTTCTTCCATATATCGACGAGGCACGCTTGATGGAGCAATACGATTCCGTACTTGGCTCCAATGACATGACTGGCAATGCAGAAGCGTCCAGACTGCCTCACTTCAATACTTACCTCGCCATAGCGATTGGCATTAGTATGTCCCCAGAGGCTAGCCGGCTCTCGTCTCTGGCCACAAATCTTCATTGTGCAGCTGTGAAGTTGTTGCCTCTCATTCTTCATTCCCAAGAGCCATTCGATACTTTGCATTGTATGCTTCTATTAGCTGTCTTTTCCATGTTCAGTCCCGCTGGTGGATCAACCTGGCACCTAATGGGTTTCATAATGACCAACTGTATAGCCGCTGGTTTGCATAAAACAGTAATCTCGCAAGACCGACTCGGCGCGGATAGTATCTACCGAACTGAATGGCTGTTTTGGAGTCTTTACCTCCTGGATCGGTAAGTTGAAGTGCTTACAGATGTGAATACTTTGAGTAACTGATGGATTGCCTAGCTCTCTAGCTTCATCGATGGGTCGACCCTTCGGTATTGCCGAAGGTGACATCTCAGTACCTGTAGGAAGCTACACGCGCCTCAGTAGTACTCCAACGTTGCTAATATGATTCCACAGATACCTGAAGTAGCGGATGAGAATAACGAGTCCCTATCGGAGTCGTCAAAGGCTAAACTCAACTTCAGTCGACATCTCGTAATACACGCCCAGCTCATATCAGACATGCGTGGCAGTGACCGGACTAGTCCCTTGTTTTCGTATAGTAACCTCTGTTTCTGGAGGGAATTCTCTCCACCAACTGATAACGCTACTTATGCAACCCAACAACCGTTCGATTGCTTAGACCAATTAGCATGCAGGGCGTTAATACTTATGATCAACCCCATTGCCGGCAATATGGCGAACTCCGGGATCGATGCAGAAGACTACGTCGACATCGAAGCGGATACCATTAGCTGCTGTAAGAGGCTCATTGAGAAGCTTTATAGCAAATCAGGGAATGGAATCACAGGAGTGTCATTCCTCGAGGCTTACGATATCTTGGCAGCTGCAGTTGCGTATGTTTACCTCGTGCAACGCGCACCGCAGTCGAATCAGCAGGGATTGACACAGACATTTGAAGTGGTTAGCAAAGCATCTATTCTACTCACGCAATGCTCGTCAAGATTTTCCGCATTGAGCGTTTTTCAACAGTTTCTGCTCGCCCTCTCTACCAAAATTATGGAGGGTCAGACCGGCCTTCCGGTATGTTTACCCCACAAAAGAAAATAAGCATGAAAGTTATGGTTAACAGTCAAGATAGCTGTATCAAGAATCGATCCCTCCGGAGATTCCCAGTCACTTGCGTCGTCTGGTACTGAACTATCCCTCAACGGGCGGCATGGCCGGCTGATCAGCCACTCGCTTTGACCTCCACACTACAGTATGGATATCGTCTCTTTCTTTAGATCCAACCTTGATGATACGCCCTGCCGCATCATTAACTTGACCCCGGACATCCTTCGGACCCAGTCCGTCGACTGTCATACTCTGAGCTTGATTGGCGGATGGTGTCCGACGGGGCCAGTCCGACGCTAACTCCACACTATCTGTACTCTATCTCCAGCTTTATTCACAAACGCGGGGATGCGGGGGAACCGGTAGAGGGTTCGGTTGAACCATGAAGCGGTGGGCAAGGGAAAGGCTCAACAACAACAACTTCTTGGCATATCTTGAGGATCTCACTAGGCAAGGAAGAGCTTTGGGGTGTATAAAGTCTGGTAACCCGGCCGTCAAGTTGTAAGTTCAACAACAGACTCACCATCCGACTCATTCAAGACACACTTACAACATACTCTTTTATCACCTTCAAGCTTCGACTCAGGTACAATGACGGGCTCAATTCACTCCAAGCCTGGCTCTTTGGACATCAAACGAGATGTCGAATACGAAGAGGTTGCTCCCGTGCGGGACGAGATCCTTGAACGTTATGAGCTCATCAGGGATAAGTCCCCTGAGGAGCGCGCTGCCATTGAGAAGTCGCTCGTGCGCAAACTCGATTGGAAGTTCCTTCCAATGGTAACAGCCATGCTGTTGATGAAGTGAGTAACAAAGCGCCCGTTGGTCTGTCCTCATTCTGATTGTCCCTCAGCTACCTCGACCGAATCAACGTCTCCAATGCTCGACTTGCCGGTATGCAAGAAGATCTCCACATGTCTGATACAGTCTGGTCTCTGGGTATCTCCATGTTCTACGTGGGATATATCCTCTCACAAATCCCCGCCAACGTCATCATTGCCAAAGGTAGCCCTCGAGTCTTGCTGCCTTCCTGCATGCTTATCTGGTCTTTCGTGACAATCTGCATGCCCGCTGTCACTCGGGGTTGGGGTTTCTGCCTTTGCCGTTTCCTCGTTGGCTTCACCGAGGGACCATTCGTGCCCGCCGTTTCCTTGATGACCTCGTCTTGGTATACGAAGCACGAATCGCCTCTTCGAATGGGTATCTGGCATGCTGGTAACACCATTTCTCAAGCCTTGTCAGGTCTCCTCGCCGCTGGAATCCTGACCAACATGGAGGGCGTCGCTAATCTCCGTGCTTGGAAATGGTTCCTTCTCATCGAAGGTATGTGCGATGAAGAGCCAAAAACAATGAGCGTACATGTAACTAATAGCTTAGGTGCTGTGAGTATTCTCGTTGCCTTGATGAGCTTTTGGTTCATTCCCAACTTCCCCGACTCGACCGGCACCTATTTCATCACCGAAGAAGAAGCTGCCATGGCGCAGTATCGTCAGACCGTCTCTGCTGGCGGCATCTCAGAAGACGACTCTGGCGACTACTGGGGAGGTGTGTGGATGGCCTTGAAAGACCCCTTCTCCCACCTGTTTGCGGCTATCCACTTCTTCCTCATCATTGCGCAGTCGTATAAGGACTTCTTCCCATCTGTAAGTCTCTCATTTTAGCCAAAACTGGACGTCGGCTAACAAAATGGCAAGATTGTGGCAACTCTTGGCTTCGAGGGTACTACCACGTACCTCATCCAAGCACCTCCACCTATCATTGCCTTCATCGTGACTTTGGGCATCTCTTGGTCATCTGGTCGCAGACTGGAACACGGTTACCACATCATCGCTCCTATCGTTCTCACCTTGATTGGCTGCGCGGTTATGATCACAACCCTCAATGTTGGTGCGCGTTACTTCTGTATGATCCTGCTCGTCGTCGGTCCTTTCGTTGGTCTTAACGTAAGTTATCCCATCACACCAACCCACTCAATCAGTAAGCACAGTTTCTAATTAATGTCTTCCAGATCCAAATCTCTTGGGAAACGACTGTTGTTCCTCGACCCCGTACAAAGCGTGCGGCACTTATTGCCTACGCTAACTGCGTATCATCTGTTTCCCATTGGTTTACTCCATACTTCTTTCTCAGAAACCAGGAGCCTTACTACCAGACCGGCGGTGGTGCTATAATTGCAGGATGCGGCCTTGTTGTGGTTTTTGTACTGATTACCAAATGGTATGTAGCCAAGAAGAACAAGGCGCTAAAGGCGGCAGAGGACGCCGCTGGTGAGCCTGAAGGATGGAGGTTCGCAAGCTAAAAGGGATGATCGACACTATGGTTGTACGAAGAAGGACCACAGCCAGCTTGTACTTTGATGGATGTTAGATAGGTTACGTACTGTTTTATAAACATGTGTCGAGTTATGGTACCTGAGCATGATTGTTGTGCGCCCGTCCTTACCACTGGAAATACTTTGATCGACTGATACTGATGGGGTTGATGGGTTGTCTCTCAAAGATCTTTGACTGCATCGTTACTCTACGGTTACAAAATATTTCCCTTCCTCTTTACTTTCCGAAGCTTTAGATCCAGAGTTAAGTTCCTAGTTCATGTCCGAAGGGTCAGCCAAGGTCACCTTTTTACACAACTTATTCACCCTTTTGCCTTCCTAATAGAAAGATCATCTAGCCTTAGAAAAAATGTCGATTTTATAAGATTGATTTCAAGTAATTTATTAAACATAACTCCCCTGACTTATATGTATGAACAATGCGCTGAAATCGTGTGCAAAAGAAACATGTCTTGGCTAAGGTATGCTTAGTATCCCTTGTATGGTTTTACAATAAAAGCGCCACATCTTAGTATTACATTCCAAAAAGCCCCCTTGCAGACCAAGTACCATATGGCCACGTAGTCTACAATGCCCTTTAAAATAAAACTGGCTGTGTTTCTCCCTGTCTACTTAACTTTCAAAAGATGTCTAAATTTCATTTCGTATCTAAGACTCTGTGCACTTGAATAAGCATGGCCAGTACTTGGAGACTTCCCTCTGATTTCAGCATGTCGGCTATGCTCGACTTGTTAGGCATGCAGAAAATCCACAGGATCATCTTTATTGTTATGGTACTGTGTTTCTCTTCCTTCGTTATTATCTCGTTGTCCAATCTCGATGCTTTCAACGACAGCTTATCTTATCACGAATCTCAAGTTAACGAGGACCGCCGTCTCGCCTTGGTCATGCCCGCTACTTCCCCAAGTCCGAATCTTTGCAAGACGATTATCACCGCGCTCGCCCTAAACTTTCCTAGTCCAGTTCTCATCAACTGGGGGGTAGATTATCACGATATTACACACTGGAAAACGGGCAAAAATCTTCCCAAGATCCCAGGCTTTGTGAAGTATCTTGATAATGTGCTACACCGCGATGCCGATCCGTCAGAAAAGCTACAAGAAACAGATATTGTTGTTATAATCGATGGTTATGATACATGGTTTCAGTTACCTCCTGAAGTCCTTCTTAATCGGTACCACGACATTAATGAGAAGGCTAATCAAAGGCTGCGTAAGCAATGGAGTGGGAAAGGTCCTATGCCTATGCGGCAGACGATTGTCGTAGCGTCTGAAAAGCACTGCTACCCTAATAACCTACAAGAATTCGGTGTGGACGCGCATTGCTTTGATCTGCCCGACAGTCCAATGCGAAAAGATCTTTACGGCCCAGAAACAGACAAAAACTATACAAATTTCCACGAAAATCGATCGAAATGGATCAACGGGGGTTTTTATATGGGTCCAGCAGGTGACTTGAGACGCTTCTTTCGGCGCGCCCTTTTTCAGATGGAGGCTGGTCTGGGCGAGGGTTTGCATTTGAGGAGTGAGCAGGGCATGCTTGGCCAAGTCATTGGGGAGCAGGAACTCTGGCGCAAGTGGAAACGAGAGCATCATATGCCTGATGATGATTTGATGGGGTTTATGGAAAGGGACTTTGAATATCATGTTGGGTTTGACTACGGTCAAGTCACATCTCTTCCGACTATGGGCTCAGGTATCAGCGAACAAGATGACTTTTACGATGGAGCGTTCGTCCGTCTAGGCGATCAGGCTATCCTTGAACAGCATGCTGAAGTTCGTGGTATTTCACCATCACGATTGAGAGGCCTTCCGGATGATATCAAGACGGCACGAAATCCTCTGGCCTACGTCGATCAGGCCGCGAACTGGAGCGACATGCCTCTATACGCCGACTTCTTTACAGAGTCGGTTCCAGTCATGTTACACCACAACTGGTGGAAGTCCAGGCTTGCCACGTGGTGGGATCGGCCGTGGTGGCATCATCGATTACGTGACCTCTTGAGGTCTCGTCTACGAAGGAACAATCGAGGTGAACCTCTATTTATAGTCAAGTCAGAGGGGAGACTTATCAGATACCGATCCGTGGCGGCTGAAACAAAACATAGATATCCACGGCGGGTAAATGAGACAATAGGTTCGAAATTTTCCAAGATGGGGTTTAACAAGGTTTGTCGTTATCCGAAAGATATGGAAATCAAAGAGGGATATGAAACCAAGTGGTGGGACGAGGTTTTCCGTGACAATGGAGGGCCATTTAAGCCCTGATGCAGTGATTTTAGACGCATTAGAACAAACAGCATATAGATAAATATTATATCATTTCTTCGATCCGGAAAAAACAGACTATAAGGTTGGGTGATGAATGTCTGGGCAAATGATCTGATACCGAGGTGACTTGTGATCTCAAGGATCATTCTTGTGGTAGGAAAAGTAAATTTAAGATGGCACTTGGGATATTGAGGCCAGTAGTGGAAGGGACAGCGAAAGAGATAGCTGGTAGAATCGATCTCGTCGAGGAGTACTTCAATAACCTTCTTCTTCGCTTTGCATGCAGCCTTGACCACACTCGCTATTCCGAGTTGAGTAAAGATAGGGAACAATGTGGGCAGATACTCAGGACTCTTGGTAATTAGATTCACCAGAGCCCAATTCGCCCGGGCTAGAGTTTGTCCTAGTTCAAGTTCTGAGGTCAGACCTGACAAGTCAGGATGTGGTGAGCTCAGAAAATAGTGATGAGTCTATGTTTGAATAGCCCATGGGGCCAGATTTTACAACTCATTTCGATGCAGACTTAAACCCTGGGTCTTTGCAAGTTCTCAAAGCAAGGTATCTGCGTGTCTCGTTTTTCTGATCGCTGGTGTAGATCATGTCGGTAACCTCACTAACATCAATCAGACCTTCCCTGATGATAAAGCCGAGATCAGCGATGGCCCAGCCAAACCAAATTCTCAACAAGTTGTTGGCCGTTTATTCATTTCGACTGCGCTGGCAGAAGGTCTGGCTACGGTAATCCTCAATTGTGTTCAAGTATGGGTGTTGCTCGCCTCTGGCCACGATAAGTTGAAGGCTCGTAGGGACTTTTAGGCGATCATGAAACACGAGGGTATGAAGCAAGCTTTCAGGGCTATCGAGGCGACAGAAGAAAGTAACTATAAGTTCCTCAAAGTGTTGGAAGTATTTGGAAGACATGTTGAGCAGAGAGAACGGGTAGATCAGGAGAAATGGCTTGGTATAGTTACCGACGTTGGGATGAGGCTGGGTACCAAGATTTAATGAGTTCTTAAAGCCTAAATACTAGTAGTAGCTATTGCATCCCTCTAATTATAGCTTGCTGTCATCTCAATCTCGACATCGGTACCTAGAGGCAGCTGGTGGACAGCTACGCATGTGCGGCACTAGGAACACCACTTGTCAGTGGAGCTTTCTCAGATTGACATAATACTAGCACTCACAGGCTTCGGGTCTTGAGGAAAGAACTCGTCCCATGCGACGTTGACGGCGTCAAAGTCCTTCATGTCCGCCAGGAAGATGTTGGTCTTCACCACTCGGTCTAAGCTGCTACCAGCAGCTTCAAGCACAGCCTTGAGGTTTTGGAGGGCCATACGTGCGCGATCTGTTACACTGCCAGATACAAGGTCGTCGGTTTGGGGGTCGATACCAATGGCGCCACTGCAATATACCATGCCGTTAAACTTGACGGCTTGGGAAAATTGGGGGAGGGGCGCACAGGCAGCGGAAGTGTAGACAGCTTCGCGGTAAGACATGGCTGAAAAAGATTGGAAAAACTGGGTGACAAGTGTGTATTCAAGGATTCCGTGGCCGTGCAAATAATGTGATGTGTGGGTTAATCAAATGGCAGAAGGCCGAGATTACTTATGCATTTAATATGCGATTATTATATGTTTCGTATTACGATACAGTTCGACTAAAGCCCCAAAAGGTCAGTCTCATTTATGCAATATGATTCCATTACCTGAGAAACTCCACCCATCCTGTGATCCGAGTCACTCTATAGACTATAGACATAGTGTTGCTGGGACTTAATCTCAAGCGCTAACGCCTGAACATTACCAGAGGTAAGAGACTCCGAATCTATGGGCCCGGGTCCAGCCAATCATGTGCTAGTCCTGATCCGGAGTCGTCTTTAGAGTCTTTGACCCTGGCTAAGCAAGTCCAGCCAAAAGAGGTGAGGGCATGTGTAATGTTACTGGTACAGGTAAGATTTAAGAAGCGTAATTTCTGTTATCTTTTCCCCTCCCCGGTCTTCTTGCATAGGTGAGTCATAGCAAGCGTTAATTCGCGCCCATCAGCAAAGGTATAAAGCACACCTTCTTCTAACTTATCCTTCGATTAACTATTTCGCAAGATAAATAAAGCAAGCAAGATAATTGAGATAATCCACCTAGAACCCGTTATACTGCGTAATTTCTCTTCTCTAACCCTCTCTACTTTGTACTGGATAACAGTGATCATGCCGACATTACACGAAAGCGCAGCAGCTTCGGTGCAAGCCAGGGAGCGCATCCGCAAACACATATACGAAACACCTCTTATTCCCGCCAAGAAAATTGGCCAGAGTAACAACGCCAAAGTCTTATTCAAGGCCGAAAACTTTCAGCTCACGGGCTCCTTCAAAGTCCGAGGCGCCATGTCCAAAATGTCAGCCCAAGGGCAAGGCCGATTAATCACCGCTTCGTCAGGCAACCACGGCATTGGCAGCGCTTTGGCAGCACAGTCTCTATCGAAGAGCCTCACTGTTGTTCTTCCAGAGGCGGTCATCGCTGCAAAATTGAACAAGATCAAGTCATATGGTGTTGATGTAATCCTACACGGCGCAGAGACAGGTCTGGCTGAGCAACATGCGCAGAAACTTGCATCATCAGGCACTTATACCTATATCTCACCATATAATGACCCGTATATCGTCGCTGGTCAGGGCACAATTGGACTTGAGCTTCTCGAGCAGTGCGACCACATTGACAATATCTTTATCTCTATGGGCGGCGGCGGTTTAATCAGTGGTGTCGGGTCGGTCCTCAAAGCGTTCCGCCCGCACGTCAAAGTCTACGGTGTTTCTGCTATCAACTCAAAAGCTTTGGCGGAATCAATGGCTGCAGGCCATGTAGTCGAAATAGAGCATCTTCCCACTATAGCCGAGGCTGTAGCGGGTGGCATGGACGAAGATTCAATCACCCTCGGGCTCGCAAGTGAAGTAGTAGATGAGGTTATTGAGTGCGAGGAGGCGGAGATCAAAGAAGGCATGAGGACGCTCGCTTCGGCCGAGAGTATGATTGTGGAGGGAGCTGCAGCTCTGGCTCTCGCAGGTTTCAACAAGATCGCCAAGAGGCTCAGCGGGCAGACCAGTGTTGTGCTTTTGTGCGGGGCTAATTATGATGAGGAGGTGGTGGATGGGATTATATACAGCCCCTCCAAGCCTGCCTAATCGCGGATATTGTATAACATATTAGAAATCGAATAGGCAATTATGACTTATCGTCTATCTCATCCATCGAAATCCGTAGGACTTGAACTCCGTGGCGTGATTTAGTGGGGCAATATTTTCTACTTACTGAGACAAGGGCGCGATCGAGGCATCCTTAACATGGGCATTTCTCTGATGTACACTGTAACATCCTGGTTTCGTATAGCATCGATGTCCTATTATGTGGAGGCCGAGAAATCTACTTGTAGCTATACAATCGATGATTGTACTCATTCACGCAAAATTCACGGTTTCAGAAGATGATGGTTATAGGGCATAATGTGACGTCTATGCATGCCACTAGTAGGCGAAGCTGACAGGACACAAGGGTACTTGTGTGAATTCCCCACTAAATAGGAATGGGAACAGGCAGAAAGGGACTTTGGTATTCAGTCAACGCGTGAATCGAATACTGAATGCCGGGAGCGATTGCTGCCTATGGTATATCCTTCAATATTTATACCCGTCCATCGTATTTAGTGTCCTCCATTCTTTCCAAAGCTCATTCAATCTTTATCTGCACCAATACAAGTAACTCTTCAACATGTCTTCTGATGTCCCCGATGAGACTGGGCGTACAAGTCCTTGGAGCGAAGTGTCACCTCCAGTCATGACACCATGCAGTAATTCTTCTCCCATCGATGACGAGAAGAATTTCGTACTCGAGGTGTCAGGGCCTGCAACAATCGAAGAAGAACCGAATGTTCACAAAGAGAAAGAAGAGGAGGGAAAATATGAGCACCAGGCCGAGTGTGATAGCGTAGAGGGGGCAGAGGACAAGACTGAAGAAGAAGAGAGATGCGAAGAGGAGGCAGAGGAAGGGGAAGGTGAGCATGAAGGAAATGGGCAAGGTGACGACGGAGAGAAAGGAGAAGAGAAGGATAAAGAGAATCATAAACAGCAAGAAGAGCAGGAACAAGAGGTGCAAGAAGAAGCGAAAGAGGAGACAAAGCCTAGGAGGATAAAGGAATGGACTGCACCCCTTGTCAAGCACATTGACCCTGAGTTGATGGATGATGAATCCCCTTCGCGACTGAAGTGGCTTCGTCAAAAACGGGAACATGGCGAGCAAAACGAAGCCATGGATGAGATCATGTCAATGGTTGGCATCGAAAAGGTCAAAGCTCACTTTCTCTGGGCGAAAGAAAGAGCCGAAATTGCAAAGCGTTGGAAAGAAGACATGCGTCACATCAACTTCGATTTGGTCATCCACGGAGGTGATGGGACAGGTAAGCTTCGTAGCATATAACTCGACTCTATTCACTAACGCATGTCTACAGGCAAGAAGAGGATTGCTCAACTCTACACTGAACTTCTGTTTAGCATCGGTGCGGTTTGTCGTCGAAAGTTTCGGACAGAGGACAAACAAGTCATTACAGAACAGGGCAAGGACCATGCAACGGTACGTCTGAACCTGTCGTGCGAGAGATATACTAAACGGCTGAATAGGTGATGTTCTTTCCAAATGCGGAGTGGTTTGAAAGCACTGATGACATGGAACAAGTCATGAGCTACGTCAACAAACGAAAAGATAAGGTAGTCATCATCCTCGCATTTCGAAGCCTCACGGAAAAGCGCGAGGCTTCGCTGGCGGCAACCAGTGACTCACGCCGGCGCTTTTGCAACCGCATCGTCATTGATGATTACGAAAAGGTCGAGATCATGCAATTCCTTAATCGTCTTCTCAAGAAGAAAATTCGATTTGAGACAAAAGCCGCCACCGACACATTCTTGGGAATTGTGGCCCATAGGGTATTGAAGCAGAAAAAGGCCACAGGATCCAGCTTCGACAATGCAAACGCTATCAAAGAGCTTTTCGACAAGACGTTCGACGAGATGTTCAACAGGAAGAAGCAACGTCTTGAGTCAGAATGGATGAAATGGACTCAGACGAATACCCCTAAAGACAACCAGAAGTTGAAAGCTGTCAAGCCAAGGGACGAGTTCACGCTCAAAGATATAGTCGGACCGGAACCATCAACCTTGAAAGGCGAAAGCAAAGCATGGAATGAATTGCAACGAATGATTGGTCTGGACTCAGTGAAAAAGGAGATCAGCGATCTCCTCCATCTCATCGACTACAATCGCCAATGCGAGCAGCAAGGGAAACAGGGCATTGCTATACCCTTGAATCGCTTCATTATGGGTGCACCCGGCGTCGGCAAAACAACTCTTGCAGAACTCTACGCAGAAATCTTGAGCGAAGGGGGACTCCTATCAAAAGGAAATATCATCGTCAAGACCGCATCAGCGCTCATAGGGCAACACACCGGAGAGTCAGAAGAAAAGACAACCCAAGCTTTGGAAGAAGCCAAAGGTGGCATTTTAATCATCGATAATGCTCATATGCTCTACAAAGACTGTTCAGATGGCGAGGATACAGATTCTTATCGACAAGGTATCATCGACACCTTGGCAGCAAATGTGTCTGGGGAGCCTGATGAAGACCGCAGTGTGATTCTCTGTGGATACGCCGAAGAACTGGAGAAGATGGTCCTGAACGCGAATCAAGGCCTTCAGAGACGTTTTCCATTAGAATACGCCATCAAACTCGATAGCTACACCGATGATGAACTCTCTCAGATCCTAGATAAGATGCTGATGGCAGGGGACGGCGTTACTGCTTCAGAGATGGGCCTCAAGGTAGCGAGATGCATGCTGAGCCGAATGCGCACAGGGCCAAAGTTTGGTAACGCCTCTGCGGTGCAGAATCTTCTTGTTCAGGCCAGGATTCGAAGAATGCGAAGACTCAAGAACGCAAGCATAGCGTTTGCTGACATGCAGGGGTACGAATTAACAGCAGAGGATTTTGACCCCGACTGCAAAAGATGGTTCAGTTCCAATACGAGCAACAAGGATCTCTTCCAGGGTTTTGTTGGGTTCGATCGGATCTCTGGCCAGTTTGAGCGGTACCAGAAGATAGCGAATGGCATGCGTCGCCATAACATCGATCCTAGACCGCACATTCCTTCTTCTTTTATCTTTAAAGGACCTCCAGGAACGGGCAAGACGTCAGTACCACTCTAATATTCTTTATTCCTGCTAACAACCTTGCAGGTCGGCAGCAAAAGAGGTCGGAACTATCTTCTACGATCTAGGCTTTCTCTCCTCGGATGAGGTTGTCGTGTGCTCGGTTACAGATCTGGTCGGACAATACACGGGTCAAACGGGACCCAAGGTTAGAAAGCTGTTTGAGCGAGGCCTTGGTAAAGTTCTTTTCATCGATGAAGCATATCAACTTAATGGAGGAGATTCCACATTTCACCAAGAAGCTGTGGGCGAGATAGTGGACATCATGACCAAGCCCAAGTATGCTGGCAACATGGTTGTTATCCTTGCTGGCTACGACGATGATATGGAAAGGCTTCTACGAACCAACAGCGGCTTACGGAGCAGATTTCCGACGATTGTCAACTTCACGTCCATGACACCTGAGCATTGTCTGAAGCATTTAATACAGTGTCTGGACAAGCTAAAGATTCAGATCTTGGACCCAACAGCAGACCAAGACCAACGAGCGGGCGTACTAGAGGTGTTTGAGCGACTGAGAGAAACGGGTGAATGGGCGAACGGCCGTGATGTAGAGACTTTGGCTCAAAGAATTATCGGCCATGTTTTCGTCAAGGAAGCAGAAATTGAGGATGGGTCTGAGGGTAGTGAATTGGTGGTTTCATTTGGAGAAGTGAGGGAATACTTGGAGATGATGCTTGAGGAGAGGGGAGGTGAACTGTAGTCAGCACTCGCTATTCGATATGCTATTCCATTCCATCTACATACCATCTCCCCTTCGGCTAGGACTCTCTCCCAGGTGTCGTCGATTGTCGACCACATTCTCGAGGCATCAAGGCTCGACAGTTTCAGCCGGGACTCGCCGCCAACGTTTTTTACGTCGTCCCTCGTGTCCCAATCTGTGCCCACCGGCCGCTGGGCTCGGCTGACTGGATCTGGCTTAGCTTTTCGTACAGGCTGGTAAGCTCTCGGAGTCTCTTGCTGCAGTCCGGTTTCTAATCCTTGCTAGTGTCCACATTTCGCCGCGGGAGAGACACGACCCTGGTGGTTTTTCCATGACGTCAACAGGTTTTTCACATGTAAAGAATGAGGCGTAGCAGAAACTTGTCGAATTCGGCTGAAGATTGACTGTACAAGGGTTAGCCGACGTAAACCGATAGCTCAATGGCTTGTCGATATCGAGGTCGATGGCTCGAGAACTCAATCTCAAATTGAGGTTAGAGCGTGGCTATGCAGACAATACTAGCAAGACTGGACTCGGTCTCATATTGGCAATACATGTCTCCCAACGCTCTCGTAAGCCTTCATCCAATCCATGTCAGTTCCCTGTTGCTCGGCTTGATCAAGTGTTTCCCAAATTTGCTGCACAATGTCCCACTGTTTGTTGATGTTCCCAATATTGTAACACAGCATTTGCTCCCACCAGTCTCTCCATACGTCGCGCCTGTCTTTGAGGGCGACGCAGGAAGCAACAAAAGCCGGCCAAGTGATTGGCGCTAGAGAATCTCTCGAGTGCATGGTTCCAGACGTTAACCTCACGTCCTCAGCGGCTCGCAAGTGTTCCATGACCAGGTCAGTTTCCTCAACAAGGTCGATCGGTTCGGTTCCTTGTATACGAGTACAGTAGTATATGAGCGCAGCAGAATGCCACGCCTTTGCGTGGTGCTGCAAAATTAGCATGCCGAGGCCATCGCTGCTAGGTATTGATGTGATGTTCTCGTGCTCGAAGCGCCATGATTGGAGCTTATCGCCCACTTCCTCGCAAGCCTCCAAGACATCATCGGGTATGACATCTTCTTTGTCGTGTCGGAGGCGAGCCAGGTGCGCGGCAAGACGACAGGTCTGGTTGATAGCTGCGGCGACAGTTGGCGTAATACCATAAACATGCTCATAACAGCTGCTCGATTGTATGAGCATATCCTCTGCTACAACCAGTCTGTCATTGCGCCCCGTCCACGGAACTGAAGATGGTTCAAAGGACGTTGTTCGAGACAGCATAGCCAGAAATGCGCTTAGCTCGTTAAGCTGTTTTGACGGGCGACTTAATAGCTTCCAACGACTTCGAGAGTTTCGAAGTTGTGATGCAGCTTCTATATGGACACGAAAGTCGTCGCCTTCTCCAGAAAGAACCTAACATTCATCAGTGATTCCTTCTAAGCTACCACATGAGCAAAGAACTTACGCCAATTGAGACAAGGGACAATATCGTTATCATGAGGACTTGATAGCTTGCGGCAGGCGCACCTTCATTAACGGCACTTTGTAGCGACTTCATCGCTTGATAGCGATACTTGGCGCCGATTTCCCGATACCTGATCTGCCGGTGGTCGCAGTTCCAGCGATGAAAGGCTGCAGAAGCCAGTAGAGATTGATAAAGAGCTGTGTGTGCCATGTCGCTTGGGCTTTTTATACGGGATTCGCGATTGAGTATACCTTCAATGGCTGTGGGTAAGTAGAGGCGCCGATATGGGTTCTCGAAATGGTCAACTGGCACCAGAAGCCGAGCAACATGTGTGTTGTAGTGATTCATCAATGAGTTAATCTCCGGATTCTTGAACAGACTTGTATCGATTATTTGTGTAACAGGACTATTTCTTTCGAACAAGGTCAAGGTTGTGTCTGTGGCTGATGTTTCCTGGTGGTTATGTTCGTCGACATCGGGACTTTCTGATGACTGTTCACCAAACAAACCCTCAGCTGATGGCAAGCCAGCAATGGGGGTTGTATCAACTGGGAGATTCTCAATTTCTGTGAAGAACGGAGAGAAGGAGTGGTTAGATTCGAATGGCAAGAACTCTGTATCGAAACCCGGGTCTAACTCGGTGGGCAGGGGTAGTTGGGAACCAATGTCATCAGTTATGGACTCATGTCGCCATTCATGATTCCCTGGTGGTTCCAATTCTGATGAGATTGTATCTGATGGTGAAGACTCAGGTCTGATCGGTATTGACAACTGCTGCGGGATGTCCTTTCTGACCGAAAACGCAGAGAATGGGCCATGAAAAGCTGACAGCTTGTGTTGGGCATTCTCATCGACAAGTGAGAGAAATTCGTCAATCTTGACAGACTCATAGACATGGGAAGTCTGATCTATAGCACAATGAGTATGTAGCCATTATACAAATTATTATATACGCACCTAATTTCATGCTCCTACGCCCTTGGAGTCCAGAGCTATCCTGAGCCTCAGCGAAGGGATCCGACACCCATTGTAGCCTGATCCCATATCCGCCGCATAGAATACCTCTCTTTTCGCAGTTTCGGCAGGAATTCCGCCGTTCATCACATCTGACTTTACGGGCAGCTGCAGAGATCAACAGTCAGATGCCAAGGATTATGGAAGATTGAACATACCCTGTAAAGGTCATAGCACGTGATGCTTTTCGAGCAGGCATGACTGAAAAATGCGTTGCCTTCGTATTTGCGCGATTGTCATGTGGGAATCTGAGCATGGTACTTGAGATCCATCTTGAGCTTACCACTTCAGGCTAACAGTGTTGCTGCCTGAGGCCAAATATCTCACACCAGGCATGAGGTACGCGGATTAAAATCCATACCGGATACCAAAGTAAAGATGTTCATGTCTCGTCAGTCTTTTACAGTTATGGTAACTCAATTGAATGACATGTTAAAACAGATCGTAAGGTGAGAGTATTATAAGTATCAATTCTTAGAACAAATATTCCTCGCTGTAGCTAACATAACTTCATCATGCTGATGTGGGTATATTCTCAGTCTAATTCCACTGGCCAGCGCCGAACCTCAAACCTCGGATATAAATTGAATTGGTGTAGTAATCGTCAAATCCTGTTTATCAAAGCTGAAACATACCCGAATCTCGTACGTCCTCGACACAAGGCATGAATGAAACGTCGGTAAAATTATTTTGGTTGTACTCGGAACGGAAAAAGCAAGTCTCAGAGTCGAGCTGTAGAAGGTGGGGGTAGAGTTTCCCGAGTTTTTACAGTCCAATGAGCAGTCATTATGTTCCAACCACCTCATTTCTTGGAAAGACTGGGCAGACGCGGGAATGGTCACACAAAATGGTGTTTGAAGACTCGGTCGCTCATCCAAGTCTGGGAAGCCCGACATTGGGTCAACATGGAACCAGGTGCAGGACCGAATACTCAGAGAGATTGCATCGGGTTGAGGAGGGACAATTCCTGTTTTCGCAGGATCAAATGTAAGACCAACATCAATGTGAGATGGTGCAATGACCTTGCCGTACGGATGAACATAAAGTGGCTCAGGCTGCATGGCTGTTGCGCTGATTGTGCCCAAGCTTCGCCAGAACAAGCTTTGGCGAAGCGTCTTTGTTGCGCTGAGCATGTAGCGTTGGCTTGCAGGCGAGACATGGATCGGCGGACTCTCAATTGACTTTGCGATGATCTTGACCTTTTTTTTTATTGCCAAGTCTCGGAGCCAACGGGCACGCATCGACGCGCTCGACGTCACACACGCGTTGATCGCGTACTCGATTTGGACTGACCCCGGACCCATGTCATTTCCCCTCCAGCCGCCCAACGTTGGTGGGAGACACGAGTGATGCTACCGGACTTTTACTGAGTCCACTTCGTGGGTGCAGGCCGTTGGTAGTTGTTCGGGAATAATGAAATGGAACGGTATGATATAGACATGCCCTCGCTTAAGTGGTTCTGAGATCAACTCCGGGATCTCAGGCGTGAGCATGTCCAGTTTTAAGAAACGGTGGAGAGCCACGCTTTTGACGCTTCGGCCAATTAAGTGAGATGTTGTTTCCCCCACAAGCGAGATCGTGAGGGCGGATATATGCTGATCAACACATGGCAAGATGATCAAGCGGCCTTGTAAAATGGACCCGGGTGAGTAAAATTTGGAGTCGTAGTGGTCCTGAATCTCTATCTCAAGCTTTAGCGGCCGCGGTCGGACCTGGATTTTCGATAACGACTTCGAAATACCCATCTCCTGCATTTTGTAGGTGCGCTCTAGGGTAGCTTTGTGGTTCGAGAGCGACATAGCGAGAACGGTGGCAGCATCAGGGACGTGGATGATGAGTGCAGTAAAAGATTCGACGGCCGATTCATCTCAATGGTCTAGTAGAGCCGTCAATGTCTTATGATAACTTATACCTATTCCTTTTCTTGCACGTGGCGTGACTCTTCCTCGGAGTTACCTTCCACGAAGTTGACTTCGCATATTCCATCAGTCGATGTTCCAATAAGCTAGTTCGTTTTCGGGTAATAAATCTCAATCATTAATATCCTTCTAACGAGTTCTTTAACTATAGCAATATTTCTTTGTCGCTGCAATGACCTTTGAAGTGCGGCGTTGAAAGTCAAGCTCCTTCAGCCAGCGATTATGCAGAATGTTCCGTTTGTCCACGCACATCCATAAATAAATGCATTGGGCCGGGGGACCGCTGTTTCACTTTGAGGTACCTTGAAGCTTTGATCTCTCAGTTACATCTATGACACTCATAAAGACTGTTGTTGGTCGCATACCACGAAAAGCGGCTGGGGACTGATCATCCTGAGTTGAGACGTGTGGCTTGAGAAGGCTGAACAGTTGCTAGCTATTGAGTGCCAGATGTGGAACTTCCAGCTGATCGAAATCACATGAGCGAGACAGCCGAGCCCGGAGCATCAAAACGGAGACCAACAGTTTTAGAATACGGAGCCAACAGTTTGAGACACTTCTTCCGATGCTTTAGCCCAGCTCAACGCCCGTTTAGAAAACCGTCCCACATCACGCCCCCCTACACTGCCCAAAGCTTGGACAGAAAATTCCTGATCTAACAAACAGGCAGTGAAATAAACATGGAAACGATTGGGCCGTTTGGTCGAGGTGGATACTTGGGAGGATGAGCCAAGACCTGGCGGTTATTACACTCCAACTCTTGAGGAACTTGGTGCATGTGGGGTAAGCGGGGAATCGTTTGTTTTTCTTGCTTGAGAGCAGCGAGAAGAAGCTAACGAGGTACAGAATTTGGATGCCTAAAAGCAAAGGCCTCTCTTTCTCCACAGTCGCCGACGCTAATCTCATCTCTCTCATCTTAGATCGAGCCAGCTCAACAAGTCGGTCAACAACTGGTTATTCCAAAATCCAATAGTCAGTCAATTCGCCGTGACAAAACTGTCGTACAAGGAGGTATTCCTCATACCGTAATAACAATAAAAAATACTTGTTCTCATTGTCAGCAATGTTGCAAAAGTACTACTGTGGTCCCACGCTCCACCCTTTGCAATCTTACCCACACACGGGACCAATTATTAACGTTTCTCCGCGTTGATCCCATGGGGAAGTACTACCACCCCCCAGCTCCCACATCCTTGGCACAAGTGATATCATGCCGGCCAAGACCTTTCAATTGCTGCCTAGGCTTGGCAAGGGTGGAAGCGTCGGATTGCCAAGTTTGAACCCAGAGGGTGTCCAACTACCGACTTTAAATTTAAGCTTATATGTACAGTTGTCTGGTTTGTCGCTTCTTCTTGTTGCTTGTGACTGTCTCCTCAGCAGTGTCCCTCTTCTATTACTCTGTGTATCTGCCTGGTCAAATCTCTTGCTCAATTCTGCGCTCGGTGATTCATCATGGAAGATAAGGAAATCTCCACAGGGCACGGCTCGCCCTATGACGACAAGTCCAACACTCCCCCTCACGAGAAGGGAGGTGCTGAGATTCTAGAGGACGTTGGTCAAGGCCGTCGTCAATCAACTGCCCTCAACATTGTTGAAAACCCTCTCCAGGTAAGACAATGCTGATCAACTTCTTCGAGTGTAGCTACTGACGTGTCGATATGTAGAGCAAATCCACTGCACAAGTCGTCGCCGACGCCCGCGCCTTTGCCGAAAACAATGGCATGTCTGAGCATGCCGAGCTCTTTGGCAGAGCAGCTCTTGTCGCCCGAGACCCCGACTCATTCAACTCGCTCGACATTCTCGATGACGAACGCCACGCCCTTCAATATGAGAAGGATCACAAATGGCACGGCTCCAAGATGTTGTGGTACTCGATTGGTCTCTGTGCCGTCGGTGCTGCTACTCAAGGGTGGGATCAGACAGGTGCCAATGGTGCTAACCTATCGTTCCCCAAGGAGTTCGGTATCGATGGTCCTGGAAGAGATGCCTGGATCGTCGGTATCATCAACTCTATTATCTTCCTTACCGCTGGTCTAATGTAAGTTTGGAATAGTGTCGCACTCACGCCGTAGCCCATATTGACCTTTGCTTTTAATAGTGGTGCTTTCATTGTCGATCCCCTCAACCACTACTTCGGTCGTCGAGGAGAGATTTTCATCACAGCCTGTTGCTTGGTTGCTACACCTATTGCATCTGGTTTCGCAAAGAACTGGCAAGAGCTTTTTGCAATCCGTTTCGTTATGGGTATTGGAATTGGTGCCAAAAACGCCACTGTGCCTATCTATTCCGCTGAAATGGCCCCTGCTCGAATTCGAGGTGCCCTGGTCATGTTTTGGCAGCTCTGGGTCGTTATTGGTAAGCTTCCTATATCCCAGCTTTTGACACATCCCACTAACGGGCAATAAAGGTATCTTCCTCGGTTTCTGTGCCAATGTTATCGTTAAGGATGTTGGTGACATCGCTTGGCGACTTGAGCTTGGTTCTGCCTTCATCCCTGCTTTCGTCCTTGCTGTCGGCATTTACTTTTGTCCCGAATCCCCTCGTTGGTTGATGAAGCACGGACGCCTCTCCGAAGGCTTTGTCTCTATGAGCAAGCTGCGTGCCCACCCCATCATCGGAGCCCGCGATTACTACTACTCCTACCTTATCTACCAGGAGGAGCTTAAGCAGAGCGCCGGCTCTGGCTATTTCTCTCGTCTCTGGGACTGCTTCGCTGTTCCTAGGATCCGAAGAGCCAACTATGGTGCCAGCACTGTCATGCTGGCCCAGCAGATGTGCGGTATCAACAGTAAGTACCACTTGCGATGGATTGGATAGACGATGATGCTAACGCAGTCTCGATAGTCATCTCCTTCTACAGTTCGAGTATCTTTAGAGATGCGGGCTACACCCAAGACCAAGCCTTGTACGCGTCTCTGGGTTATGGTGCCATTCAGGTTGTGTTCACCATCCCTACACTCTTCCTGATTGATACCAAGGGCCGACGATTCTTAACATTGGCGGTAAGCTATTCATGATTTCTGTTCGCCTTTACTATTATGTTGAGACTGACATCCTTCAGACCTTCCCATTCATGTGCATCTTCCTCTTGGCAGGTGGCTTGTCTCTTCTCAACGACAGCGGCTCCCGAAGTGCTCAGATTGGACCAGTCGTTCTGTTTGTGTACCTTTTCACAATCGCCTACTGCCTTGGTGAAGGGCCTGTTGCCTTCCAATACTCTGCTGAAGTCTTCCCCACCATCCACCGAGAGCAGGGTATGGCTTGGGCTGTTTGCATCAACAACACCTTTGCTGGTGTTCTTGGACTGACCTTCCCCACAATGACGGATGTCATGACTCCTACCGGAGCCTTCGGTTTCTATGCTGGTCTTAACCTCATTGCCTGGTTCATGATCTTCTGCTTCGTTCGAGAGACCAAGCAGATGACCCTTGAGGAGTTGGACCAGGTCTTCTCGGTTCCTACCAAGAGCTTCCTCTCGCACGAGCTCTTTGTTTGGCTCCCCTACATCTTCAAGCGCTACATCCTGCGAAAGGATATTGTGCGACCTCCTCATATCATTGAGAAGAGCGACAAGACACTCGCTTAGGTGGCGGAATGAAGAGCCGCGATATTGAAGATCATGTAAATATTGGAGGATTACAACCACGACATAGTGTGATCAAAATAGTTTGGGTTAATAATGGAAAACTCATATTACAATCACAATGATGCGCTTACCACTCTTATTTTCATGGCCAGATTTTCTGCCTCATATGTTATAGAACGCTCAACACTCAACAACTTGGAGAGTAAGGTGAATCATTTCGTCACGATGTCGCGACATGTTTTGTCTCACAGAGGGAGCACTCCGCCTTCAGTTCTGCAAAGTTTGATACTAAGCGGTATACCCTTGGTTCGGTATGAGATACATTGTGATCACTAACTGTGAGTCGGAGATTTTCTGTTAATAGTTGCAGGGCAATACATACGAATCTAATTGATACTCTAATACTTGAAGTTTAAATCTCTAAACAAATTTCTAAACCACGAAACGCTGATCCCATTCTCATCTTAATTCTCACCATACTCGATATTTTATGCCCTCTGAGTTCAAGCTGCCTTATCAAGCCTCTGAGCGTCACACATCTGCTTATAGATACCATCTTGCCCAATGAGTTCATCATGCGTACCAGACTCGACAATCCGACCCTGGAAGAAGACACAAATCTTATCAGCGTCACGAATAGTTGACAAACGATGGGCAACTGCTATAGTGATGCGGTCTCCAGTAGAGGCGGCGCTCATCAGCGCCTTCTGCACAATCCTCTCAGACTCGGTGTCGAGTGCCGAGGTTGCTTCATCTAATAAGATGACGTTGGGATTGCGAATAAGCGCACGAGCGATGGCGATCCTCTGTCTTTGCCCTCCAGAAAGCTGGCTACCTCCCTGGCCACATGGTGTGTTGAGACCTTCGGAAAGAGAGCTCACAAAGTCCCAGGCGTTGGCGGCACGGCAAGCTGCTTCCAATACGTCGTCCTTGACAAGGGCTTGCTCCTCTGTGCTGACGTCAAGCCCAGCTGTAATGTTCTGGCGAATACTATCAGGGAATAGAGTCGGCTCCTGTTGGACCAGAGCCAGTCTGCTACGGTAGAGGCGAGGACTGATCTCGGTGAGGGGAGCTGAGCCGTCGATCTTGATGGTACCACTGATGGGATCGTAGAACCGCTCGAGGAGAGATATCATTGTGCTTTTGCCGCAACCCGAAGCACCAACAAAGGCCACAAATTGCCCACGTTCGATCTGAACAAAGTTAGTTCGGACTCGACTGAGACTCGAAATGGACTCACAGTGAGGTCAAGTCCCTTGATGACTCGCTTCCCAGGAGCAAGCGGGTAAGAAAACTGGACATCTTGGAAGTCTATGGTGGTGCAATCGCTCTCAGGACCCTTGCCCTTGAGCTCTTCCGTTTCTCGAATGAGTGGTTGCAGACCCGTGAGCCAGAAGTAGTAATTTGCAGCAGAGTTGGCCTTGGTGAAACCTGGGGTTCTTGTGTCAGGGTCGATCGGAGCAAGAGAAGGTATATACTAACTGCTCGAAAAGCCGAAGATGATACCGGCAGCTTGACCAGAAAAGAAGACTCCCATGAAAGAGACGATAAATTGAGCAAAGGTGATTTCGCCTTGGGAGACCAGCTCCGACCCAAACCTAGCACAGTCGACGTCAGTTATAGCATTGCAAGAAAAGGTTCACGATGCTCACCAAAAACCAAGGGCTAGAATAAAGAATTCGATAGATTGTGTCAAAGAGTACCATATCATCATGTGAAAAGGCGGCCTAGTTGAGCCTGAAACGGCATTGTCTAGCTCCGCAGTATACCTTTCCATGATGTCCCTCTCAATCGCGAGCGAAGAAACTGTACGAATAGCGTTGACGCTCTCAGAAGCTATAGAAGCACTTGTCGAGAATCGGCTATCGATGTCGGTGTTCAACTTGGTCTCGAGACGTATACGAGAATAGCCCGCTAGCAGCAAGGGGGGCATTCCAGCAAAAACACCGACGAGGCCAAGCTTCCAAGCATAGACGAGGGCAAGAATACTGCTAGCGATGACAATGATGATAGATTGCAAGGCCAAAGCCACATTAAAACCCATGAGCTCTAACACGGCTTGCGACTGGGAATCAATGCGGCTGACGAGGGCGCCAACAGTGTTTTCAGGTCTGTCGAAAAACCGCAAATCTTGTCTCAGCATACTATGCAAGAGGCCCTTTCGAAAATTCTGGCTGAGGGTCTGAAGGTCGGGTTAGCAGGCCGATGTTCTGGTGTGGTTCGTTCGAATTACCTGTGCAACGATGTTGGAACTCCAACCGATGATGAAGAATACCACAAAGGCCCCAAGAGCAACAACAAAGTACATCAGAGAGACAAAATCACCGTCCTTGGTCAAGTTAGGTGACTGGAAGACATCCATGACCTCTGCGAGAAGCAAGGTCTGCCCGGGGTATACAGCAGCTACATGGGATGATCAGTAAGCGGGTAGCAGAGACGATCATTTCATAGTGAACTTACCTCCGAGAAAACAACAGATAAATGTTATCCCATAGCAGGTTTTAAGCTCAGGGGACGATCCGATTATCTTCCAGATTGTGTGTATAAGTCCTGTATGTTTGTAAAGACTGAAGTCTTCCCGATCGATTTGCGAAGAGATGTTTTCGTCGTTAGCAGTATTGTATTTGGCGAGTGACTGAACTGGTTCTATCGCTTCAGTGGACGCGGTCGATCCTTCGTCAGAGTTCCTGTCAAGTGAATCTTGCTTGGTGGTGGAAAGATCCTGGGCGTGAACGAGCTTGGCATAGGTTCCGTCGAGGGCGACTAGATCGTCATGATTCCCTTGCTCAACAATCTTACCCTTGGACATGACTACAATATTGTCGGCACGTCGGATGGTCGCAAGCTTGTGGGCGATGACAAGTGTTGTTCTGTCTTTAGCGGCACTATCCAGGGCCTTTTGTACAATACCCTCCGCATGTGGATCGAGTGCTGAAGTCGCTTCGTCCAATAAGAGAATGGAAGGGTTGGAAATGATGCTGCGAGCGATTGCGATTCGCTGTTTCTGTCCTCCAGAAAGTAATCCGCCTCTCTCGCCGATACGGGTTTCGTATTTCTCTGGAAGACTTTGGATGAACTCATCAGCAAAGGCAAGCCTGGCCGCGTTTCTGACAAGTTCTTCTTGATCTTCTCTAGAACTTGCTTCCCAAGGAGTCCCTACGAGACCATTGACGATGTTGTCAAAGACAGTTCCGTTGAACAAAATAGGCTCCTGCCGAGAGTTAGATCTGCGAGCAAGGTACTGTAACTAGCCCTGTTCCAAGCGTATGAACCTACCTGTTGAACGAGTCGCATTGTGGTGCGAAGCCAGGTGACGTTGAGATCCTTGAGGCTGATTCCATCAAGTTTGATGTCCCCAGAGGTAGGATTGTACCATCTTTCCAAAAGGCCAATGATAGTACTCTTGCCTGAACCACTAGCACCCTATCTTCATGTCAGTCATCCAAAATGTACCCAACCTCAAAGATTGATGCAAGCCTATATATCGTACCACTAATGCTGTAACTTTCCCGGCGGGGATATTGAGAGAGAAGTCGTCCAGAACTTGAATGTCTGGTCTCGTGGGGTAACTGAACCCAATTGACTGAATGTCGATCACACCAGAAACATGAAACGGTTTCTGACCAGATTCGTCCAGTGGGTTAATGTCTGAGACCCTGTCGATGAGGGCAAGAAGCTCAGTAGCACCAGCGGCGGCACGAACAAAAGAAGAAATGTTGGGGGCGATTCCGTTGATGGAAGTCGAGCCGATGACGACAGAGAAAAGCACGCTTGAAGTGTCCATAGTAAGCCAAATGTTAAAGGGCAAATGTGTCTGATACAAGGAGAGAACTTACGTGAAGACTGTGCCAATACCCTCAACTTCTTGGCGAGCAATCATTCTGATACCCTGCCAGAATGCTAAGGCCATGCCAGCGTAAATGACAAAGTATTGCCACCCGAACATGACGCCGTAGATACCACACTTCTTGCGGCAAAGACGTTGGGAATCGTCAAGAAGCGATGTATACTTGTGCATAATTCTCGACTCGAGGCTGAACGCTTTGATAGCTCGGGTGCTCGCGAGGGCGGTTTCGGCGTACTGAGCAGCCTGAGAGAGGATCTTCAAGTTCGGACCGTCAATTCCAGCATCGATCGTGGCCATCGCACCGACAACGACGATGATTGCCGGCATGATGCATATCAGAATCAAGGTGAGTTTCCAGTAACTGGCAAAGGCAATACTGAAAGCTGCGATAAAGGTAGCCAGCGAAGTGAAGAAGAGTCCCAACTTGTCAGCAATGCCGGACTGAATCGACTTTCCGTTCGCGACGCCTTGCATAGCTATAGACCCAGATGTTCCTTGATCGAAGTAGCTGATCTCTTGGCTCAACGCCGCTCGCAGGTAGGATTGTCGGATGTTGTTTGTGACTCGGAAGGAAACGTAGGTAAATAGTGTCGAATAGATATACGTGCATCCTAGTCTTGCTATGCCAATATAGACAAAATAGAGCCCAAAGAGAGTTAGCTAGGCACAGTGGGATCGAGTACGGGGACTAGAGTAATTACGCGTTCTTGCTGACATCAGCCATGAAACCGTCCGGGTCGGTAGAGATGCGCATAGGGTCACTCATAGTATCCAGAAGTTCGCCTATGACAAGATTCATCATTGACATTGCTACGCCAGAGCCGATGGCAGCGAGGATGCCGATAGTTTCGAGTACGCAATCGAGGGGTTGGCAATAGGTGAAGATACGCTATTGTATGCGCTATTAGTATCTTTAAAGCAAGAAAGAACTAGTTTTGAGGATGGGTACCGACCAGGAAGGCGGCGAAACCAGAAGTTTGCTTCCTGGGCTGAGGAGAGGTGGCCGACAAGTCTGGTGTTGTCGCACCAGGCACTTGGTCGGTTTTCTCCATCTTGGCAAGATAGTTGGTCAAAGTAGAAGAAGGAAGAAATGATATGGAATGATTGAAAAGAAACGAATGTTATTTTGACAAGATGGCGCAAAGAGAAGTACAAGAATGTTGCAAGCGCGCCTTTGGACGACGGCGTAAAGGAGTGTAAAAGAGTTGATGATCTTCCGAAATATCGGCCTAAAAAAAATAAAAGAAGAAAGTTAATAGCATGCTTAATCATGGAAGGTGACTGGCGAGCTCTGAGTCGATAAACGCCCCTGAGTCTTGAGTATAATCATGGTCCAAAGTGCGGTGCGGTATACCAAGGGACCGCAGCCGTGATCTCTCCAACTCGGCGTGCGGACTGCCAAGATCCCGCGAGGCCGCACCCCTGGCTCGCACTAACCGTATCTAGAGACCAAGATGGTCCTGCCCATGGGATGATTGGCCAGTCGGACATAAGCACTGGGGCTGGCAAGGGGATGAGACCCATAAGTTACGGCTTAGCGTAGGCCTCTAGGTTTTGCTTGACTTGAATGATTTGCGTCTGCGGCTTGCGGATTTCTTGACTTGCTTCCTCCGTCATCCAGTCGAGTTGAATTGGAGCATTCCCGAACATTAACATAATGCAGATGGCACCTGAAGATAACGAGGCCTCCCTTACCTCGGGTCAGGAAATAGAAGATATCCATCAAGAAAAGCACCAAGAAGGTGGCAATAACGTTCCACTCTCCACAGTTTCAGTAAGCCTGAATCATCCTCAAGCTCGTGCCTCTACTGATCAAGACTCTCTGCCTCCAGTGTGATCGCTGTCGCCGTCGAAAGGTATGCATCTGACACTTCTCTGGATTGTCCCTTAACCCAATCCAGAGCTAATTTAGGCTGCCATCTTAGGTGCGCTGTGACCGCAGACGCCCATGCTCCTATTGCATCCGTACTGGTATTCCTTGCACTTACCCACCAAAGCATAAGCCTAAAGATAGACGGAAGCGAGTATTCATTTCGGAAGAATAGTGAGTGCCATTTGTCTCTTTTCTTCACTGCCCATTGTTGAATCAAAACCGCCCCAGTGAAAAGAAGATTGATGACATCGCGAAAAAGCTGGAAGAGTTTGGCAAAACACTGGGAGCTCTCCAAGGCCGGCCTCAGGCCGGTGCATCCTCTCCTATTCCAATGGCTGGCCCTTCGCTTGTACCTACGATTGAATCAACCGCGACAAAAAGCTATACGACGCCCTCTTCAGCGGCCAATCGTGTTGGAAGTGCGCTACTTACACCGGGGGTGGAGCATCAGGGAGAGTCTTCGCTTTCAGCCCAAGCTACCTTTGCCAACAAATTCTTTGAAGATGCCGTTATCAACAAGCCCGTTGGTACTAGTATCACGGTTGAGATGACAACTGTCCTAGAATCTTTAAGAAAGGCTTTGGGAAGAAATTCATGTCAGCAGGAACAAGATTACTTGTATCCTCACGCTAGACCCCTTGAGCAAGGACTCACCTTACGCAACCTCCCTATGCCACCGGTTGGGACAGCCTTCGTCTGTCTCAGAATGGCTAAAGGTATAGGTTGTCGTACTTTAGAAGCCACGAGAAGACTAACATTATTCTTGTGCAGAAAACCCTAGGGTTCGGTTCTTTTGGAATCATGAGGCAAACTCCGTCTCAGCCTTTACCGAATACTTTCTCAAGGTCTATTCACCCGGCGAAGCCACTTACACTGACCTTATCGTCGTCAACGCGGGGTTATACTGGCTTTTTAGAGAATGCAAGAACGCCACCGCCAATTCAAATGAGAAGACCGACTTTGGGGAACAAGCCATCATCTGTCGAGACAACCTAGAGACCGTTCTCGCCAATCTGCCATTCCATCAACCTTCCACCCCCGAGGCAACCTTTGCTATGATGATTGCTGTATGTTAGACATGACCATGGTTTGAGATTTCGTTAATGGTTTGATAGGGCATATACTGCCTCGAAGTGTGCAAGCCATCTGCTGCATGGAACTTCATTGCGACTGCATCCCACATGAGTCAGACGCTAGGCATACACAGCATAGTTTCAATGTCAAAAGTCGACCCCGAAACTAGGATGCAACAGATTAGAGTGTTCTGGCTTATTTACGTCTTCGAAAAGGGTCTCTCATTACGACTCGGTCGGTCTTCAACCCTCCGTGATAGTGATATCACTATTCCGGTTCCGGATACCGACTCGAGATCAGAAATAGCCTACTTTGGGCACCTGCGAAAGATGACAGAACTGGCACGTTTGCAGGGCAAGATCTACGATCAGCTTTATAGCCCTGCTGCCTTGGTTGAGCCGCAAGCTACCAGGACCATCAGGGCAAGATCTCTGGCGTCGGAACTCGAAGCGCATACGACCAGTGTTGAAGCAAGCGAAGTATGTTTATACCTAGTGCCCCCATTACTAATTGTGCAGGAGTACACCAAACTCGATAGCGACATATGACTTACATGTTCGTAGATACGTTACCTAGAGGCGATGCGCCAGGCCATTGGTAACGGATCTCTCGAGGCCTTCGTATGCACCGCCAAAGTCATCCACTTATCGCTATTCTGTCTTATATACCGCGCCATACCAGCCGAACCGAACCAGGGAACTATATTCGGGCAAGAGTGCATCAATAGTGCACGTAGAGCCCTAGAGGCACACAAGGAATGCATGTCCGTCGTGGCTCGGCTTGAAGAAGATTTTGTTGAGAGCTACGTGAACTGGTAAGTATATCCTACCCCACAACAGGGACCGTTATTTCTGACATGCGATGATTATAGGGCCCTTTTGCTATCTCCCTTTGTTCCATTCATCGTTATTTTTTGCCACACTATCGAGACGTGCAATGAAAGCGATCTTGAACTGCTCAGTGGTATTATAGAGACGTTACAAGCTATCCCGACTGATGCATTTTCCTCTGGGGCAAAAAGGGAATTGCACCTTTTCAAAGCTCTTTACGATGCTGCTTGCAAGTATCTTGAAGCTAAACCCAGCAAGGCTGATGTCAGGTTTGGCCAATGGGCAACTCCCTCCTCACTCATACCATCACCAGTAGGCCAGCAAGCTGCTGCGATGACTCCTACTTCCAGCTTGCCAAGCCAAACAACAGCTATGGGGGCATCATTCAGCGGGAATGCTGGGTGGATTCCCGAGTCTGTTGGGCCGTTTAGTGACTTGAGTACTGAGGTTGATCAGTATGGTGCACAGCTCGGAAATTGGTTGCATATGAACACGGAGATGACAAGGGCCCTCGAAGGCAGTTATTTCTGGGAAGACCTAATGTAATGGCATTCAAGTAGCAAATAGAAATAAGTTATACACGTCCGCCACACCTAACTATTTTTTCCATGTTCTTTGATGTTGAAGACTGTATCTGTATCGGTCACGAGTAATGTGGAAAGGGAACAGCGCCTGTTGTAAGATCGCTGATACTCTTCTCAATTGATAATATCGTTCCATTCAGGTAAGTATAGCATCTCTGGCATTGCGAGTTCATTAAGACTCAAAATCCCACTTTGCCAATGATCGGGCAAGACTGCTTGCACACTCAGCTGATGGCCAGGTTCTCCTTGGCCTGCGAATGGTGAGAAGGCGTTAGGCTGCATCGATGGCTGATTTTGCATGCCAGGGAGCGAACTAGAAGGCCGATCCTGTGACTGAAGGGCTGAAAGAGTGATGTTGGCCTGAGTTATCCCTTGATCAGAGGCTAGAGTCGTAGCGGAGGTGGTGTCTTGTGCCTGAGAAGAGGCTGATGTCTTTGCATTCAGAGCTTGGCGGCGCAGTAGTGCCAGGCATTTCCAAATGCTGTTCCGTCCGGTGTTTTGTGGTACTGTCTGCCCCACTACAGGTAGTTCTTGTGCATAGGGAATAGTGCTGAACGTTTGGTTGACAAGTTCCCACGCCTCCTCATTTTCAGTAGCAGAAGGGAACGCGCAAAGGTATCTCAGGATGTATGCGAGAGCATACCATTGGGTATAGGCTTTGAAAAGCCAAGTGTAGCGCATCGATACCTCACGCAATGAACAGCTCATCCTGAGGGTACGGCAGGCTGCAAGAAACGGGCGGTTTTCGAGACCTCTAAGCCCATCATTGTACTCTTCCTTATGGCTGTGTGTATGCAGCTCTTCGCGGAGCTGTAGCATGAAGTCCATCTTAGCGCACGCCGTGTAGTAGTGAGTACGCGAGGCTTCACGCATAGGCGAAGCCGGCGATAGCGTGAAGAAGTTTGTTTCCATCCATGCATTGTGCTTGCTAATCATTGTGCGTTTCGCCTCAATATCTTGGATCGTCCCGGGATCGCTTCCGTTTCTTGAACCTAACACATCTTGCAGTAGTTTGGTTGACCTGATGTTTGTGAGTAAAAAGGTGGCTTCTGTCCACTCCTTAGACTCTAGTGGAAGAGATTTCATATGTGGATAAAGTTGAGCATCATCGACGTTTAGGGGCAGCCTGGTTCCATGGTCAGGATCTTTGATGGTGTTGGTTAGCCCATGGTCCTCAGATGCTCGGGAATCAAGCAACCAAAGCTGCCACCATAGCCTAAGGCGCAACTCGCTCTCGAAAGGGCTCAATTTCAGGGATGATCCATCGCGGTGTATTCCAATTGATTGCGCTAACCTGATGGCGGTTCCAATGAGGACCCAGACTGCGCGACCATTATCATGAACTCTGAGGCACGTCTTTAATAGTCAACCCACATTCTCCGAAGACAAGAAGATTGGCCTAGACTTACTGCAAAGATGGCTAGTGCCTGTAACGATGTCAAGTTGGGCTCATTCAAAAGATCGGCCTTGATGATAGCCTGATTCAGGCCAATTTTATACCTTTGCAGGCTTGCTTGTCGCGATTCGCCTGATATTGTTGATACCTCTTCATCATATAAACTCGTCATAGCAGCGTAGTAAATTGCAAAAATTAACGCTTCTAGAGATGGGTTTAGTTTTTGGGGCTCCGAAATTATGCTGATCATGGCGGCTTGCATGGTCGGGATGTGAAGGATCTTGAGAACTGGATCTACTCTTTCGGTGTAGATTGTCCATAGTCTTAGACCAAGTCGAGGGTCTGGATGTAATTGGCCAAGATCAGTATCACCGTTCACGAATATGGGCGAAAGGCCGATTGACAGAAGTGGTTCGCTCGATGGCCTAGGTGTTTCGTCATGGATTTCGTGAAGCTCTGGAGGATTGATTCGATCTTCCTGGATAAACATCAGTCTTGATAATGTTGATCAAACATATTTCTCCATGAAACGTACATCCTGGAACAGGTCGAGCAAGTTTGTGTTGTCGACATAATGTGCTCGATTTCCATCTTGTAAAAGCGCCTCCCAAGGTCTAGAACGAGAGCGGTGAAGACCAGACTGTTTAACGGGAGACACTGGTACTGGTTTCTGGGTTGATGCTGGTGACAAAATTCCAAGATTCTCGTCTGAAGGTGGATTCAGGTTGTTCTGATCAATGCTCTTACTCAGCGCCTGTGTCAACAAGATCTCCAAGCGTTCCAGCCGGTCTGAGATATCCTGGATCGACGACGGCTTTCTTGTTTCCCGTCTCGATCCTGGGTAGGCGCACGTGATCCCGGCACGTGTGCATGGCGTGCATGGCAATATTCGATCGCACCGTACTTTTCGTTGATAGCAGCTGACGCATGACCGGTGGCCACGGCGGAGATCAGTCAAAATGGATACCTGGGAAGGCTCTTGGGAAGATTCATGTGACCCATTAACAGCAGTTTCTTTCAAGTTATCCATGTTCGTTTGTTGGCCAACGTGTATACCGAGTTTATAGCTAAGAAACACCGAGTGTTTGTATGATTCAGAGAGTCAGAGGATTCTGTTGCCGCTATGTCCGACTAGCGGGGTTTAACCGATGAGCTTCGGCCCCACTCGGCCCCGAAAGCCCGGCCACCGAAACAGGGACCAGTAGCCATTGATTGGCCACACCCAATGAGATGATGGCCGCTGTTCTTACCACCCGGGGCCGACAAGCCCGGTGTACTTAAGATGCCAGATGAGAGATTACAATAAATATCCAAGCTTCAGCATCTTATAGTTAGACTTGCTTATCTTTCCACTGGTATTCTTTCATTACTATTTACTCATCCACAACTGTATCGTTCATACATACCAAATCTGAGAGATCTAAACCTCGATACGATGCCGCAACCATCATCGTCATCATCCAGTAATGGCTACTGGTCCGAATCAACCGAGCTTGACGAAATAACATGCGTCAATGATCGACCGGCGCCTAACACGCAATGTTCCCAAGATCCAAAAGCTCTGCCTGAAGGGGGCTACGGTTGGGTTTGCGTTCTCGCTTCCTTCTTGATCAACGCCCACACTTGGGGTATAAATAGTGTAAGAACATTATCCAGATACTCTATGCCACGTCTAACTTGGATGATTATAGGCATATGGCGTTATCCTATCGTTTTACCTATCGGACCACACGTTCCCTGGTACCACTGCACTTGACTATGCCTTTGTTGGGGGCCTCAGTGTCGCATGTGCTATGCTCGTTTCGCCTTTAGCCACGACTATGGTGCATCACTACGGGATACGCATAACCATATTCCTTGGAGCAATTTTGGAAGCGACTTCGCTTATAACGACCTCGTTTGTGAGCAGGAACTGGCAGCTATTCCTCTCGCAAGGAATATGCTTTGGAATCGGGATGGGCTTTTGCTTCATTGGATCAGTTGGTGTCACCTCTTACTGGTTTGAGAAACGCCGAAGCCTCGTCAATGGGATTTCAGCTGCGGGATCAGGAATCGGAGGCCTCACGTACTCGCTGGCAACAGGCGCCATGATTCCCCGTCTCGATTTTCCATGGACCATGCGGATTCTTGGAATTATCTGCTTCACGGTGAACATAGTCTTTGGAAGCCTCCTACGAACTCCGCACAAGGTTACGCCGCGTTCCAAAGGAAGTGTCATGAGCTTCTCGGTATTTCGAAATACCCAGTATCTCATCCTTTGCACGTGGGGCATCCTGAGCAGCATAGCTTATGTTGCACTACTCTTCAGTCTCTCTAGCTACTCTGTGGCCGTTGGTCTGAGTCAACATCAAGGGAGTGTCGCCAGTGCACTCTTGAATCTTGGACAAGGCCTGGGACGGCCTTTAGTGGGTATCCTGAGCGACAGGCTCGGGCGAATCAATGTTGCTTTGGGAGCTACCCTACTTGCAGGGGTTCTGTGCTTCGTGTTCTGGGTTTTCGCCAAGTCAATGGTGGCGATTTGCTTCTTTGCCATCACCATCGGCTTAGTAGCAGGTACCGTATGGTCGGCAGCAGCCCCTCTAGCGGCAGAAGTTGTTGGGCTTAGCAATATGCCCACTGGTCTGGGTTTCTTCTGGTTAGCACTAAGCCTACCGACTGCCGTTGCTGAAGGAATTGCTATACAGCTACGGGATGATAAAGGAGATGAGTATCCCTATTTGCGAGTACAGATGTTTGTTGGGGCTACGTATACCTCTGCTGCCTTATGTCTTGCTATACTAAGAGGTATGAGGCTAAAGGACAGGCTACCTAAAGCTGGGAGATGATAATGCACATGGAACAGGAAGTACCATAGCGGAGGAGAAGGCAAGGTTGTAACACTTGCCGCTTACCACAACCACCATCATAACGTGCACCCAAATAGAATTGCTCGAATGGCAATTTTTGGTTTCTTATGCTGAGTAGCCGACGGGTATTTCTTTCCTACCAACACTTGGTAGACAGAAGGATAATGCACAGCTTAAACAACTTGTTAATTCTTACGTGTCTCCCAACTCTTTGTTCCTTTGGCGGCACTATTTCGGCATCTGTTCAGATTTAATATACTTAACTTCTTTACTGATTAAACTGTAGTTTTTGGCTATTGCGATGATGAGAGTCGAGAAAAATAATCACTTCTGGGAGTGCTCGATATGACCGTGGTATGGGAACCTCCAGAGACGCCAAATCTGCTAGCGCCTTACTAAGTCCTTACTAAGGTGAGGTGTTCGGCTTGGCTAGGCATAGGTGCAATACTAGTCCCGAGGCAGTGGCTACAGTGGGAGTGGCAGATATCCCGACCTCGGGTCACACTCTAGCCTGAAACACGGACCTTGACGAAAACAGTATAACGTCTACTTATGAAAATGACCAGGGAGCCAGACTTGTGTTATTTAAGTCGCACGTTGGCAGATAGAGATTGACTTGATAGTTACTTACTCATAATCGTGCTTATTGTAATAAGCTATTTAAGGAATCATCATGGAAGCATTCACCAGGTTCGCAAACGTCATCAATGGCGGCTTGGCGAGTGGATCGCATTCGACTCAAGGAGTTGATCCTTCGACCAAACAAAAGCTCTGGGATGTTCCTGTAGCATCTCCAGATGACATTGAATCCGCCATATCATCTGCACGAACAGCTTTCAAAACCTGGTCCAAGACGACGTGGGCACATCGTCAAGCATCTCTTACCGCTGCTCGTGATATCCTGCTCGAAAACAAGGAAAGGCTGGCGGTTCTTCTTACAAAAGAAGGAGGAAAGCCGGTAAGTGCAGCACTCAAGAACAATCCACGGGTACTAAGTAGAAGCAGATCCAATTCTCCCATATGGAGATCGAGCATTCCGTCAACTTCTTGCAGTTTAATGGTATGGAAGCCGCTCACATCAGTCTAGAGATTGCTAACACTATATAGCTTCGCAAGAGCCGATTGATGAGACCATCATACAAGATGATGATGAACTTACGCTGAGCATAAAAGAAGAGCCACTGGGTGTGGTAGCGGCGATCTGCCCATGGAATTATCCTCTGGTCCTTGCGATAGGAAAGCTCGCTGCAGCTCTGATTACTGGAAACTGCATCATCATCAAACCATCACCATTTACACCGTATTCCATCCTCAAGGTTGCAGAGCTGTTCCAGAGCGCATTTCCACCAGGCGTTGTACAGGCTCTCAACGGAGACCATACAATCGGACCTGCTCTCTGCAACCACACTGGGATCGACAAGATCACCTTTACTGGTTCCACAACCACGGGAAAGAAAATCGCCGAGGTCGCTGGAAAGCTCTTGAAGCCTGTTACATTAGAGCTCAGTGGAAACAGCGCAAGTATCGTCTGTCCAGACGTCGACCCTAAAGTCGTCGCTCCCCAGGTAGCGCTTGGGTCATTCATAAATTCTGGACAGTTTTGTCTTGCCAGTAAACGGGTTTTCGTCCATGAGGATATCTACGATGAGTTTCGGGAGGCCATGGTTGAGACCGTGAAGCAGTGGACTGTGGCCCCAACGTCAACTTTAGAATCAGGTATCATGCTGGGACCCGTTCAGAACCAAATGCAGTACGATATCGTTAAAGGATTCTATGAGGACGCAAGTCAGAATGGATACAAGTTTGCACTTGGATCTCATTCGAGCGAGAGTCAGGATGGTTTTGTCATCAACCCTGCTATTATCGACAACCCCCCAGACAATTCTCTTGTAGTCACGGGAGAAGCCTTCGGTATGTTTCCAACCCTACAATTTTCAATCACTGTGACTTGTCTTATTCGTATTCCTAGGTCCTATTGTTCCCTTACTGAAATGGAGGGACGAATCTGAAGTCATTTCTCGTGCAAATGACACGCCCTCCGGCCTTGGAGGATCTGTTTGGTCGAGAGATATTGAGCGTGCGAGACGCTTGGCAAATCAAATTGAAGCTGGAACTGTTTGGATTAACAGCTTCGAGAAGCCACTTCCTCAAGCTCATCTTGCAGGGCATAAGGAAAGCGGACTAGGTGGTGAATGGGGCCGCAAGGGACTATTGGCTTATTGCAAGTCAAAGGTGACACATTTCTACAAATCTAAGATTTAACCTAGATAGCCGATGGTTCAGTATGCTTTATGTCTTATGTATTCATTCCAGTATCTCCCTCACATCCATCTCCCTAAACTGGGCTATGAGCTCATAGAGTTGGCTCATATCGGAACTATCAATGCTACGAGTTAGTCCAGCTTCGCTGCCAGTAACTCCCGTATTAGAGCTCATATTATTACCCCGACCTCTGTCAAACTGAGCATAGAGAATAACTGCCAGGCACCAATACTCCCTAGTATGGCGATAGAATCCAATCCGTCCGGGGAGCCCTTGGCCGAGAGACCTCGCATTGTCCGTAGATGGCAGTCGAGCGTGCCAAACTTGTATCCAGTTCTTCAAACCACGTGAGAGGTGGCGAGATTGAGAACCACTGTCGAATCCATGATTGTGAAGGTAAATGAGGTTATGGAAAGCTATGTTTTGTATTAGTATCGTAATTCCTCCCATGGATCTGTACCTATGCTTTAGATACATACCGCTAGTGATTGCAAAGTGGTTTAGCAAGTTGGTATGTTCAAATATCCTGACGTCGGTCGCATCCAGCTCCCCTTGCATTATTCTCCTAATCGCATCACACAGAGATATACCCTGATCTATTCGGGGTGAATTTTGGACACGATCCAACCAGATATCCGAGGTTTGAGCATGGAACCAGTCCTCGGGGCTTGTTAGGCTGAACTGCAATTCGCCAACCACCATGCGTGGGGCTGTGTTGTTGAACATGACAAACGCACAGTCGAGCATGAAGACATATACCAACGTTCGAATGCACTCCTCTTTTAGGGAGTAAAGCCCCCATTTCGAATGATCGTTGCTAATGGCTTCGTCGAATGTAGCATTCTGTAATGCGCAGAAGAGGTAAAGACTCCGGCTCACGCAAACAGTCTCGGTGAACCTCGCTCTTCGTGCTCTTGTCATATGTTTAACATCTCCCTCCCATGTCATGACAATCATAAGAGCATACGCCGCACGGATGCTGTCAAGTCGAGTTTCGATCTGAGAAAGCATGGCTTTGTCATTGGTTGGAGGAATTGTATCCTCAGTGAATTCAGGATCCGAGAAGACCCATTCCTCCACGACTTCGAGCCACGATATTGCCCGGTCTCGATCAATTTTTTCAGGACTGACGCAGGCCCCAATGAGTGACAGCGCTGCTATAAGCTGAGCCGGCTTTTGCGTTATGTCGAAGGTCGGCCCGTGAAAGACGGGCCAGTTAGGATACCAGAAATGCCAGAAAAGGCTAACAAACTTTTCAAGGTTCGGCGGAGCGAAGAACCGAGCACAAGAGCGTTCCCTTGACTGGGATGAATTGGCATTGAATGCGGTAGCCGGGTCTCTAGTCGAAAGTGCCCCTTGGATGCCCCGAACTATTTCTTGGGACTTTAACGATAGGGGATGCTCAGAATCTTTAGTGGCATTTGGCGTAGGATGTTCTGAAGCAAAGACGTTATAGTCGCCAAGGCTACCCTCAATCCCTGTCAATTGTGCCCTCCTGATGGTTTTAGTTATCAACGGTATGTTATAGCCTTGTACCATGTTAGACATGGCCCTTTTTCGGGCCAGTGAGTTTCCGATCTCAAATGAGCTTGCCATGCCATGTGTCGATGTGACATGGGCTAGAAACCGAATGTCTAGGCGTAGAAAGCTTGAATCTGTTGCCAAAGGTCTCCAGATCGAACTGTCAACAAACGAATTCCATTCATAACCACTCATCTGTGGACAGTCGACGAAGTTGATTGGGGGGACGTCCAGGGCCTTATCTTCGCCGAGGGAAAGTGAGAAAGGTCCGTATTGAGAATGATCTTGGGAGTCGTCGGGCATTTCGCTGCCTGATGGCCACCAGTTGGCGGTATTTCCATCTGATAGGTTGGCCGGGAAAAGCTCAACGTCGTCTGTAAACGTGTATGGCAATTGACCAACCTGCGTGTTCAAGTCTTGTGGGATGCACAACACTGGGAGAGCCAGAGAATGTTCTCCATTATCTATGAATGATGCTGTTTCTGTCCTCGAAGACCTCGGGTAGGTGCATTGCTGGCCCCGATCGGCGCAGACTATACATGGCGTTGTTCCGCTGCACTTCTTCTTCAGCTGCGAACACCGTAAACATGCATTTAGCTTTCTTCCTCTCTTTTTGGGGGGTAAGACAACAGGCCGAAGTCCTGACTCAATACGACGTTTACAGGTTCTCCAGTGTCGAAGTAGTGCATCCCTGACATAACTTAGACCTGCTTTAGGATGTAGGGGATGAATGACCAACCTTCGGTTGAAGCTCAGAGGGCAAAATTCGCACGTGTACGCACGTTCATTGCCATCTTCAAGTTATTAGGTTAAGTAAAAGTGGAAATAATTGATGCGAGCATGTATAGACCTACGAGATAGTTGATGGCGTGCAAGATGGTCTGCAGGCGCGCACCGTTAGCCAAGACACTACAAGACCAACGCAAGTAGTTTGCCTAGCAGAAGAAAGGCTGGAACACAAGTAAAAATGACGTAAGCATACCTGACTTCGCAAATTGAGCGTAGCAAACCGAGCATTGGAGCTGTGCCATCCTGGCAACAAGCGAGTGGAAGTGGAAGAATCGTAACGTGGGCGGGTCACTCGGGCCAAAGTCAAGGAGGAATTGTGCAGCTGGAACATGGAATGGCTGTTTCAAGGGTCAGTGGGACCACACAGCACCGGCAACCAAATGCACATTGCCAGACCTGAGGGATCCAGTTATCGGTAAGTCGGACAGGCAGGGTGAAGAAACAGAAACTGACGGCCGGATCTCATCTCAAGGAAATCCCACCACCCCCGCAGATTATTCTGCAGCGCCATCGGGAATTCCTCCACCCCCGCATCTTGGAGTGGAAGAACCTGGGGTAAGCTCGGTTATCACGTCGGCATTCTCATCCTCCTGGCGCTAGTCGGGTTCTTACTAACCCATCGAGGTATAGCTGTTACGACCATGTCCTTTCAACCATTTCTCTTAAAGCATACACTACTTTGACAAAACTTGGTTCAAGTGTCATGCTTCATCCATGACGGCCGGAATCAAACAGCTTGAGAATTGGACTACTATTTGCACGATACGAACCATGAGTGGCGATCCAGATACCAGTCATAGAGCCGCTTTTGTTGTTGTGAGTGAAACACATCCATGTCTTAGCGTGATACAAGAAACTCACCTTATGCAGCGCTCAGAATCTGGGTTCAACTTCGAGATACGCTCAACAGAAAGACCCAAGCTCCGTCCATGGGAAGTTCTTGTGAAGCTTTCTGCCACCGGTATTTGTGGTACAGACTTGTCTCTCGCAGCTGGCCATTTGGGTCCATGTCGCGAGGTTCTCGGCCATGAAGGCGTAGGCCGCGTTGTCGAGATTGGCTCTGGGGTAGATCCTAGCATTGTCAAAACAGATGACCGGGTCGGTATAGCTTGGGTCCGTGATGTTTGCGGCCGTTGCTCTTGCTGCCGTGAGCCTGGCGGCGAAACACGATGTTTAGAGCAGCAGAACTCAGGTCGCAAATGGGACGGTACTTTTGCTGAGTACTGCGTGATTCCCAGTCGATATATCTTGACGATACCTGAAGACTCAGATCTACCTGACGAACACATAGCACCTATATTATGCGGTGGAGTGACAGCATACAAAGCTTTGAAGACATGCAAAGCCACTCCGGGAGAATGGGTTGCGATTGTAGGAGCGGCAGGCGGTGTTGGTGGGTTGGCAGTTCAGTACGCCAAATCGATGGGATATCGCGTAGCCGCTATCGATGTTGGACCGCATGCCGAGTCGTGCCTGTCCTTAGGAGCAGAGGCCTACTTCGATGCTTCCACAGCTGACATGGCCGCTGGCCTGAAGAAGCTTACCCCCAACGAGGCTGGAGTGAGGGCAGTTATTGTCACAGCAGGGTCTGGAAGGGCTTATCAGAGTGCACTCGAAATCCTCGCAGTATTTGGGACTTTGGTTTGTGTGGGTATTCCACCGCCTGACCAAGCTATGAGTCTGCATCCCCTTGCTGTAATCGACCGAGGCATTACCGTCATCGGAACACTCGTCGGCACAAGGACAGAGACTTTGGAGGCTCTCGAGTTTGTTCGCAGGGGATCTGTGAAGCCCAAAGTCACTTTGACGAGCTTCGAAGATCTTGATCAGGTTGCGCACAAGCCTGCCACTGTAAGTGCTTCCACTTTCATGCATAATGATAACTAATCATGGCGATAGGCTGGCAAACTGGTGCTCAGATTTTGACGGCTGTAACTCGCGGGTAGCTGGAATGGAATATTATGTATTTGGAGGTTTCCGTAGAAAGTTAGATCACGGTATTAATGCCCCGTACTTGTTTATGCGATGCGACGTTACAGAGCAAGAGATAATAGACACTCACATAGATGGCCATTTCCAATTTGAAGTACTTGGTAATTTCACTCAAAATGTGGATGTGTTTAGTTTTTTGTCGTAAAAGTCATTATGATGTTCCTCGCTGAGTTCTCTAGAGTTCATATAGATTGCTCCTTGACCATGAAGTGACCAGATGCTAGTGGAAGTCAAGCTTATCACTACGGCTGTCAAGGATGAACGCCCGACTCGGGCACATACCACGCTCGGTGGTCCACAAATACTGATGCTTAATCATAATCGTACCATTAATGCTTGAGTAATATGACCCCCGCACCGACGTTGCAGTGCTGTCAGAATTGCCCTTATCATTCGCTCACCCCAGTCGTTTTCTCACAGGTCTGTGCTGAGTGAGAATCTTTTTGAAATAGTTAACAAACCTAGACCAGCCATTACTAACATAATTCGAGCATTTTCGTCTGGTACCTTGGCACCCCGGCTGACGTCGCACATACATCACAAGACGTCCCCCGACCGGACAAACCCCCACCGCCACTCGCCATTGAACACGATCTTGCGAGAAGGTCCACATAGAAGGGTTGGCGCTTGCATTCGTGCAGATCGACAGAGATCTTCCGTAGGGGTGGGCCCTTCAAGCAGAGGAGTTGGTCCCTTGAGTGAATGAGTTGCTTACTACTTGTGTGCTGTCGCGCACGTTTCCACTCAGCTACAGATATATAATTGGGCACAAGTCCAACAGCTTAAGTTCATATTTTCGTTCTTTCCACTGACTGTTCTCTTTATCCAAACTTCTCATTCTACTTTCCAACCCCTCCTGATTTCCTTTCAACATGTCTCACCATTCCAAGCAGCATGCAGAGTCAAGCCGATCCGCGGCCGATCCTATCGTGTTACCCCCAAAGATTTCAAGTGAGACTTTTCACACTTTCATCGCGGAGGCCAAGGGTGTCAGCGGCTCAGACAATGTTACAATCGTCAGTAGCAGGGAGCAATGTACCAAACAGGACTACCTTGATCCAAGCAAGGCCCACGACATGTTCCACATTGCAGGCAAAGAACATTTCATTTCCTCAGCCGTGATCACGCCCCGCGGTGTACCCGAAGTTCAAGCCATCGTCAAACTCGCAAACAAACACAGCGTTCCTCTTTGGCCACTATCTGTTGGTCGAAACGTTGGATATGGTGGGGCTGCTCCCCGAGTTCCGGGGTCTATTGCACTCGATCTGGGCAAGCACATGAACAAAATCCTCAAGGTCGATGTCGATGGTGCCTACGCTCTAGTTGAACCGGGTGTGACATATGCCGACCTTCATCAGTATCTCGTAGACAATAATCTACGTGATAAGCTTTGGGTTGATGTTCCTGATCTGGGTGGAGGGTCTGTTCTTGGAAATACCACTGAGCGAGGGGTCGGTTACACGCCATATGGTAGGTTGCTTCGCTTCGAACTGAACTCATGAGGAATCAGTCATTGACATTCAGATAGGTGACCATTTTATGATGCATTGTGGCATGGAAGGTAATAATGCTCGCTTTTAAAATCGCATGGAACCAACCTGACTCTTCTTTTAGTTGTCCTGCCAGATGGTACACTCGTACGCACGGGAATGGGTGCACTTCCCAACCCGAATGCAGACCCTAACGCACCACCACATGAACAAGAACCCAACTCTGCATGGCAACTTTTCAACTACGGTTTCGGCCCATACAATGACGGAATCTTTACTCAGTCCTCACTTGGCATTGTTGTCAAGATGGGCGTCTGGCTTATGGTTAACCCGGGTGGCTACCAGTCATACATGATCACTATCCCTAGAGATGAGGATCTCCATCAGGCCATTGAGATCATCAGGCCGCTCCGAACATCAATGGTACTGCAGAATGTACCCACTGTCAGGCATGTGCTTCTAGACGCAGCAGTCATGGTATGAGATAGGATACTCCTGAACCTCATGCGAGTGCCGTCGCTAAATCAAACTAGGGTAATCGTGCTTCATATACCACGTCCAAGAAGCCTCTCAACGACCGAGAGATTGACGAGATAGCAAAGAAGCTGAATTTAGGACGCTGGAACTTCTACGGGGCGCTATATGGGCCCGAACCCATCAGGAAGGTCATGTGGGAGGTTGTCAAACAGTCATTTTCGGCTATCCCTGGCGCGAAGTTCTACTTCCCTGAGGATATGCCAGACAACGTCGTTTTACAGACAAGACATCTTACCATGCAGGGTATTCCTACTTATACCGAGCTAGAATGGGTGTAGGTTTTTCCTCTTCCGGAGCATCTTATTTTGTCCACAGAATTATAAGCTGATGGCACACAGAAACTGGCTTCCTAACGGCGCGCATCTCTTCTTCTCACCCATCGCCAAAGTCACAGGCGACGACGCCATGGCGCAGTATAATCTCACTCGCACCCGTTGCGAGGAAGCTGGCTTCGATTTCATCGGTACTTTTGTCGTCGGCATGCGCGAAATGCACCACATTGTCTGTTTAGTATTCAACCGAGAAGACGAAGATTCATGCCGCCGTGCGCACCAACTCATCTGCACGCTGATAGATGAAGCTGCCCAGAGAGGATGGGGCGAATATCGTACGCATCTGGCCCTGATGGATCAGATCGCTCAGACGTACAACTTCAACGACAATGCTCAAATGCACCTCAACACCCTGATCAAGAATGCTCTCGATCCCAAGGGCATCTTAGCTCCTGGTAAGAATGGCATTTGGCCCCAGAACTACAGAGCGGAAGACTTTGCTGTCGTGCCAGCATCGGCAGCACCTGGGCCTCGCCTTTAAGCGTTGTTCAAAAAGGTGTTTTCGTAGGACAAAGAGAAATGAATAGTATCTTGCGAAGAATGAGATACAGTTTCCTGATCTAACTTTATAACCCTATCTATAAGTGTCTACTATCGTTGGAAGATTAATTACCCTTTGTAGACGATTTGCAAATGCCCTCAACTAGTAAAACATCATGAAAATGTCCTCTATCACATCCCTTAACTAGTAGCACCATTGGCGACACCAGTTCCTCATCAGCTCTGAAGTGATAGGTCCAGCTTCCCTGATTGTCGGGCTGTGGCTTTTTGTCTTTTCCATCGAGAACCTCATAGTCTGGCCCTGCTTCTGTGCCTCTAACAAGGCACGATATGTATCGAGAAGCTTGACACCAGGGTTCTTCTCAACTGCCATATCCTTTTCCTTTTCACTGGCCTCCAGTCTCTTGACCCAGTCTTCCAAGCTCACAATCTGCACCCGGTCCCCATAAAAGTCTTTCACAGCAGGGGCCAGCTTGGACCAGTCTACAGCCGTCGGATTGACTCCGTGGAAGTATCCTGAGATCTCGGAGACGGGTTTCGGAGCCGTGACCCCGGCGACGTCGAGAATCAGTCCGGCAATATCCTCAACGGGAGTCCAAGCGACCTCTTGCTGTGTTCCGAGATGGTCTGGCAGAGCTCCCAGATACACCGAGCTTGCAATGAGACTTGGAATAAACTCCTGACGATTCCACATGCCCTTCTCTCCTCGTGGGCCTGCAATCTGACCTACTCTCACCGAAGCAGTGGGAACTAGAGACTTCTCCGCTGCAGCATCCAGGATGAGACTTCCTGCGAGCTTAGAGCGTCCGTAACCCATCTGTGGCAAACTCATATCATGGAGTGCTTCTTCAGGCACACTCTCAGAAGATGACCATCCATCTGCAACACCGATGCTTGAAATGAAAACAATGGGTACTTTCTTGACCGCGGCAGAAGAGAAGTCGACCAGATGACGCACACCGCGGATGGAGCTCTCGAAAGAGGACACACTGATGTTGAAGTTTACAGGCCAAGCGTTGTGGATGATACGATCGACGCTGGCAAGAAGAGCTTCGTACTTAGACTCGCCTAGACCGAGATCAGGAAGCGATAGATCGGATTGTAGAAACTCGACTTTGGAGAAATCGGTTGCTAAGCCACGAGACTCACTCACGGAAGGCTGACGGGAAAGACCACCATCTTCGCCTCGGTTGAGCGCAATGACCTTCTTCACTGAAGGCAACTTACACACTCTGTCAAGCATGTAAGCTCCTAGAGAGCCGGTTGTTCCTGTAATCACAATGGTTTGGTCGGTACTTGAAGGTTCTTGCTTCCTTGTCTTCAGCGTGGGTAGGTTCTCAGTATACTTCGAAACAAGACGCTCAGTTTCTTTGACTTCTTTAGCCTCTTCGTCCTGGTCGGCAGATCCATTTCGAATGGACAGGATGTAGGCGGCTAGGTCCTTCGGTGTCGGATATCGATAAATAACTCGGGGTGCAATTGTCGTAGCATCGACACCTGCTCTCTGCAGTGCAAATTTTAGCAAGTTTGACGCTGTCATCACTTGCAATGAGTCAACTCCCGCCGAGAAGAAGTCTGTATTCGGCTCAAGCCCATCGACTCCGAGCTTGTCTTGGAACAGATGAATGATGGATTGCGTTAAGGCTTGCTCATCACCAAAGTCCAGATCGATGGGAGCATCTCCCTCACCAGCTGCATCGGCCTTCTCGTATAGCGACTCAACGAAGTCACGGTACAGTTTGAGAGTGCTTGCTCGCTGCACAGTGCCCTTTCCAGCGCGGAGAAAGGGAATTGCTGGGTCTGCGACAGTGACAAAGTTTCTAGCAATTCTGCCATGTCCCACTGTTTCCGAGTTTGCTTTCTCGATCAGAGGCCATACGCTTTCGATATATTCCTTTGCTTCTGCGTCATCCTTGGGCAGGGCATCTGGAACGGGCTCAAGAATGAGAGCCGCTTGGAACTTGTCTTGCCCAACGACAATGGCTCCTTTGACCAGAGGATGTCCAGTCACAGTAGCCTCGATAGAAACAGGGTTCAATTTCTCGCCATTAGAGAATACAATGACGTCGTCGGCGCGGCCTCTGTACAACCAGTGATCCTTCAGTGTCGGGTGAGGTTGGAAGATGTCCTTGGTGGACCACTCAGATAATTCAGGGAAAGTGTAGAAGCAGGACTGAACACCAGGGTCCACTGGGTCGTTGCGGCGAACCACAAGCTCATATCCATCTGAGCCATATGGGCGCCAGTCAATTCCCATAACTTGGCTGTCGAAAATGAAGTATTGCCAAAGTTGTGGATCGGTAGGAAAGTATGATGCGTAGGGGAAAAATCTTTATATCATTAGCTCACGATCTAAGTCGGCCATAGGGCAGAAGTACTCACTCAGTTGATGCAATGAGGTTGTTCAAAATGGCACCTCTTTCCACAAGATTGTTGCCTGCCACAGGCGAGAGGTTTCCTGTTATGTGGTTAGTTACCGTAGCGGCAAACGAAGCGAAGGTGCAAAGAACAACTTACCACCTGCAAACGCTACGAAGGAAAGCTTTGTTAGAACTTCAACACCCTCTTCTGATGCTGAGAGACCCTCAATGATGGAAGGAGGCAGCAGGGCGCCATCGACACCAGCATGTGTTAGACAATCCAATGCAGTGTCAACACTCATAGGCTTGTTTGGAAGTGGCATGGCTGTAGGAAGGCCAAGGTATATCGATGCTATTGTCGAGTAAGATCCTGCAGCATGAAACATAGGCATGGCGATAAAGACCCTGCTTGCTCGCTCTGCCCACGCAGAAAAAACAAAGGTAGAGTCTTGGTACTTAGGCAATTTCTGTAAAGTGTCAAATGCAGAAAGCATCCCTTGTCGCACAAAGATTGGCTTCGGGATTCCTGTTGAGCCACTGGTATGCAAAACAACAAGAGGGTCCCATCTAGCCTGGTCGACGGATCTGCTGTAGGGAAACCGGGTTGAAGGAACTCCAAGTAAGTGGTCGACACTGTCAATAGTGACAGCTTCCATTGTTCGCTGGTCAAGGCAGGGCTTCATAGTTGATTGGAATGACTCGGCATAGTAAAGAGTACCACAGTCCGTCGCTTCGAACAGCGATAGTTGAACAGCAGTCGTATTGCGAGGAGAGATAAAAAGTGCCTTACAGCCAGCCTTGACACAAGCCAGTAGCATCATAGGGTATCGGACATCATTGGGGCCGATATAGGCCACTGTAGGGAACTCATTGTTCGAGTTGGCGGTGGATTGTGAGATGTTGTGGGCCAGATAGTCAATGGCTTGTGCGAGTTGCTCGAATGTGACGGCTTTCCAGCCATCCTTGGGATCGGATGATACTGGGATATAGGTGAATGGGCGTATAGGGTCTTCGGACGCGATCTTTTCAATTAGGCTAATCACGGCACTATGCTGGGAAGTTGAAGCGGAAGCATTGTTGGCGTCATTGTGGGTTTGCCTGTTTGTCTCTTCGTGATGCTTGGGTGTTGAAGATTGCAAGTGTCCAGCGCCACCGGAGGCGGGAGCATCAAAATGTTCGATGTTTTGTGTTGCTTTCGCCATTGTATGGTTCTTTGGTAATTGATTGCTAAGTAGTGATGGACGATATCTCCAGCAGCTGCGAGAAGGTTATCTTTATACCTGCCTTGTGCTACTGAGGCGAATATTATCCTCCCGGAGGTATCTCTGGAGATTCTACTAAAGGTCCGATTGCACTGAGTCAAGATGAGTGGTCCAGGTACGCAAGCTATGGCCTCCCACGCCTTTCAGCGCGCAACTATTGGTGCCCTGGGTAAAGATGGCAACAGGCTCGGGTTCTCGGCGTCGAATATGCAAAGAACTAATCCACTCACACCTTACGGCCCGCAACGGACACTAAAATGGCGAGCAGGGGCTAGCACGGCAGTCAACAGGAACCTGAGCCCCCACTGTAAACCGAGGAATCTTGACAAGACAAGCCTTTGATCTGCACCATCTTGATCGTCATCGTACGTCACTAGCTTCTGATGATTGAATGGAGCGGCATGGGTACCTCGTGCCGCTATTGCCGTATTGCCGTCCATGTTTCGGAGAATTTGAACGAATAACAGATGTCGCAAGACTCTGGGCGGTTGCTACTGAAACGCCACGCAGCACCAGTGTAGGAGTGACTCAACAGGGTAGGGAATACAAGTACGATATCTAGGCGTCTGCGAATCGTATGTGGTCAGTCATGGTGAAGAGCTATGGCTTTCTTCATACATTATCCGCTACAATTGGCGGGACGTCTAGTATTCCGCACACCCTTATCGGGTACCCCGACTGAAGCTGGTGATCCAGTACTGACATTCATCATCTATCAGTAAAAACGCAATGGATATTTCAAAATTATGATCAATTGCGCCATGACTGAAGCATTGTCCGTTCTAATTACATTTCCACCACTGTCATTCCGTTACAGGTTCCCTGATGTGGATACACAAGATCGGAACTACCGGCCAAGAGTGGGCATCCTGAAGAGCCGATGTCAAGAGCCGGGCCCAGCTTTTCTTATCTGCTATATCCGAGATGCATGCTGGCCCCACATCTTCTCCGATGGCATTATTATATTACTCGCAAGGTAATGACAGACTTATCTCCAGTTATCTCGGAAGGATTTGCCGGAAATCTAACTATCTGAGCGTGCTGCTTATCAAAAGTGAGCGAGCTCCAACTATTGTTAGTAACACAGCGAAGATTAGACTTCAAAAGAACGCCCTGTAAAGTACCGACATTTTCTTACCAACCACTACATCGCGAAGTTGCCTCTTCAAAACGCAAGGTTGAAGTATTTTCCTATGATACATCAACCCTCATCAAAGCCATAGAATGGCAATGAGCTAGAATCCATGCTTAGCACTTGAGCCATCCAATTGTCCATGTCCCATTGTTCAAGCATAAAATCCGATGCGTTCGTCTGCATTGATCCCAACACTTCTCCTAGAGCTTCTATATCTTGTAACATCTTCTCATGTCCTTTACTTGCCAGATTACCAGCTCTCACTAGGTCGTGCAGAAGGTCCTTTGCTATAGAGTAGGTTATGGGATCAGCGTCTTTCTCATCGAAACTACCAGGTCTTCTTCTGTTGACAGAAATCGCCAAGGAAAATATGGTCAAGCTCGAGAAAAGATGCAAACTATCCCAGAACCCAAATTTGGCTGCAGAAGTTGCTATTAGAACACCAGAAACGGACATATATCACAATAGCTTACCGATTCTTTCACGTTGCCAGAGACCAATCTCGATGGAAAGATTGGACCGAGCAGCGCGGATACATGTATCGCTGAGAACTTTGAGGTTGTGGTCCTGGAACGGCTCATTTAGTTCATCAGAAACAATGTATGTGATCTGTTTGAGGAAGAAAGGCCGGAGTAAGAGAATAAAACACTAGAGTAGACGAGTCAATAAACATTGTACGTCAAATGGGTCTGAACATCTCGATGATGCTACATACCTGTTGCCACCGTAGATACAAAGACGCTAGTGAGCGCATGTTCGGCGCCTGTGCCATGGCCTCTGGCATACCAGCCTCACAATCGAACTTTAATGATGCAGGTAACTCGTGCGACCAATTCTCCAACTTCAATAGAATTGGCCGCACTCGTCTCTCGCCGTCGGGGATATCATCCCTAATAGACTGCCATAGATCGATAAAGATGTCCGCTTCAGCTTTCATAAGCGTCAGTTGAATACGTGCACGAAGGAAATCTGCTTCGAAGAACTGGTCGGCATCTCCCAGCTCAAGCTGCTGGTCACTAGGGTAGTCCAGCTTTATTTGACTGGGCTGGAACGAGGGCAACAACCCTAGCTCACTGCTTGTCATTTTATCTAGACAATAAGAAGTCCAGCAAACGCGTTTACGGTGTTCCTTTTCCAATTCAGAATATGTCTGTGGTGGACATTGGTGGAGTCCTAGTAAGTTACACATTCTAGCACTCATGCCGGCGTACATGTACGCAGCCTTTTTGCGGTTAAGCGAGTATGAATAAAACGTCTATTAGACATGTGTTAGTTAGTACTATAGCAGTTTGAAATGCCATAAGACATACAGCAAGGTTTAGGATCTCAATATGCTCCAGGCTTGGCTCTTCAAAGGGTAGCTTGAGTAGCATCAATGCCTGCTCAAAGAAGGCTGTACCGGGAGGAGGCGGGGGCGTAACCACCGCAACTTGTTCCGGCTGAGAGTCTTGACCATACGGTTGGTTCGTAGTTGGACCCAGATGAATGACTGGAGTATGGTAGTTGACAAAAGTCTCACCGAGCGCGAAGACTATCAGTAATCGACATAGCCATAGCCGGTCCCTTGATTCCAACGATCCCAAGGTCTTATAGGTAGAGTTCATTCGCTCCTTAAATCTTCGTCTTAAAAACCAGTGGTAATCATGGCCCATATATATTTCCATCTGCTCGAGTAAATGGTTCGCGTAGGGGTAAGGAGGTAAGTTAAGAGAGATGGGGGAGTCTATCGCCATGATTAACCTTGGTCATTAGCCAGCCAAGCCGATTCTAGTTAACGTACGCGATGTATCAAAGGTAAGACGAAAGTAATCGTAGCTAGACGAGAGAAGTGGAGATTTCGCGCTATCATTAGCAACTCCTTGCTCAATTGGAGACGGGTCGGAAGCCGCAGAGAAGGTTGTATTGTGTCTTAGTTGATTGACTTTGGCCAAGAATGCTTCAGCTGCTGAGTTCTCAACTGTATGGTGGCCAAAGCCATCCTTTCGAGTGTCTGATGTGATGGTACCCTCATCATCAACTCCGGCGTGAGAGCTTGGCTGTGGGCTATACCGAAGCCTTCCTCGGTCTGCCTCTAGACTTCGTAGGTAGCTCTCCGGAACGGTAAGCAGCTTATCGCGACACGCGTAGACACAGTCAACTTGAGCGGATTGACAGTTTCGACAAGGCCGTTCTTTCAATTAAGGTGAGCGACTCCAGGTGTAGCCTTGGACAAGCCAGGAATGACCTGCTTACCTCTAGAGCATTTCACTTTTTGCTTGTGGCAACGCTGACAAGCCGTACTTCGTCGCCCGCCATTTCGGCGAATTTCGGGTAACGTGGTAGATGAGGCACTCATGTCGTCGCCTCGTCTAAAATGCGACAATGCGCGCGTAGCTGGTCACTGACGTCTGATTAGCTTGTAAGGTTCCCCCCAGCTCGACTGAAAACAGCCCTGATCAATGAAAGTGAGTGGCTGGCAACAGGGCAGGGAAGACGCTATGGGGGAGATGACGTTACTTATTTCCCAAAGCCCACAGTGGGGCCATCAGATACCGTGCGCAATGTCGATGGTCAGCTAACCTACAGGCGTCAGATTTCGATGAACAAACTCCGAATCACATTCGATTTCATTGCCACGATCTTACAAGAGTTGTCAGACTGAATGGAAGTACTGTTTCCATGTTTTTTATCAGGGCAGGAAGGTCAAAAGAGGCCACCCGAATAATTACAGCTTGTTGCAGGGACTACCTACGTGTGCTTTCAGCCCTGTAAGGTCCTGCTTGCACCCTCCGCAAAGTGTCCAGTTCCCCCCCTCCCTTAAGCGCTATAAAATCCTGCCTGCTCTTCTTCCCTAAGATGATCCAGCTCAACGACAAGAAACACACAGTTCAAGATGGCCGTACCAGTCCGAACCGTTCTCAGCAACCAAGGCTTATCCGTATTGTAGGGACAGTGATGACCATCCACACGAAAAATTATGTACGACACCCCTAGACAATTGACATGGTCTTTTGATTTTTTGCTAAGTCGCACTACTAAGCTTGGCTGTATCGGAAAAACAACTTTTGTCAAGGACGATCTTGAGGTGTAGCCATTCGTCCTCCTACGTGGAGTACCTGAACAGCGGACTTCGGTCGCCCATATCTGATAATTGCTGCTCAGTGTACTTGGCCTGAATTTCCTCCAGTGGAATAGCAGCTCGTTTCTGGTTGATACCCTTGAGGATGAAGTAATAAATGATAGGCCAGATAATACCACACACAACAAGCATGCCAAGAGATATCCCGAATCCAACTGGATAAGTAGGGGCTTGTCCCGCGATGTAGATGTTGGAACCAACAATCTGCAAACCAGAAGGTCAGTCATGCAGCAAGCAAAAGAATTGAACATCACTTACTCCTCCGAGTTGAGAAAATGAGATCATGGCACCGATACCTACGGCACGCCTCATTGAACCAGCACAGTTGAGTGCAATCCAGGCTGTTACAGCGGGCGAGATAGGATACAGACCAGCCGTAGTGAGGAATACTCCGAACACTAGGGAAAATGTGTAAGAGGACTTGACACAAGCTAGAATCGAAGGGGTATTTATAACTCACATGTCACTCCAGGTAAGTGAGGATATTGCGAGGTTACCATCATAATAATAAAGCCGCTGTCGGTCATTGTCAATATTTACTAAAGTTGAGAAGATACTCACGCTTCGTTGAAGACTTACCAAGCGGCCAAACTGTTAGGCAGGACGACTGAAAGCATCCGCTGCTTGTAACGGTCCGCTGCCCAGCCCGAGAAGACAGTGACGATACACGCAAAGATGTAAGGCGGAGCTGTCATAGCCTGAGCATTGGCAGCCGTATAGCCTAGGTTGCTGATGCTTTTGTGGCATTAGCGGTCACATCACCTTACAAGAGTCCAGCATTATTACTTACATAGTGGGTAGAATGAACGAATAGCCGTAGACGGTAACGCAAAGAGTGAACTCCATTAGGGCCCTGCGAAGGGTATTAGTATCTCTATAGCCACAATGTGTAATGTAAAATCTCACACAGCATAGATATGGAACGACTGCAAAGATGTTAGTCTCAGTCGTCTAAAGCATATTAGGTATAGGCAAAATGAACATACCGTGAAGGCATCTTTCGCAGCCTTCCATGAAAACTCTTCCTTTTCGGCGATGCCGGTTTCACCACCTGCTGCAAATCGGTTGCGTAGGACCAGGAATTTCTTCTCTTCTGGAGTGAGCCACTTTGTAATCTTGGCCGGCGTGTCATTGAGAACCCAAAGTGCGAGAATTGAAAGAATTAGTGAGAAGAGACCTACGGAAGGAGAGGTTAGAATATGAATTCGTACTTTGTAGTCATCAGGGTATCTACCTTCAATGCAGTAAATGAAACGCCAACCACGAAATCCCCAAGTGTAGTCCAGATGCCCGATGCCGTAAGCCAAGAGTCCAGAGAACGCACCAGCACTGTAGAGCTTATGAGTATTTTGAACCAAGTTTGTGACTTTGTCAACTTACGCAGATGCACCACAGTAGAAGATTGTCATTCGTGAGTGGATCTCAGTAGGCGAATACCAATAAGTCAAGATGAATGAACATCCCGGGAAAATGCCTGCAAGTCTATTAGCCGGGGAACAAGTGGCGCGAATAACCTGCGGATAGCCTCATACCTGCTTCGAACCATCCTAGTACTGTTGTCCTGTCAGCTGGGTACTGTCATGGTTGCGAAGAATGTCGTGACTTACACACTCGAAACGCTGTCCACCCAGCTCTATTGTTCTGCATCGACGAGAATATCAAGACTAATGACACTGTTGCCAAGAGTATAGGTAGCCAGATCTATATCCAAAGTTGTGTGAGACAATGCGGCCGATAGATCGAACGCGTTCGTACCTTGGGCCCGAATCGTTTCAGAGCGATGTTCGAAGGTCTAGTAGGGGTGTTCATCAGTACATGCACTTATCAACATGAAGAACTGGATTGATACTTACACACCACCTGCTGCGTAGGTGACGAAGAACACGGAGAGAGCTGTGTTCCAATCTTGCCCCGTCATTCCCATATCTGGGATCGCACCAAATAGCTTGGCATTGCCTGGGCAAATGTCAGAATAATTGTACATTATCTTCGGGGAAGCACCGGTAACATACCGACATTGGTACGGTCGACATAGGACATTAAGTAGATAATGATCAACTGCGGCAGAACATGCCAACTGTGCTGATTAGTATGACTGACCTCAAGGCCCCAGCCTGAAGGACTGAGTATTAAACTTTGACTTACTCGACTTTCCGAACAAGTAGCTGCAGGCGTTGACCAGTAAAATCTCGGCACAGATCTAGATACTCGTCGTACTCTGTATGCGCATGAACCGATCCTTTGGCGACATCCATCGCAGTATCATGGGCGTCTTCTACAGGAAGTTTGTCGTCGGTAATGGCAGCCATTTCGGAAGAGCGAGAGCGAATATTCAATTCCTTTTGATCAAGATGTAGAAGGGCAGACTCAATGATTCACATCGAGTTTAATGAAAGGCCAGCGGCTCACACCTGATATATACGCGACAAGCTCAACGGCGTTGTCATCCAATCCCAGTCTTGCAGCGCAATAACTTCAGTCCACTTATCTTGGCTTATCTGGGGAAACCCCGTACGTGCGGGGGATGCAGAGCCCTGACAGCTTCAAACCTGATCGGGCGAGTCGGGAAACTCAAGCGAGTCATCTTAGACTCGGTGGTATTTACCTAGTGTGAGCTTTATCGTATTTGTGGCTATATGATTGGCCACATTACTCTCAGGAAGAGGCTAAAGTGAGGGGAATGACCGGAAATATGGGCCTTGTCCTCGATATCGGTGGTATTTCCCGAGAGGACCGGCCTTGACGGTGTTAGTTATCAACCAGTCGGACATATTTACCGCAATGCGTGATCACATTCGGAAAACGGATCAATTCCAGACAGTTGTCTGATACGCTCAAGCGACGATCTTGTTATCATTATTCTGGATCCATCGGGTGGGTATGAGTGTGGAGTACTAGCATCCTCTGTGTCGTTGGAACTTGGCATTGTTTCTGTAGAAGACTAGTATATAATGGCGCCGAAACCTTTCCTTTATCTTCGCATGCGAAAAGACAATGACACAAAACATTATCTTGACATGCCATAATTCTTAGTCTGATCCTACGATTACTTTGATGCGAAACTTCTGACCTTCTACCAAGATGGGCAAGATTACTGTTGTCGGTGCTGGGTAAGCTACTACGGACAAACACCTGAAACACGGATTAACCTGTGCAGCGTTGTCGGTATGGCTGTTGCCAGTATGCTGTCGAGAGCTCATGAAGTGACTATTGTTGCTCGAAACCTCCCTGGAGATGGTGAAAGCCTGGACTGGGCTAGCCCTTGGGCTGGTGCCGTCTTCCTGGGTCTTGATGGCTCCACACCCAGCGAGCAGAAGATGCAAAGAGACTCGTTTGCTTATCTTTGGTCCCTGGCAATCACAGACCCAGAGTCCAGCGTTAGAGTAAGCTGTATCCGCTCATAGCACATGTTCCAAGCGCATTGACTTACTTTATCGTAGAGAATTGAAATGCAAGACTATCAAGACAGCACGACCCTCGATAAGATTTGGTATCGAGATCTGATGCCCGAGGTACGTAGATCTAAGAGTATGGCATCATGCAAAGCCCGTTGACACTTAGCTAGTTCCGCGTGATGTCGCAAGAAGAGCTTCCTAAGGGTGTAATCCTGGGAATGAGTTGTGAGTCTGGCACTTCTATGCTATTCTTTTTGCTTAAATCTCTGACCATTTTGCGGACAGACAAGACTGTAGTTTTGACTCCTACAACATTTCTCCCATGGTTGGCAAAGAGACTCAAGAAGAGTGGAGTTACTTTTCTTCGACAATCGGTCAACTCACTAGCCGATCTCAAGGGACTTGGTCATGATGTCCTTGTCAACGCAACAGGATGTGGTTCAAAATTTCTTCGCGACGTGGCCGACCAAAATGTTCAACAAGTCCGCGGCCAGACAATTCTTGTGAAGACCGACTACAACAAGATTATGATGAGGCACGGTAAAGACTACACATACGTTATTCCACGGCTGGACGGCACGGCAATCCTGGGAGGGATCAAGCAAGTCAACAATACGTAAGTCATAATGTATCTTATCTTGTGTTACATTAGCATGTCATGCTCACACTTACCAGGGACCCTGTCGTGGATGTAGATCTGAGGAACGATGTAAGTAATACCTTCACATCGAGCTAACTACATGTACCTGTAACACTCGTAGATTTTGCGTCGTGTACACGAGAATGCTCCCGAGGTTTTCAAAGACCAGAAGGTAGAGAATGTGGAAATTGTCCGCGATAACGTTGGGATCCGCCCTGCAAGGACAGGCGGTGTGCGTGTTGAGAAGGAAGTCACTGGTGGCCAAAACATTGTTCATGCATATGGTGAGTCTAGCCTCGAACAACTCCTCTATCTACTGGGTAGCATCACTAACAAGGATAGGCACTGGGGGCGGGGGATACGTTTTTAGCTTCGGTGTTGCTCGAGCTGCGGGTACATTGGTAAACGACTATCTCTTCACACCACCAGCAAAGTTGTAACAGTTAGAGCTATAGAGGTACTCAGTTTCATCTTTCTCATACCATAGCATTGCTTCTATCACTCTAGCTGTGCTTCATAACGTGAAAAAAAGGGGAAGCTGTTGTCTTGTGCTATTATTGTTATTTAGTGAAAGTGAATCTTATAGTAGAATACAATTACTTCAAGGAGCGCTATTCCATCAACGACCAAATCCCTTTGCCCTCTTCAGCTCAGCAATTTTAAGCGTCGGATATCTCCAGAGAGAGCTAATCCCCCAGAAACCGAGCATCGCCTTCTTCCCATGGATGTTCAACCTGAACCTGCCTAATCATATCCGCACATTTCCCATTTCTCGGCTTGATATCATAAGGATAATCGTGTAGATGAGCAATCAATCCTGACGTGACACTTATTTCCGGTTCGATATCATTGCCACGCCCATCGACAGCTTTCTTTATGTCAAAAACAGATAAGAGGCGTGAGATGCTGATGAACAGGCTCTCGTCAGCTAAAAACCTCCCGGGACAAACTCTTCGACCGAAACCAAATGAGGCAAATTTAGGATCTGGTTCATTTCGTGGTTCCAGGTATCTATCTGGATCAAAGGATGAGGGATCCGAAAAGATCGCTGGATCATGAAGGAACCACCATGTCGCTGGTAGGAAGGATGCTCCTTTGGGAATGACGAGCTCTTTGTAGTGAATGTCCTCATCCGCCGTATGAACGACTCCCATTGGGGTGACGGGGATCCATCTGAGTGTTTCTTTGATCAAGGCGTCGACATATGGAAGCTTATCGCGATCTTCAAAATGAGGGAGTCTTTCGGTTCCAACAACGGTGTCTATCTCCTCTTGGGCTTTTTTCTGAACATCTGGGAACAGTAACATCGCCAACACGAAACTACGAATGGACGAGACAGTGGTGTCAGCGCCTCCAGCGTACATGACTGCGGCCGTTTGCTTGATGGCGGTCTCGCTCTCTTCATCTACATCGCCATCATATTGCTTGATAAGCGAAGAGACATAGGATGGCCGATGAAACGGCTTTGCCATTTGCTTTCTAGCAAAGCCATATGGTACGTCGACTACCATACCCATATTGGCGTTCCAATCTCGTGCTATGCGCTTGAAAGACATTCCCGGAAGGAATTCCGGGAAACACCGAAGAATCGGCAGGATATCAACAGGCCACCTCATGGGGACAAATGCAAATGAGATATTGTGCATCATTTGCTCTATCAAGAGCGCCAATGGGTCGGAATTATGCGGCTCGAGGCTGTAGCCGTATGTCATCTTAAGAATTATAGCGCTTGCTTCACTGAGTCCGGGGCATTAGCAAAAGGTAGCTTGAGGTGGTAGCTAGTGTGCTATGGCTTTCTTTCTTATGGGCGACTCACGTCTTGATGTGCGCTGACAGGCTCTCAGGGCTTTCCAGGATCCGTAACAGAAGCCGACGCGACTCCACGTCTTGAACATCACGGAAACGCGATACAGTAGCTTTCGTACCCAGCTGCTGATGAACCAGCTTGCGATGGTGTTTGAACGTCTTCCCATAAGGCTGAAAGGTGAGGATCCGGTTGTATCCGCACATTTCATTCCCAAAGATGAATTGTGGTCGTCCCGAAGTCTTCGTAGATGTTTTCTCTAAGATTATGTTTGCGGCATCACGGTCGTGGAGTATAATGAGGGTTTGGCCGAAGATGGAAACATGGCTGATGGGGCCGTACAGGTCTTTGTGCTTGATCCAGTGTTGGTATTCTGGGGTTGTTCCGTCTGGCATGTCTCTGATGTTGCCGAAGATGGGCAAGGGCTTGGGACCAGGAGGGAGATTCTTGTAAGGCTTGGATCGAAGGTAGAGCACCGTAACGGCAATTCCCACCAGAACCAAGAGCGAATACAGCATGATGAAGTTTTCAAGTTTTCACTTGTGCAATAAAGTTGAATGATATACTAGAATCACCAAGTTCTAGTCATTGGAATGAAGACCTTGACCGGAAGAGAGCAGCGCGATATGTAGATATATACCTATGCCTCTGGGACAAAGGCAAATCTATGTGACGTTGCTTGAGGACGCATTATGACAAAACCCTAATGTGCTAAATACCTACGATGCCAGCTTCTTGTTTCACCTCTGCACGAGGATTAGGATTGGGTCAATCCACCTCTTGATTTCCCTCAGCATACCTAATAAGGTGAGCCATACATAAATGTAGAGGGCCTCACTACTCGAATTTCAGGCTTTGTGCATTAAAAACCTGTTGTCTTGCATATTAATCATGGGTTGCAAGTGTAAGCCAAGATGAGGTGCAGCGGCAAGAGATTACTATGCACGACAATATACTTACGGCATATGTAAGAGCGGCAGACGGATTATCTTGTCATGTCATGCATATCGTATTGAGTGCCAGTCGACAGCAATAACACCACCTTTTGGAAGTCCGAGAGACTGCATTGAGCTCTTGCACATGACTGGACGGCTGCAGGAGACGTGTTTCCGCGGTTTGTCTTGCATGCATATTGCATTCGTCTTTTAACCAACCAAGTCCTTTGCAAATTTCATAATGTGTGTACGCGTATGAAGGATGGTGCAGTGCCCGCCTCATGTATGTGACGGTCGACAAGAAGACACTATAGGAAGTAATTGGGGACACAGCAGTGCGGCTTATCAACAGTAATCTCCTAGAAGGGCCCGTCATGACCTCATCGACTTCAAAGGTCGTGATGATCGCGACAGCTAGTAAGCCATTGCCGCATTAAATTGGGTTGTAAGAACTTCTATTTGCCTCTCATAGTTACAAATATGTACTGCATGAATCATAATAGTGGTAATATTTGTGATGCATGCTAAATGTTTCCATAATAAACCCCCGATTTCTGACGGCTCGGGCCGCTCAAGTCTTCCTCTATTAGCCTGAATATGTGATAGCCCCATCCTGTGCCGCTTATGCGCATTTATCAACATACATCATCTTCCCCATTAACACCTTCTTAATAGATTCACATGCTCTACGCAACCACGCGGTCGCAAAAAAACGTGGCACACCAAAGCATACAATCTACAGGCAGTATAACAGACCCTACCCATTTAATTATAGTTTTCTTAGTTTTAAAGGAAGTTAGAAGTGATGTCAAGTCAGAATTAGATTATTTAAAGCATAGATTTTCTAAACCTATATTATGCTTTCTTTTAGATTTAGTAAAGATTAATATGTTATGGTCTTAATTTATTGCTTCTCTCGTCTGCCATTTTCTTTTTTTTTTTTACGACAGCGTGGCAACCCCTCCTCCGTTTCTATAATAGGATTACGGATCAGTCATTATTAAGCGCTGCAACAGTGCGATTGTTACCACGGAAGGAAAATAGCCACGGGAGCCATTATGATGTCAAGCTGTCGATCACTACCAATTGCACACAATATAAGGCCTATAGTGCCAGAAAACTGGAGTGGAAGCTAATAATCAGCAAGCATTTGCCAACGTGGAAAGAGGGGTTTAAGAATGTACTATAATCATTAAGCAAATACAAGTCTTCTGTTATATACATTGAGACGGTCTGTGGATCATATTGTGACTAGGTAAATAACGGTAATAACCGCTTATCGACCAAAAGAGCAGGAATCACTCAAGCCATCAATCCAGAATAGTAATAACCATAGGCATATAAACACCGATGATACACAAACTAAACCTTTCGATCAACATCCTCATGCTCAATGGTCGTCGGCATGTCGCTGCTAAAGACTTTTGACTTGATGGTGTCATCCCTGGTGACATCTGCAGCCTCTCCGTCGAAGATGACGGCAATTTCTTCCAGAGCTTTACCTTTAGTCTCCAGAAACCATCCATAAGCAATGAAGCTCTCAACAACAAGGACTGCGACATAGACAATGTAGTATCTCCAACCAATATTGTCCAAGCCGACCGGGTTCACGTACTGGTTGACGAAGACAGCACACTTTGTCGCGAGTACGTAAACACCCATCCCCTTGGCACGGATCGAGTATGGCAGCACCTCGACTGAGTATGCGACGGGTAGGGGTGAGAATGCTATACAGTAGAAGATTTCGTAGACGAAGATCAGTGCCATAACAGCGACACCCGCAGACTTGGCTTGTGTCTCAGCAAACCGTGCCGAGGCAATGGTCCATCCTGTAAAGACTAAAAGCATGCCAATTGTAGAGATTCGGAATAGAGGGCGGCGGCCGACACGATCGACGAAGAAGGCGCTGGTGAGGGCGAGGCCCCAATTCCAGATGTTGATGAGGCCGTTGACGAGAGCTTGTGTTTTCTTGTCCTTAATTCCGACTGTGTCCATAACTCGAGACAGATCTAAAGAGTTGAATTGTCAGGTGCTATTCTCTTGACTTGTTGGTGGTAAAAGGACTTACAGTAAGAGATCAGTCCGTTGCCAGACCATTGGGACATCAGACCCATACAGACGACGAGGAACATGCGATAGCGGTTACCCTTAGTGCTAAGCATGGATTTCCACGTCGTGTTGCCGGAGACTTCGCGTTGTCAGCAATATTATCGCGAATAATGCGATGGCCACTCACGCTTCTCTTGTTCAATAGCCGCTCGAATTTCTTCGTATTCCAACTCTACTAGTTCAGTCCTCGCACCCTCTCCATGATATCGTGTGAGAGCTTCGAGAGCTTCTTCGCCGCGGTCGTTCGAGATGAGCCATCGAGGTGACTCGGGGAGGAACCAAATAGTTGAGATTTGGATGATGCTTGGGGCCATCTGTAGTAGAGAAGGGATTCTCCATGACCATGTACTTGGAATTACTCGAGTACCATAAGTAATCCATGCAGCTGCAATAGACCCTAAAAACCAGCTATAGTTGTACTAAGTTAGCAAAGGCACCAATGAAACCAACGTTAAGATTGTCTTACCAAGTATTGCAAATAGCCGTGATTGTAACTCTGTCCTTGGGGTGAGAAAGCTCACTGACCATGCTCGGGGACGCAGTTGTGGCGAATGAGAGTCCGAATCCCAAGATGAATCGACTGATGACGAACATGGCAAAGTTGACACTCTCACACTGGATGATGGCACCGGCAATCATAATAGTGCTTCCAACGGTGATTCCCCATCGTCTACCGAATCTGTCGGCAACCCAGGGCGCGATAGGTGTGGAGCAGATACTTCCAAGCGCCATAATGGCGCTCATGAGACCGAGTTGAGATCCTCGAGGGTTGTCGAAGAAATCGTCCCAATATGAGACAGTCTGCAAAGAATTCATCATACTCCCGTCGTATCCAGATGTTGCGTATGACACAACACAAGCTGGGAAGAGTAGAAAGTAGAGTCGTCGACGAGCGGCCGACTTATACCAGCTCGGGGACTCTTTGGAGAGCTCAGAGATCCGCGAAGGCTGGTAAGCTACATCTGTGGTTCCCTGCTGACGGGCTTGCTTTGCTAGCAAGTCCTGCTTGGGCGCTGGCAGACGATTTCGAAGAATGTTCATGGTACTGAAGGAAGACCGAGGGAGATGATGTGAATGGTGGTTGAGATGACCGGGGGGAAGACCAAATTACCCCAGATGGACAATCACCTTATATATGTTTTTGATGTGACAAAAACCCGGGATAAAAGTCTTGCTTTTGTCTCTACGGCATAGCAACCTAACATGAACCTGGTTAGCATTCTCGAGCTCGTGTGTCACCACCCCATGAAATCGATAGCGTTGCAGCCACCTTTGTGCGGGGTTTATCAGAGTTTCTGGGGGATCTCCGCAAAGAGAACATGGACGTGGTACCATTTGTCGGGTCATGCAACGGTAAACTTCTGGGGCGACTTGTGAAGTCTTTGCGAGGTCGGACAATGGACCAGACTCGGGGGCTATATCCTGCGGAGACGACACGGTAAAGCGGGCCAATCATACACCGTCGGGGGAGCTAAATCATATCCCCTCTGAGGTCCGCGACTCATGCTCCACTTGAAATGATTAGGGGCAGCTAAAAGCTTGCCCCGAAGGCTCATGATTGGCCAACGCTATGTCGGGGCAGCGAAATTCCTCCCCCGAAACCGTGATGTCTTCACCACTTCGTCCCTCATCCTCGGCAGGCGGGTCGGTAAACAATCGGCACTCCACCTAACTTTAGGTAAAGATGAAAAAATAAGTAAGACATCTCAGTAGACCTTTATCCTAAATTTTGCTCTAGTTATTATGCTAGCTTACACTAAAGTTAGGTAAAATGTCGATTATTTCTTGGACCGCCTACTCAGCAACCCACGCTATCCACAATTACCCCATACGTCAACGATGTACCATTGGCATAATCATAAGACACCAAGAGTGGGAATGTTTCTGTGACAGGACATGTCATGGGGTATTTAGGTGACGCCCATGCGCGCCCGATCTCTATCTACCTGCATTGCTTTCCTGTTCTAATTCCCAGGACAGACAGCAATTATTCCTTAACAACATGACTACTGGAATTCTGAGAACAGACAGTGAGCGTATCGTCGACGCGAACGGCGATGCTGTTCTTCTACGTGGAGTAAGTCATCATGCCCTTTCTTTACACATACCCCGGTCACACTCCTCAGTAAAACCTTGTGATAGCAAATGCCTAACTTCCAAATCGCAGACTGCGCTAGGTGGATGGATGCTCATGGAGAACTTCATGAACGGCTTTCCCGGACGAGAACATCAAATCCGGGCAGCCCTTCTCAAGGTTCTTGGCCAAGACAAATACGAATTCTTCTTCGACAAGTTCCTCGAATACTTTTTTACCGAGAAGGACGCCGAGTTCGTCGCTTCCCTCAAGTTCAACTGCCTACGTCTATGTCTCAACTACAGACATTTTGAGGACGACATGAACCCTTTTGTCATCAAGGAAGAGGGTTTCAAGCACGTGGATAGAGTCATCAATCTGGTGAGTCCTTCCTGCAGCCATCTTCTTCCAATTACTGTGACTCATTCTGTATTATTAGTGTGCCAAGTACGGTATCTATACCATCCTCGATCTCCACGCCCTTCCTGGCGGCCAAAACCAGGATTGGCATTCCGACAACCCTACCGGATACGCTGCTTTCTGGGACCACAAGCACTTCCAAGATCGAGCCATCAACCTTTGGGAGCACATCGCACGACGATACAAAGGCAACACCTGGGTCGCTGGCTACAATCCCATGAACGAGCCTGCCGATGTTGAATGGACGCGTTTATTAGCTTTTTACGATCGTATCGTGCCAGCAATCAGGAACATTGACCCTGACCATATTCTCTTCCTGGAGGGTAACACGTAAGACTTTTGCTTTCAAAGCTCAGTAATATCGCTGGGTACTAACAAGCACACCAATACAGCTTCAGCATGGACTTTACTGGTTTCGACAAAGTCTGGGACAATTCCGTATACGCAATTCACGATTACTGCGGCTTTGGGTTCCCCAACCGAATTGGGCGATTCCAGGGCACAAAGGAACAAGAAAGCTACATCAGGAGGATGTACGACAGAAAGGTTGAATTCATGAAGAAGCACAACGTACCCATCTGGAACGGTAGGCTATCTCATCGCATACAGCTTATAGTCCTTGGCTGATCTTGTGTAGGTGAATTCGGGCCCATTTACGAACGAAAAGAGTACAACCCGGACTGGGAAGCACAAAACGAAGAGCGATATGATATGCTCGACCGACAAATGGCTATCTATACTTCAGAAAGTATTGGTAGGTTGTTCTGCCATGCTCGCTGAGGACCTTGGCTAACATTTCCTCAGCTTGGTCGATTTGGGCATATAAGGACGTCAATGTCATGGGTATGACCTATGTTTCTCCAGACTCTCCATGGCTCAAGCTACTCGGGCCGATGATCAAGAAGAAGCGTGATCTCGCTGTCGATTCCTGGGCTTATGACGACGCGCACCTTCAAGAAGGCCTCTTTGGTCCATTGCATAAGTGGTTTGAGGATAATGTGCCAGCGCAATACTCCAAGAAGTATCCATGGCAGTGGCGTATGCACATGCATGTATTCCGTGGTATTCGCGGGATCACACTTGCTGAGTACATGATCCCTGAGTGGGCAGATTACTTCAAGGGCAAGTCATTCGAGGAGCTGGATGAGCTCGCGGCAAGCTGGAAATACGAGAATTGCATGCAAAGAGGCAGGCTGAACGAGCTTCTGAAATTGTATGCGCCTATGAAAGCAGGCGATAAACACTTGAAAGGCAGGGTTATTGAGTCGGAGCAAAACTCGAGCAGTGGCTCAATTTCCAAGGAGACATCTGTCTCGGGAGTTGGCATCTTTGAACTTTCGCCCGAAGAAAAGGAAAAGGCCGAACTGAAGAAGCAGCAACAGCAACAACAAGCACAACCTGTGTCGGTTGCAGCATAAATTGTCCCAAGATCAAGTCCAAAATAGAATTAAGAAGAAAACAACTGATTGAATGTTATCCTTTATGTAAACCTACACTACTAAGCATCGAAAGGGTGTAAAACTGTGCTACATAAATTGAGCCCTGTGCTGTGCATAGATGCTTCGCGACCTCAAAGCGCCTGTAACGATAACTTCAACAATACCAAGGTACTCAGTCATCCGGCGTCACTTAAGTTATGGCACGTTGGTTTGGTCTGGCTGTCTTAATCATCAAGAATGAGGCCCAAGCATGTCATATCTATTCAATTAGTAACCTGCCAGATCACCAGTACGGTCTGGGTCCCATGTTTCCGATCATTTGCCGGTTCTTGGTATTCTGTTCTGCCGAGCCGTGTCGAGGTTTTCCAACACCTTGATATGCCACTCGAATTGGGCCACGCTTTGGCTGAACCGCAACAGGTTCCTTTTGCCGAGCACAATAACTTCTTCCACGTCCTTGGGCAGCATCTCACTGAAAACTGGAAATATTGTTGATATCATCAATATGATAGTCATGGTAAAGGTCCTTGTGGAAAGGTTTTTTGTCAGCAACCGTCGCTTCTGGTCACGCTTTTGACTTACACCATGCCAGTTGGAAACAAACATGTCAAACTATTCGCTGTTTCCACATCAAATACTTTAATGAAGCCCATGCACCCATCCAAACAAGATTTGGATTTCTTTAGAACCGCTTCTTTGCAAGGGTGCGTCTCGAAATTGTCGATGTTGAGAACGATAAATTCGATGAATGGCCGGTGAATGATGTATTGCCCCGCGTAATATCGTCCCTTGAGCCTAAGAATGTTCCATGAGTTGTTACCGGTCGGTAAACCTTGGATACGCGCTGTTGGTGATTGAAGACTTGCAGGGGAACTTGAATCAGTTCCTGTCATAGGGACGTCTTGTGAGGAAGCGGTCAGAAGAAAATCGGGTAGATTGCGATAAATGGCAGAATGATGCGACCAGAGATCATCTGAGATCCTGAGAAGCCAAGACGCGTAGTTGGACCTTCTCGTCCTAAATTTTTCCTTGTCGTCATAGACTACACTGTTGACTGTGTTTAAGAAGCGTCTGATGGCCGAATTGGTTGTTATCTGGAAGGCTACCAGTTCTTCTTGACTTCGGATTGAACATAGTTCAGATGACTCTTGCCCGGAAGGGGAAACTGGATGGTTCTCTGTAGTGAAAGCAGGATATGGAATTTTGTTCTCGTATCTTGCGATGCCAGAGGGCGACACGACTGATATTTCGGAAATAAAATCACATTCGTAAATGAAGGAGATCCAATACAATCGCCGAAACGCGTCCGGGATGGATTGGCTCTTTGCGTATGATCGAGCCATGCTCTCACACTTGACAGCCGCAGTATGTGCCCACTGAAAGGCTTCGGCCACAAGACCGCACGCCCCCATGAATATGCTACAGAAGTTCAGACAGTATTCCTAAGACTAAGACAGCGACTCACCTTGCTAGCATGCTGCTTTGCGCAGCCGCGAGTGACATATCAGTCGACATGTATCCTAACACGAGCCTTGCTTTATCCCATATATGGTACCTTAGCCGTTCTTGTGTATGGGTAGAGTCGTCCGACCTTGATGGAGGTCGATGGTTGTCACCGTTTCCGTCGAGGCGGATATTCGATTGACCACTAGAACTAAGCAGCGCGAGACAAAGAACGACAAGAAGCAGTCCATACTGAGGTATTTCAACGATACTGATCTGGTCTTGACCATATGCCTCTCTCGCTGCTACAGCATCAAAGATCTCGAGGAGGTCGCTTTTCAGTAACAGTGGAAAGAAAATGTTGATCTCGGCAAAATAAAGGTGAATTAACTCGCGAAGCTGCAACACCATGTCATCCAGCGAAGTGTGGAACGTTTCTGCATTGTCGAATAATCTCCATGAAAGAGGGGGATGTGACGTCGTAGAAGGATGAGAGTTACTTGGCCGATGCTCGAAAAAGATATCGGTTGCATCAGTGTGAGTTTGAAGATCTTGCCCGTCTTTGCCCATCTCTGATAAAAGTTCTTGTACGAGGCTCCACGAGAAGACGTGATTTGCGTTTGCGGTATGTGATAGAGGTATTTGAACTTCGAACACAGGTTCTTGCGCTATGACAGTTGAGTCGGGCGAGATGTCTGACTGTCGTTCAACTTGCTCAGCCAGCCTTGGCTGGTCTGTAGCTGGAACCTGAGTATGTGAAGGGCTTTCTCGGGACGATGGAGCTGAAGAAGAAAGAATCCGATCTTCGAGAAGCTGCATTCTCTCTAGGAGAACTTGAGTATTATAGTCAATTTTTGGTTGTCTTGCATCACGATACACGCAATCGACGTTCTGCGAGGCGCAGAGTCCACACCTAGGCTGGACAGCATCGCAACGCGTCTTGCGCATACGACAGTTGACACATGCTTGTATAACCCGCCGACGGTTGGGGAATTGGCTGTATGACATATTTATTGATAGGGGACTCTGAGAGTTAACAGTACAAAATGCGACGAGTCTAGACCAAGAGTGGCATTGACTTCAACAGACAGGCGGTGAAGGATGGCAATATCAGAATGAAGTTTAGCAACCTTACCTAATTTCCAAACCCCCAAAAAAATGCAGGAATAATTTCTTTAGCCTGCTTTCTAATCTCAGCTGCTTGGATTTAAGGAGCAGTACCGTGTACGGAGTATTTCAGATACTATATGAGTTAGTGTAGTTTGTTGAGATATTGAGAGTGGAGGTGTAATCCAGCCCCTAACTGAATGCGAACCATACATGGATGGGGTAGGGTCGTATTTGAGTCATGAGACACTGACAGTAAGGGGTCTGTGTGATGCCAGATAGGAGCTGTGAATGAGATGTCCGATTACGACAGTCAATACTAAAGAGGTATTGATTCTTGTCCTTTGGAAAGGGTTTATTGTAGTGATCACATAATGCTAGAATAGGCTCTTTCTACATTGAGATCTCCTAAAAACCGACTCTCTACTTGAAATAAAAAATGATCACAAAATAATAGGCTTAGGATAGAGAATAATATTTAATGTTGAATAGCTTTGAAATCCTCATTATTGATGAGTACAGGGCAATCCGAGTCAACGTCTTGAAATTTAAGGAGCGACAATGTTTTTCTCATTCGGGGTTCACTAAGCTCGACGCACTAGCTACGTAACTGATTCTGCTACCAACGGATAACCTTCTTCGGGAAATACTCGTCAATAAGGTCCTGATAATATGGCTGTCAAAAAGTATCGGGTCAGTATGAGTAGCTGCAAAGGGGTATAACTTTCATACCTTAAGGGCCTCAGCGTCGGGAGAGTCGTCCGACTTCGAATACAAATCATAAGGGTTAAATGCTTTGACGGCCTCAAGCATCTTTTTGTCGTGCTCATTCATCAACTCGTGGTAAGCACCCTCTCGGTGCCACGGATAAAAAGAATGGTAGCGAATCATGGCCAAGCCTTCATCGGGAATAGTAGACTGATCCTTGACGATGTGATAGAGATACTCATCATGTCCCCATGAGAGCATAACATTATCTAGTCCACAACCGGGGGTATAAATACCATGCTTGGTACTATAGATAGGGTTGTTGTAATCCTCGTTGTTCTTGAAGGACTCCGTTCCAAAAATGATGCGATCGTCAAAGGCACAGCCAACAGCGAATGTGTCACCGACGACATCCCACTGACCCTGAGCGCCATAGAAGAATAGAAGCTTGCCGAGATCATGGATGAGACCGACAAGTTGCATCCAACGAGGTTTACCATCTTTGCGAAGGGCCTCAGCAGTTTGAAGCAGATGCGTCATCTGTGACTCAGACGTGTCGGGGTCACACTCATCAATGAAAGTGTTGAGCTTTTCCATAGCGTCCCAAACGCTCATGTAAGCACGAGTCTTATTGTAAAACTCATTCCGTGCCTTGAGGTTGAAAGCGACTGTTTGCAGAGTGTGCTGCTGGGCGTAGAACTGCTTGACGCGGTCTTGTGCGTCCTGAAACTGTCGGAAACCTGTCTTGTCTTTGGCTTGGTCGAACTCGGAAGCATCGTAAAGACCAGTCTGCTTCTTGTTGGTTTTGAGCACGTTGACCTCGTCGATGTTGTCAGAGACAGCTTCAATGTTGACCAGGGGTGTTGCAACGACGGCAGGCATGTTTGCTGATATTATGCTTTTGAGATAAGGAATAAAGTCTAAGAAAAGGTGATGTGAATACAGATTAAAAGAAGACCGTCTTTTCGAAAGGTATGACGCCTACTTATACCTTCCAGACGTACTCCTTAGGAGACATAGCTGGTGTCTTTTACTCCTGTTAGACAATATGCACAACCTGTTGGCGGCACAAGCCTACTGACGCCATGGTATGGATCGCCTCATCGTTGAAACCCTTCCAATAGAAACACGGATAATGCAAAGGACGTCAGCTTTCGTCTCGTCTGAGGATCCAGCGAAAGAGAAGAAGCCACCAACTTCGCTTGACAAGCCAGGGCTCCCAAGCATTCTTCGGAGGTGCTGACGCGATGTTTTCGGGGGTGTAAATGCGAAGGTTGTAACAATGGAGCACTGCGGGGGAATGAATCTCAGTGAGCCCCGGATCCCCAGATCCCCCATCGATCAACCCCAGGTGTCAATGGGGGCGGGGCCGCGGGATTTCCTAGCTCGCCAATCGCAAATTTTATTCGGTGAAAATGACTGATTCATGATTGTCACAAAGGCTAATTTACTGGCGACTGACTTCACCTGAGCGAAGGGCTCGTTAGCGGGCCGCATGTGACTATGTCCAACTCACTCAACTAGCCTTAAGGTGGGAAAGCACTCACTTCTGCCTTTTTTTTTCTTCTTTTTTTAATTAAAAAAAAAAGGTGAGAAAGAAGGCCATTGACGCAGCTATTGATGTCTTCCACGAATCAACGTTCGTCTTTGAGCTTATAAGTCTAACCATAAGAGCATCCTTTTACTGTTGTTCCTTGCGTCTCAAGTTTGCTGTCCTGTCTTTGAGATTTGGTTCTTCGCTTGTAGACACTGCAAGCAATTATTGTGCACGGTCAGAATGCCCTCCCCCAGGGCCTTCCTCAGTCGTAAACTCTCACGCTTTACGATAACACGGCTCCGATTACGTCCTGGCGCACCCATGTCATTACTCGGTGGGTGTGAAGCACTGCTATCAAATTCCCCAACCTGTCAAATACCCTTGACACAAAGTCGTCGAGATAGACATCGAGCTTGGAAATCTGGATTCAACCATGCCTTCGTAACTACGGCATTACTGTTGGTATGTGTAAAACACCGTCGGGCCCCCTTGCCAAACTGTGGGCTTACCTAACAACATGACAATAGGGAGTGGTCTCAGTCTCGACCGTCTTTAAGACTTCCTATACTTCCAAGTTTACCAATCCCAATGCCGAAGATACTACCGAAAACAACGCGATCCCGTTTTGCGAGGTTCAGAAGCACACATCTGCAGATGACTGTTGGGTTGTCATCAATGTAAGTAGCACCTTTCGGTAGCTATTAGTCACTCACACATAGCATATGACAATTGACACGCGAAATAGGGCTTGGTATACGATATGACCGACTTCTTGCAGTTGCACCCAGGAGGAGCTAATGCTATTCTAGCTAAAGCTGGAAGGGATGTAAGGTTCGTTGGGCTTCTATCTTGCACATCCATCAGAGGGCCGCGGATATCAGCTGACGGCTTACCAGCCGACTCTTTACCTCGCTCCATGCCCCTACAGCTCTAGATACACTACCTTCCGAGTACTGCCTGGGCCCCGTAGACCCAGCGACGCTACCTGAAGAGGAAGTGAACGAGATGACCGAGGATGATATCGAACGCGTAGACGCTCGAGAATCAATGCCCCATGTCAATGATATGTTATTGGTGGGGGACTTTGAACATTGGGCCGAGCAGGTGCTAAGTAGAGTTGCGTGGGCGTACTACCGCAGCGCATCTGATCATGAAATCTGTGAGTTGATCTATTTCTGATGGCTCAGCCACCAATAACATTACTGACACGGCTGTCAAGCGTTTCATGAGAACAGCGATGCGTTGAAGAGATACTTCTTCAGGCCTCGAATATTGCGGGGCACACTTCGCGGCGCAACGAATACAAGTATTCTTGGAATTCCCGTTTCCATGCCAGTCATGATCTCACCAGCTGCTATGGCCAAGCTTGGGCACCCTCTTGGTGAGGTGAATCTTACCAGGGCAGCGGGGTCCGAAGGAATTATTCAGATGGTGCGATTTCATCATATGAAAGGCAATTAGTTTGTACTAATGGCTGTGAAATAGATCTCTACCGATGCTAGCTGCGGCTTGGAGGAGATTTTTGAAGCCAAGAAAGGCGATCAGCCATTGTTTTACCAGGTTTGTGTTTCTATCCCATGTTAATGCCCATATTACTAACACGTTTGCGTTTGAGGTATACCTAAACAAGGACCGCAAGCAGTCTCAAGTCAAGATCCAAATGGCGGATCGCCTTGGTGCAAAAGCCATTGTCCTCACTGTCGATGTCATGCGACAGTCAAAACGCACGCTCGACGTCCGAGAAAAGCACCTAGCCAATCCAACTCCGAAAGATTTCGACGCACAGAAGAGTTCATCAATTTTCGAAGCGAAAGGTATATCGGAGTCAATTGCCGGTTCCCATGACTTCAATCTGAGTTGGAAAGATGTTGACTTCATCCGGGTAAGGATATCACTAGAGCCTGAATTGTGACTTACACGCTAACAAGCATGTCAGGAAAACACCCAGCTACCAATTATCCTAAAAGGGGTCCAATGTGTGGAAGATGTTCAGCTTTGCGTGGATCATGGAGTACAAGGAGTAATACTGGTAGGTACAGAGGCTTGTGTGAGATGACTATTGTTTTGTTGACGTTATCCTGGCAGTCAAACCATGGAGGTCGTCAAGCTGACTGTGCCCCTGCACCGATCGATGTACTCTATGAGCTCCGCGTTTCACGACCAGACTTGTTTGAGCAGATCGAAATCATGGTCGACGGCGGCTTTCGCTCGGGCGCCGATGTGGTCAAGGCCCTTGCTCTGGGTGCCAAGGCTGTCGGTATGGGGAGGCCGTTCTTGTACGCAAACGGCACGCACGGTGAGGAAGGAGTTAGCAGGGTACTACAAAGTGAGTTACGCAATAACGTCACTGCAAAGCAATTTGGCCAAGATCATCATTGCTAATACAATTTGGGCTTAGTCTTACGCCAAGAAATCACCAACACCATGAGCAATATCGGCGCAAGTACTGTGGAGGATCTTAAACCCGAGATGGTCAGACCGCGAGGGCCTTGGGTTACTCAGCCAGATAGTCTGAGCAAATAGTAATACATATATGAAACTCTGATGATCATCCGAAGCATACTTGTTCTTAATTCCGCTTCTCTTCAATAATGACCTCGATAGCTTTTCGGCTATAGTCGGCCTTAGTCGGTCTGCGATTCGCCGAGTTTTACAAGATAGGTATAACAATTGTATCTTGATCGATCTTCGAGTCACAAAAACTCTCTTAGGTCACGGTCTCGCCTCGTTATAGTTCTAACTTCTACTGGAGCCGTTTTGTAAATAGCTAATTTCCCATACATATTTCCGGTGCAACGAAGCGTTGATGTCAGCGGATGATAGCAGCATCCAGGAACAGAAAGTGGCTCTGGGATAAACTTGATGAATGAGCCTGTTAAGACACGTTTGTCTATACAGACAATTACAAAGAAAGAAATTGATTAATTTTTTTGTGTTATGAACTTATGATCGGACTGAAAGCCACATGTCAACACATCCGGTGCAGACATCCATGGAATATGTAAATTCCGAACGCACGTGTAGGGTAGAACGACTTGGGTAGACCGTACATACCCAATTTGATCTACGTCATCCGGTCAACGACCCTCGGGGGTGGATTTCCGTGACCCAGCAGCCCCACCGCTCAATTTCCCATCTTTCGTCTAAATACCGTACGGTAGTACATGGGCAGGCATAGCATCCTAGCTTTGCGGTACGAGTTTGCATCATAGGCTCATCACATTTTATGACTCTGTGGAAGAGCTCGGTGCCTCTTTATCATAATTTCCATTCCGGGAGGTTGGAGGTTTGAACCCCCAAATGTTGCCTTTAGGTAACCAAGAAATCCCCTAAGTTGAGCAGGGGTCAGGTAGGTACCAACCAAGATGCTATGCACTGGCATGATGATATGAGCATAGCAATAGAACTGCTCCTGGTTTGTGTACTGCGATAAACTACTTGTCATATTAGCAACCACCGGCTTTCGGTATGTAATTTGAGTGCTTCAACTACAATCCGGACGAAAGGTAATTGGTGAGACCTGCGAGCTTCGACTGCTCTGGGGATACTGTGCACAGCACAGTAGGCACTAATAAGGAGAAGTACATTAGCCCTCCGCCAAGGCGTTTTGGCCAATCACCTAGTCCCCATTACAGCCCATCCCCCTCCTGCGGAGATCGGCGCCACATCGAAAGGAAGAAAGAGTTTATCTCCATCAACCACCTGACCATACACTCCAATTATCCTACGCACTTTTGCCAAGGCATGTTGTTGAGTATACAGGCGACCACACTTTCTATGTCTTCTGCTGCGAAAAGCATTCAAGCAAGGGCGGCCTGCGTGCCGTGTAGGGAAAGCAAGATAAAGGTGCGATTTTGAAGCGCAGCCTCTGTGTCTGATGTCCTGACATTGACAGGCAGTGCGACGGTGCAACACCTTGTTCCCATTGTAGAGCAAAACAAAAAACTTGTCAACCACAGGGAACAGACGATAAGCGCAGGTGCAAACCACCCAGATATTGTGCCTTTACGAGCCACAGGAAGCTAATAGTGTGCATTCTAGGCTGACACTTCGCCTTGCCATCGAAAAGCTCTCCTGTCGCATCGAGCAACTGCATTCTTTCATTGCCGAAAATGGACTCGAAGCACCACCTATGAACAAGGAAGACCAACAGCTTCTCTTAAAAGTTCTAGATTACCAGCGAATTCCGCTTGCCACGCTTGGCAGGGATCTCAGACCCAGCCAGAAAGTTCAAGACCATTCAGTTCCAAAACGGCCAGGTCCGCAAGTCCGGCCACCCTCGCCGTCAGGTTCGAAAAGCGACGAACATAGCGCGCCGCAGCAAGATGATCATACCGACAGCTTTTCAATATCCGTTACTGCCGAGAACGAAACTAACATTAATGACTACCCAGCTACAGACATTCAAGCCCCAGGGCCGTTCTACCAAGAAGTCTGGGACACAAGTGAGGGAAATTCATCAGACCTCACAGCGCGATACACAGATGGTGACAACGCTGGCATTCGGCCTTGTATTCAACAGGGATTCCCGGAATTCAGTTCACCATACACAGAGAATAAAAGCACGGGTCAGACAGACGAAACGGAGGCCTTGATTGACCAGCTTTCCGAGAGAATCGGTACCTTGCAAGTAGGTGCCGGGGGACATATTCGATATTACGGTCCGACTTCGAACTTCAATCTTGCTCAATTACCCTTTCCTGACGTGTTCACCGTGCGCCGAACGATCCGAAACGACGGAACAGAGTTGCTGGAGCGACTGGGTCTTCACAAGCCGATACCTGCTGCTCTTAAGGAACACCTCATTCAGCTTTACTTCGCCTGGCAAGACCCTATCTTACACATTGTCAATCAACACATGTTCTTTTTGGCCAAGTCTCGATGGGAAGATGGAGAAGAATCACCCTACTACTCAGAGTCATTAGAGAATGCCCTGTACGTACTATCTTTTGAGCTTGCGTCATTACATGCTAATCTTTGCAGATGTGCCTTGGGTGCTGCATTCGAAACACGTCACCATCCGACCCTGATCACCTTCCCAAGGTCACTCGCCGAGTTCTTCGCTGATAGGGCCAAGGGCCTTCTCGAAATCGAGCTTGATAACCCCTGCGTAGCTACTGTGCAGGCTCTAGCAGTCTTAAGCAGCCACGATATAGGTTCTAGAAGAGATTCGCGGGGGTGGTTGTATAGCGGTACAAGTAGTCCAGAAGAGTCCTGTATCGACAATGCTGAAATTTCTAGGGATGGCTCTAAGACTTGCCTTTGATCTGGGGCTTCACGTTGATATGGCTTCACATGTCTCCCAGGGTCTATTGGGCCACGTAGAAGCCGGACTACGTCGAGAGGTCTTCTGGGGCACATATTTGATTGACAAGTGGGAGCCTCTATGCAACGTTTCATGCCGCATTGCTGACTTTGACTTTAGCAGCTGGGGTTTCTATCTGGGCCAGCCCTTCAGAATGCACACCGAAGATATCACAGTTTCTAAACCACGGACTGGAGCATACCCCGGCGATTCCAATAAGTGGTTTGCATACGGTGTTCCTGAACCTATACGCGCGGAAGCTTCGTTGTCTGATAGTTTTGGCCAGCTACATCACGAGCAGGTAAGAATGGCTGAGATTATGGCGCCAGTGGCCAACATACTGTGAGATTGCCCATCCTCTTTCAAGAAAACGCCAAGAGTAACAACAGCCCTAGCTATGGTGATTTCAAAATCCCTTGTGGAGTGCTTCAAGAAGTGAATGCAAACACTGTTGCGACGCTACTGGCATGGAAGGATAACTTGCCATCTTCAATTCAGGTTGATCTAGACGATGGACACACTCAACATCTTCCTCACGTTCTGCAACTACAGTAATATCTATTGCCGAGGAGATTAGTTCGGAGCTAATGAACAACATAGCATGCAGTACTACCAGAACATTATCCATGCCCATAGACCCTATATGTCGAGAACCTATTGTCAACCTTTTCCACCCAAAGGCCCGGGGTCAGATCACGCACGCATGATGTGTATAGACAGTGCCACCTCAGTCGCGAAATTGTTACAAATGTACGAGACATGGTACGACCTGAGGAAGATCAACGTCCAAGCCGTTGGTATAACGTGTTCAGCCGCCCTATTACTTATCTTCGCAACGATAACACACTATCGATCTGACGAAGGTCATACCAAGCGACATTTAACTACATGTTTCCGAGCACTTGACGAAGCTGGTTCTTCTTGGGATAGTGCCAAGAGGGCCCGGGAGTTGCTTCTGTTGATTCAGAGACAATGGGAGCTAAAGTGCCGATCAGCACAATCAGACCATGAGCTTGCATCCAGGAAGCGAAGACGTGCGTCTGACCTGAACACCCCAGACGATGCCAACTTTGATCCACATATCTTAGAGGATCTTATAGACATTAACATGGGGCTAGATCTGGATTGGATTATGAGCATGCCGATGGGACCCCCACAATGAGGTGTTGATAAGCAGCTACAACTGGTCTAGTCCGCAGATGGAGATGGAAATATGGACAATATCTTGTTCAAATGTGCATCACATGACTGTGAAGCGTCATCGGCTAGCCAGAAATAAGCCATAGTTGACACTTACTCAACCGCATCTCTTCTCGGAGTCTCCCGGATAAGGCCTCTCTCATCCTCCTGCTTCATGAGGTTGTATAGGGGCCGAAACCCTCTTACTTCAACTATGCGATTCTCAGACCCAAAAGTGCAATACAGATTTGTGACTGTCAATTACAAGGTTCTCTCGCCTTTTTTGTAGGTCTGTTCTCTGAGTTAAAGTCAAATATCTGGCATTTATCTCACAAAAGCTTCGCGAAAGAGCTGGGTTGCTAGACTGGTCTGAATTTCTTTTCCTGCTTGATGAGCAGTCTGATCATACACTTGCAACAAACCTGGTGAAGAGGCAGAAACCGAAAAGCGCTTTAACAATCGAAACAAGGACTAAATGTATCAATTATAGATCTAAAGCTTGGACTCCTCTGTGAAAACCATCTTTTCACCAGAAATCAAGCTTTGTTGCAGGCTATGGGCAATAGCTATGGCTCTGACTGAGCTTTCAAGGCTGATAGGTACAGGTTTGTTCTCTAGGCAACATTCGGTAAATTCAGAAGCTTCCGTGATGAAAGCCTCCCTGAACCTCTCATAGTAGTGCTGTGGAAGCTCGCGCCTTGATCCTTGGGCGTCGTGAACTTCCAGGTGGTTCTTCCGTCCTTGCATATTGATTCGCAAAGACCCCTTTTGACATATAATCTCGGTAGTGTCCTCTTGCCCAGCCGCCATGATTCTTGAACAATAAAGATTGGCAATCTTGCCTCCATGGAGCTCGATAGTCGCGATGGCATTATCGCGATCGTTGGATGCTGAAAGTCCAAGATGCATGGCATTTGTGCCAACTGCCTGTAAGCTCTTGATTTTGGTCTCCTCCCCAAAGAACCACAGCAGAAGATCAATGTCGTGGATAGAACAATCCTTGAAGATGCCACCACTGGTCTTGGCGTACTCGACGAAGAATCCCGACGAGTCATATAGATCTGCCGTCTGAGAGCGGAACAGGACAGGCTGCCCCCAATCACCACTTGTCATCTTTTCGTGTGCTTCTCGATACGAGGCATCAAATCGACGTGAAAAGGCGCACATGACTTTTTGGTTCGGATAGGTTTGACGCGACCTGTTGTACGCATCGAGTACGGATTGCGCCTAAGTCGAACAACTGTGTCAGAGAGAGTTTGTAAAGGCTGTATGAAAACATTTCACTTACAATCTCGAGGTCAAGACTTAGAGGCTTTTCGCACAACACATGGTATCCCTTTGCGATAGCGCGAATGGATTGATCCGCATGAACTGAGGTGATAGTAGCAATAATGACAGCTTGGATGCGGTCGTCGGTGAGCATGGAATCGTAATCTTCGTAAACGCTTGCACCATCGAGGTTTTGCCTGGCCCATTCGCGCTCACTCTCCACTGGGCTGGTTACTGCTACAACCTCGGCCCCGGGAGTGTATACGTGGAAGTTGATGGCATGACGCTTGCCTTTTGTTGTTAGCATAAGAAGTCCATACCCATTACTGCACTCGAAACTTACCCATGCGGCCAAGGCCAGCGACTGCAACCCGGAGCTTTTGTGCTGGCATCGTCCGATTGATAAGTAAGTAGATGTAAAGTTATGAAGGCGCGTTTTGCAGTGCTGTTGTGGCTCTCGTTCGAAGGGAGGCTCATGTCCTTAATACTTGCACTTGCTTTACGGCCTGTGGTCTTGGCGAACAACAGCTACTCGGGGAAAGCAATCCGACTGATAGCTCCAAAATACGAGGAGGGTCTCGATTTGGATCATCGCGGGGGCGGGGCGGGGCGGGCTGTGGGGGAAAGCCATTCAGATACCTCAGCGGGTTTGCTCCCCCGATCTAAGTGATTTGGGGAATTGCCTCCACAGTGAAAATCACTACGGAGGATCACCATGCAACCAGCGTCCGATACGTCACCACCGCTCTCGTCAGATACTGCAGGAGACAATGCAACAAAATTGGTTTCAGACTAGAAGCTTGATGTGCACAGTTCTGGCGAGGTCATCTTCACCTGGATATGTATAGTTCATCATCAGATGGTGCATCTGAGAACAACATTCGCGTACAACGCCAAATTTTCATGACAGTTTCAGTTGATAACGGATTATCTGAGACTGGGACTTTACTTTTGAGACTATACCAAGTTTCCGATGGATCACTTAGTGTGTTTAGTACCCTTCTCGTCGTTAGGACAATGGGATGAAGTCGGCAGCTACCGTGGGATTGTTATCTTTAAGGTGATAGGAACATCTTCTCTTGTAAGATGTTTACCTAGGTGTATATCTTGGGGAACGCACATTGAAGATGACAGAATGCCTTTTGACCAAGGCAACTGTAACAAGAGGCATAAAAGACGCCTTCTCTAGCGGCGAGAGCAAGCATAATAGCCACAGAAGCTCCATTAGAACGGTGCTGGGAACCTGGAGTAGGCTAGTCCAAACAATTGTGAAGAACCTAACGCTGTCTTCCGACAACTTAACCATAATGTCTTAATGCTCGTTTAAACTATTTTCGTTGGAACCGAACTTATAAGTTACAATTCATCCTCCAACTTCTCCTGAAGGGTCTATTCAAAGCATAGACTTACAGCCCATAACCTCAAAGCCAACATCCAGTACCTCAACAACGTTGTTCCAAGGGTCTGATAGATACAGACAAGTAATCTCGCCCTTTCCAGATGGATCTACCGTTTTGCCAATCCTTCTACCTCCTTCAGCTTCAAATCTCCTTGCTAAGCCTTCTGGATCCGCATCTGTGACACAAATGTGAAAGAAGCCGGCTCTTTCGTACTCTGCCTCAAACGTCTTGGCCGCCTTGATCCGGGGGTTAATAAATTCGAAGATTTCAAATCCCACACCATTTCCAGTTGCCATCTTAGCTAGCTTTACCTCTTGTAAGGTATCTGGGTAAATATTGAAGATTGGGTCATCCGGTCTCTCAGAGCGTTTTATATGGCAAATCGTTCCCAGGAGCTGAAAGCCGAGCACTCGGCGATACCAATCGACCGTTTCTTCCGCATCTGGAACAGATATGCCGATATGGTTGAAAGGCCGGTTATATGTGGACTATGAGAAATGGGAGGTGAGAAATAGTGAGCGTTTTCGTCATGAAGGTGCTGACTTACTGTCATTCGTGTCATGATCTGGTGAAAGATGAAGGTCTTGAGTGTTGGTGATAAGACTGACTTCTGTGGGCAAGCTCTGCACCGTGGAATATATACTATCATCTATTGTCGCCAAGCTAATATTTCTTTATTAGCTGCTTCCATGGTACGTTCCTCAACTCTTTGAATGTTTCGAGAAGCACGAACTTGACTGACTTCCAGCCAATCAGGCGTGAATCCGCCAACCAGGTAGGCTTTGGTTAGCCTGCTTTTCAGTTGTATCGGGATTTCAGTTCCAGCCAATCACGCTGACACAGTAGGATCAAAGTTCCGAGAAGTGGAACAACGGATAACTCCCCCCGAGGATAATGCTTCCCAAACATGTGAGGCAATTCCGTGAACGGCAAAGCCGCTAGTGCCCAGTGCCTTGAATCAGGCATTGGTAAACCTCTACCTCGATTGGTTGCACCCTTCTCACGGTGACCACGCGGCGCGATTGTACCACCGTTTCGTGCAACGTAAGGTGGAGAGTGACGAAAGCTTTGGGGTAGTCCTCCCCTGTCTACCCCGGACGATCTACCCCAGGAGAATCTACCCCAGATGGGGCTGGTGGTTATTCCGGATGTTTCATACAGTCTTGATAGATATATAAAGTCGCACAACCCATTCATGTGGGTAACACCGTCATTCCACAAATCATATTTACGCCTCCCTGTTCTATCACATTCAAATTTCTCGTCGAATCATTCATAATGAAGAGCAACTTCGCTAGACACAGTGTTACCATAGCTTGTGGCTCAGGCTTCTTGCTTTTTGGCTACGATCAAGGTGTTTTTGGCGGCTTGCTTAGCAACAAACCATTCCTTGAAACCTTCAACAACCCAAGTAGCACAGTCCAAGGCCAGATAGTTGCGACGTACGATATCGGCTGCATCATGGGCACCATTGTCTCCATGGTAGCAGGCGATAAGCTCGGCCGAAAACGATCTATCCTCATCGGCTGTGTCATCCTCATCGTCGGCGGAATTCTTCAGGCTGCTTCTTATTCTCTTGCGCCCATGATTGTCGGTCGTATTGTCGCGGGCATCGGAAATGGCATGAACACCATTGCAATTCCCATCTGGCAGGCCGAGACAGCCGAAGCCCATAACCGTGGCAAGCTCATCGTTCTCCAACTTGTCACCAACATCTTTGGCATCGTCATCACCAACGTGAGTATGAACGCCATCGTAACCCTGCCCTGTCAGAACATGGTTTTAATCTAACTGAATCTCATCGATAGTGGATGAACTACGGGTTCACATACATTCCAAACAGCGCAATCAGTTGGCGCTTCCCTCTCGCTTTTCAATGTTTCTTTGCCATGATCACAATCGCACTGGTCTTCGTTAGCCCCGAGTCCCCGAGATGGCTCGTCATGAGAAACCGTATCGAAGACGCTAAGACGACCCTCGTACGCTTGACTGGAAGACCGATCGATAGCCCTGAAGTGGTTCAGGAAGTACGACAGCTTGTCGCATCTGTTCACCACGAAGCAGAGGTACAAAGTTCAGTTACTATCAAGGAGGTATTTAGTGGGGGTGAGCAAATGACCTTCCGTCGTATATTGCTTGGCGCAGGCACTCCCTTTTTCCAGCAGATGGGAGGTACGAACGTCATCGCCTACTACTTACCGGTGGTTCTTGTCAGATCCTTTGGCATGACGGACCGTATGGCCCTAATCCTATCAGCCTGCGATTCCATGTCACTTATGTTCTGGGGTGCCATGGCCGCTCTCATTATCGACCGCATTGGCCGCCGAAAGCTAATGATGTTCGGTGTTACTGCTAGTTCTGTCTGCTTCGCTATGGTCGCCGTTGGCTTGCGCTATAGCGGTCCGGACGGGTCTAACAAAGGCATGTCTATCCTTGCTGTTACCTTCATCTTCATGTACTACGTCTTTTACGGCCTGTCACTGCTCTCAATCCCCTACATGTACCCTGCTGAGATCAACTCGCAGCGGATGCGCAACACTGGCACCTCTATCGCTACTGCGGTCAACTGGATATTCGTCTACGTCGTGGTGGTTATCACACCGACGGCCATCGACAACATTGGGTGGAAGTACTACCTTATTTTCGCCGTCTTTAATATTTGCTTCCTCCCGATAATCTGGCGCTGGTATGTAGAGACGGCCAACCTGTCTTTGGAACAGATTGACAACCTATTTCGCATCAAGCATGAAGGCGGCAGTGGAATCAGCTGGAAGGAGGCCAGACGTCTTGCTTTGATTGAGAACACAACAGAAGTAGACGACAAGCTCCAGGGGGTTAATCAGGCCGAGCATGTTGAGGTTAGGTACTAGGAATAATCTTGAGGTCTAGCAATGCCCCGGTAGTTTTTAAGATAGGATCCGCAAATATAAGTGAATGGATTCTTAAACCATAAGTGAAACTAAATGAAGGGATATTCATTTCTATACGTGTTTCTCATACATGAGTGCTTGTATCTCTATACTCTAGTAGTTCAAGCCTGTCAAGTCAACAACTCAATTCAATATTGCCTCGTGCGACATGCTTGTGAACGAAGTGCCATGACTTAGGACACGGTGGGAAAGCAAAATCAACCTCGATTCTAGTGATGCAGACCACTGGAGGCCTTTACAGCCATCGATTGCCTCAGTTTACCCATAGAAAACTTTTGATAGTAAGTATCCGCGATCCGGGATATATACCAGCAGGGTTTCCAGCAGCGAAGCAAAGGGCTTTAATTTCCACAACTACCCGACTGAAAGAGTGTTCAACACCATCCACGGGTACCATGGCTAGAGAGCGATTAGTCATGTTAATCGATGTATCTTCATGCTCAGAAGTATGCGCAGGCAGCAGCAGATCGTACTGTAGGGGGAAATTTTGCCTGATGAACATTCCCGTCCATAGAACTGTATCTTGGAACTGCTAGCTCAAGGATCGTAAGTATAACTCGAGTGAAGGGGTCAGCGTACATATGTTTGCTACTTTTATTTCATGATTATCAACTTGGAACGTTCCATTAGTTCTTAATTACGGAGATATTTTAGGTTGCATTAACATTACTATTAAATCATCTATAGACCACTACTATCCGTGTCATGTCGACTAGATAATAGTTCCCTTGTTCTGAGCCTTATCTACATTGTAGTTCTTCCATACCGCAATGCAAGGGACGGCAAGGATGAGGATGGCAGTGGCGGAAATGGAGTTGTACTTTTGACTGTAACCCCAAGCATAGTCAATAGCCTCGCGAGTGGCATTACCGGGTGGGTACAGCATCTGAGTCGTTGCACCGCCAAGGTAGATGGTAGACCAGTCGGCAACCGATTCCTCGGGTAGATGTGCTTGAAGAGCGTCGGGGAATGTGTTGGTATAGATGGCGTTTGCAACAGCAAAGCCAATGGCTCCACCGAGGCTGGCAAACAGGTTGAGCAAGGCCAGCATCATGGGCACACCTTCACGGTCAGCTGAAGCCATAACAGCCATATCTTCGCCGATAACAAGAGTACCTCCGGCAATAGCAATGAAGATCTGGCACATGACTACGTAACCGATGCCGTTGTTCTCACCGCGGAAGTGGATCATAAGACCCGCTCCCAGCATCATCAAGGGGAGGCCAAAAAAGAGGCAGGCGTTCTTGAAGTGTTTGGTGTAGCGGATATAGACTCCGAATACAACACCCCAGAAACAAGAGCCAATGTTGTAGATCTGGGTCATGTATCCTGTATCAGAGATGTCAAGGTCATAAACAACTTCGACGTAATAATAGAAGTACTGGTCCCAGGAGTAGTAGCTGAAGTAGAGAATGGCAGCAAGTAGACAAGCTCCAAGCACAGTCCGGTTCTTCAAAAGCTCCCACCGGACGAAGTGTTTTCGGGCACCAAATTTCTCCCAGGCGGCAAAAACGAAGAACATGATGGTGCCGATGACGACCATGGCGATAAAGGCAGCCGAGTGATAACCAGCGCGGCCATTACTGGCAAGGCTGAAGGGCAGAAGGAATAGTACAAAGGCTGCCATGAGAAGGAATGCACCAAATATGTCGAACTCATGGATGTAGTGCATGATGGATTGGGTGGTGGTGCGGCCACTGGGGGTTCTGACAAACAGTCCCATCTTCTTCGCCTTCATCTGGAAGAACTTGAAGACGATAGCCAACGGGGTCAAGGTGGCGAACATGATGATGCAAAAGGAGCCAACTGCCCAGCGCCAAGACGCGTTGTGGATGAAAGACTGGGCTGCAAGTGGTCCGGTAAAAGCTGTGCAGATAAATGGGGTGCTGACAAAGGCAAACGCGAAAGCACGGTTACGCAGACCCGACGTGTCAGCAACGAATACATCCATGATGAAGTACACGGCACTGTAGCCGATCGAGTGTAGTACGTAACCTGCCGCATAGCCGTTGGGACCTTTGCAAGTGGCAATTACAACCATGCCTACGATGTAGACGCAGACAAAGACGAGGAAGCCCTCAGCTCTGCCCCAGATATTCAAAATTTTGGCAATGGGTAACTTGAGTACACCACCAATGACGGAACCCAAGATCTGGGCGGTGGCAATCTGAGGCGCATTCATGAACTCTGAGTAGGCGTAAAAGGTGACATTGAGGAGAATGGACGATTGGAAGGCTAACATGAAGAAGCAGACCCATATCCTAACCATATGTTAGTCAGAATACTTTCAGAATCCAGCGGTAGTCAGCACTGGTGGTGGGTAGCAAATGACTTGCCAGGCATAGGTGACATAAACAGTCGTCTTTGACCACACCAAAGCTGCCGCCTCGGCTTTTTGAATACCAGTGTGGGCATCAGTGGTGATGTGAGCGCCATTCTCGATGATCTCCTTCTCGTTCTTCTCTTCCAGGCTCAAACCATCAGAAGACGTTCCAGAGTCCAAGACGCCGCCTTTTCCCGGCAAATTGGTACTTTGGGAAGTTTCATCGGGACGATCAGGGTGGGCTGTGGACGCGTCGCGGTGCCCGCGGATCCTGTCAAGGACACCCATAATAGCAGAGGAGGGAGAAGAGGGATGAGGCTGAAGATAAGATTTTAATGATAATCATAGATTGATTGATAAGATAAAATAAGAAGCAATTAGGTTTCACACGTAGACCATGGCCAAGTATTTATCTTGGTACTGGTACCATCAACACCCATCAACCCCCCACACGCAGGGCGAGCTAAGCGAGACACATGAGGTGACTTATGGTCAGTCGCCGTGATAGGCAACGAAATGTGGTACCGGAGTGCGCGATATACAGCTCCTTCGCTCTAGATCCTGGAATTGTCGGAAAACTCGGCACAAGCTGGACGAATCGAGAAAGCAGCTAACATGTCTCTGTTGGATCAAATCCTTGTTCGTGTCCGATCCTCCGCGAGAGGCCCACATGAGCCCCGGTAATAGAAGGGGCTAAGAGAGTGGCAAGAGGAAATTCTCACACATGCACCCACAACCACGAGACCAGCTTCTCAGAGTGGTCTGGGTGTAATTAGACGAATGCAAATTTTCTAACCGAGCTTGACTATCAATCTCTCAGCATTGAAGGGGCATCCTGGCACCGCAATAATGGAGGACCCGGTGGGATCTTATCTGATGACCACTACTGTACTTGACGCAAAAAAGTCTAGCCCAAGAACAAGACCTTCAACGCAAGGGATTGCAATGATAACCTAGCATTAAAGTAAAAGCCAGCTGACTGTAATCTACACTTTGTAAAACATGATTGAAAGGTCGGCCCTTGACTCCTTGTATCAGATCCTCTTTTGTCGCGAACCGAGCCCGTACATCGCGACGACGTTGTGGAAGGATTCGCTCCACTTCTACGTCATGATGCACGACCAGAAATGAAGTCCGAAGTTTAATTAACAGATGTAATCCGCTACATTTGGAGTACTACTCAGGTCTTGGCTGGGTGTGGGAATGAAAGTCCTCTGATCCAATTCAGGAGCTGTCCTGGGTATTTCTGCCCAATCCCTCAAGATTCAAGTTACTGGCATCCTTCTGGCATGGCGATCACATTCCATTGGTTAACTACTCCAAACTAATTCATTTCTGCTTGTTGACACGGTTACGGCTCGGCTTTACGACCGGTCATCCAATGTGTCGAATAACCCCCGGTAACAACAACCCAGACCGGTATACTAGTGCTTGATTGTTGACTGAAGATAACTTGATGGCAAAGCCTTTGATATCGAACACATATGTGTTGTTCCAATACTGTAATAAAGACTGGTAGTAATAAGGTTGCAGTCTGAATGACTTATTACTCAAATGGGCAATAGCCGCTGTTTAGTGGTCAACGGACATTAAAGTCTTGGTTAAAAGCCCCAAGGGTTTCTCTGGTAGGACGAAAGATTACTTATTTACATATCAGGAGGCTATAACATGAAACATGAAGTTTTGATATTATCAATTTTAGCCCAAAACCTATCCTTGGCATCGCGAGTGTGGCTCTGAAGTGTACTGGTATCTGCCGTAACAAGTTAATGGCAAGTCAGGTACAAGATACACAACGAGAATCAATACCTCCGAAGAATAAGGTTATGCGAGCATTCCTCTCACCTCAGATACGGAGCGATTTATCTAAGCAAATGATGTCTCACCATTGGGTATAACCATAGTGAAGGTTGTACAGTATGTTCTGGGCGCGTAAGGATAACACGAACTTACCAGCCTCCTCGCTTCCAAGTCTGGTCGTGACATCATACCACACCACACCCAAGTCTCAAGTAGATATCGAATAACTGTCGGAGGTTCTCTTACTGACAAACAGGGTAGCAACTGCGGCAGATTCTGAAATTAGGTCTAGGATTGCAAGAGTATTTCGCTATGCCAAAGATCCTTTGTTGTAGACACTTGCTCAACACCATATTGCACAACACACCAAAGAGCTCTAGGAGAGTTCTTTTGGTGCTCTGCTATACAGGGAGTGGTTTTTGTTACGCAGTTTAGGCAAGATTCTTTATCGTAAATGGCAATCGCATCCTCGTGAGTTTATTGCGGGAAAAACGCAACCAGTCTTGGTCTTTCCGCAGAAGAGGATGCCGATCGGCAATCGGATATCGTCTGATGCGTCGTTCACAGGTATAGGCGATAGCCAGCTGTCACTGCCTTTCAAACTTTCGATAGTGCTTATCAAACAATGCCACATGTCGGTTCTTTTACGAATATTTTTGAAACTTCTGGATCGGCATCGATCATATTCTCGGGGTCATTTCCAAGCGATAACAAGTTCGGAGCTGACAAGCCACAATAAAAACATACTTTACTAGCCTACCTCGGAACCTCTTTACAAACTTATTCTTAAGAAGGAGATTAAAGCTAAGAGAAATCTGCACTGAGGTAGTCTTTCCCCAAACGCTTCTTAACTGGTATGCTTCGATGGGAATCAAGTAGTGTGGATGGCGAAATAACCGTAAACTCCAGCCGAGGGACGTGGACAGGACTGACAGCTCTGAATATTGCGGCTGAATAGTCGTAGAGAAGTATCAAGGATCTTTTTTTAGTCTACCTAGCCCAATCTTTCCACAAAACCTTGCTCTGGACAAAAATTCTCACTTAAAGCACCGAGCCTATTAAAAGTTGCTAAGGTCACCACCGTTCTTGAGCTGGCCGCAGGGTCCATTGCTGTAGATGTACTGAGGCTGAGATGGTGAGTTATTAGACGTAACATATCTGGCAAACACAGGTTGCTGCCCGTTAGCACATTTGGATGTGTCCATGGTAAGGAAGATCGAGCATGTAGTGGTTGTGGTGAAGTCGAAACCATACAGTTTACCCAAGATGCTGATACGGCAGCTTGGTCGCTGAGCACACTCCGCACAACATGCAGCAGGAGTATAGCCATCACCGAAGATAGTAGGGACAGTGTCGGATGTCACATCCACCCAAGCAACGACGCGGCCTCCTCCATTGGCTGTGAGGAGAATGTTTTCGTTGCTACACGCGTCATAAACAGTTGACTGGGGTACCTGACTCTCGACCGTGACTAGAGGAGGGAGGCATAGTATTAATATCAGCTGCTCTCTCGTTAAAGGGAAATTTGAAAACTCACCAGTCTGAGTTAGAGTAGTGGTCGTGGTGGTATCCGTGTAATCAGTAACAGTGTTGCTAATGGCTGTTGTTACAGTTGTGCTAACGTCGTCGGGATATTTGGTAGAGATGATAGTGGTTGTAATAGTCGAGGTCTTAGTCTTAGTTGCGGCCTTAAGGGTAGTTCGGGCCCCTTGAACCGTCGTGCTGACGATCTTGGTAGAGTAGGACGGGACTTCCTTCACACAGCGAACACGTTGAGGGTACATAGAAACAGGCTGAGCCGTAAGCATTTGAACCTTTCCAACCTTCTTGGCATCTCGCTTTGCAAGGTAAAGCGGGTCGTCGAGAACGGCGGTAAAACCGTTCGGCGCTGCCACTGTTGAGGTGATGAACCTGGTGGTAAACGTTGTGCTGGTGCTTGTTGTAGTAGCGGTGGCCGTGCGTGTGCTCTTAATGGTGGACTCAACTGGTAAGATAATTAGTCATGTCAAGTCAAGTGGGTGGTGAGTAAGTCTCTCACCAGTGACAGTGCTGGTAGCAGTCTTGGTATCAGGATCGGCGGTTGAGGTCGACGTAGCAGATTGTGTGGTGGTGATAGTGGTAGTCTTGGCAACCGGTATAACGATAATGTTGACCTTGCGGATGACCTTCATAGTAACGGTGACCTTCTTTACGGTGGTAGAAGTTGTAGTTGGAACGCTCTTGACAGACTTGGTTCCAAGGTCCGTGGCACAGACTAGAGAGGGATTGGCCGCAGTAGCAATAGCCCCAACGCCCAGAGCCAGAAGCCCGAAAAGGGACTTGACAGCAACCATGATGAATCGTGTCAGTGAAGGATGGCAGAGTCGTGGGAGGGTGAGAACGGACAGGGCGCACAAAGGCTCTTATAAATGCATGGTACATTTAGTTGACCTCAGCCAGTCTAGCTATCTAGTCGGAGTATCTGGTCATCCCCGACGATCGAGAACAATGTGGAGGTCGCTTATGCGCAGGCCGATTACTGTATATTAATAAATTCCGGGGCTTTTGGAAGACTATTGCCAAACGGCGTGAGTCGTAGCAAATCTGGGGATAGACCGTACAGGGTGCAGGGATTACAAACATACTGCGTATACTAAGTGGCTACGTTTCGGTACCTCTGATATAGGGGGAGCTCCACCACTGTGGCAGGTACAGTGCGTTAAGATATGCTTGACTGGAGATCCTAAGGACAAATGAGGGGATCTCAAAAAATGGGTACCGGTATTACCCATTGGTAGCCTCCATCGAATTGAAAGAAGTCTTTGTATAGTACCGGACCATAGTTATGATTTTGTAATTCCTGTCGCCTGTATATGAGCTGATTATATATGGACAAGTCGAGACTTGAATAGCGGGTCAAGTATGCTGTTCTGCAATACAACATAGAACATCAGCTCAGTCTAGATCGTGAGGCGATCTGCGTCAAGATAATGTGGAGTTTGCTGATTCTTCTCCAGGGTCTGGACAATCTGATTTGAGAAATGTAATTGGAGTACCCAAGCTCAAACAGGGGTCTTAGGAACTATCGGGGCCGGGGCCGGGGCCGGGGCTGGTCGGGAGGCATTTCAGCCGGATCTAGTGACGTGGACAACCAATGCATCAAACTTGTTCAATAATCGACTTTGATTACCTGCAAAGAACAGCGCTGCTGTAGAAGCCAGCAAGATGCGTGCCCTCTGAATTTCTGAGTACGAGCAGTTTCGTCAAGTGGTTTTATCTGCGGTAAAGGTAAGCTTAGGAGTGGTAACATCTATTCGTGTATTTTAACCCCATTTGGAGAGCCTTTATGGTCTAAAGATAGCCGTGCTGTTTTTGCACTGCAAATACCTAGGGTAGACCGTTTTTCTGTCTCTTTTTTGTTGAGCGGCCTCGCAAATTTTGTTCGACTACCTAATGTAGCTAGTTAGTCTACTTTGCTTTTCTATATAATTCTGACCGCGGCATCTACACACGGCCTAGATAGCACACTAACCTTCACAATAACCCGGTTAATAGGAAAAATCCACCAATTGAAAGGGGGGAACCCAGCCGAGACTGGGGGAAAACCCCCAACCTTCTAAAATTAGCGTAAAACTCCCTAGGCCGGTATAACCTATAGCTCGGGCCAGCCCGAACCCACGAGCTCTAGCGAGCCAGCCTCTTTTTCGTATTGCGCCAGGCTAAAGTTCTCAATTACAAGCTTTCCCAGGTTATCTATATAATTTATGCTTTGCGTCTCTAAAGTAAATGAGAAGACTGCGTCAACAATAACAAAGAACACGATTTTTTCCACATCACAAGAGCATTTAAACTTCTAATGCCCACACAATTGCCTTCAAAGCTGCATAGCAGCAAAGTTAGTATGGTATAGTGACCCCTTCTTCTGAATATAAAAGCCTGCTCTTCTTCCCTCAAGATAATCCAGGTTCCCAGGTTATCGTAGCCGCATCTAGCGCCCACCAGAGAACCTCATCGAATTTCGCTACTTGCTTGATCCAGAACTTGGTGGTACGCACCCACAGCTTTGCCATGGAAGCCACTTCGCTGCTAAAGGAATGTCCACTGCGACTTGTAGTGGTGTTTTCGCTGTTTAATATGTCGGATATACCGGTGTGTGTCATGAGCATTGCTATCGCTCCCTGAAAGTCCACCTCTGCAATGCAAGCCAGTGGCGAGCGAGTCATTTACATAGCTCTCTAATAAGTAAACCTGAAACCGTACTTCAGCATGTTCAATACTTTTTATATAACAACAGCCGGTTTAACTAGCAATATCAACGATGCAATGTAGAACAAATCGGCCATTGAGTTCTGGATGTAGGCGTTAATGTCTTTAATTCTGTATAGCACTTTCACTTCGTCGCAAGCGTCAACTTATATATAGTAGAAAGAAACTGCGGCAAAACGTCTCACTATTCTTGAATGTCGAGTACGCACAGACAGCAATCCCTTCAGTTCTTTGGTTGTGTGTAAGCTTTTGTCATGGTTCATGTATTCACCGCTGTGTCGCGTCTTTTCACCAGTAGCCATCAGTTTGCCCTTCTTAACACGACCACAGGCAACCCGCCAGTTCCCGGCGGCAAACTTGTGAGATTGCAGTCAAGCCCAGAACACCGCGGTATGTCAGAGAAAAACCAGCGCTGTGCAGACACAGTCTTTCCCTTTGCCTGGACAATACAGCATCTCAACGTCACTGTTACGGGAAATGACAAATGGTGGAAGCTCTTGCACATCTGCAAATGGACGGTTATCAACATCACGTTACCTGGGCTCACTCTATCCCATGCAGTTTTATGAGGGAAGTATGAAGAGGAAAGTGATAAGGGTGAGGAAAAGGAAGACAAGTCAACGTCAGCGTTGCTTTGGCTGGGCAGCCTGGCATTAAACTTGAGATGAAACCACAGGTTATCGCGGAAACTCGAGATACGTCGAGCAATCTCCCGTGGATCAAGATCTGAATCTTCATACTGCTGAGCAGCAAGAGAAAGAACACGGACATACCGAGACAAGAAAATACTTTCTCGCTTTTAATAGAACTCTTCAAACTCTGGACTGGACCACCAAGCTCTTGAGGTGCGAACGCATTTCCTCAGTATCATAGAATCAATTTGCTTGCACTGACACATGGGGAAGTTCAGTTTAATCAAGGTCGAGTCAAACGACTATTAAAAACTTGCGTCTCCTGCTGGTGCTCCCTGGCGTGAACATCAGCTAAGAGATGACGTAAAGACGATACAAGAACACAAGCGTCAATCTAAGAATAAAGACTCCACGGAAGATCGAATATTGCACTTACACCCATCACTTTCAATGCAGAGTAGAAACCAGGCACGATCGATTTCGCAGCCGATCATTGAGTGCACGCCATCACTCGGGATGGAAAGTCCATGCTCGATCCCAAAGCGAAGCAACTCTAACCCCATCCAGCCGTGCCAGATCCACGGATCTCACTGCGCTACGCCTAAATGCATCATCGAGACCCTTATGCTCGTCATGCAAGATGTTAACTAACGATTCGACCCCACATCCTCATGATGACATCACCATCAGCCACCACATCATGACGCAGACACATATGATACCATAATACCCAACAACCTATATAACACGCAGTAGCTTCCTGTAAAAATGAGTATCTCATTCATCACACAAACACTTTTATTCCCAAGTCAACAGGACCTGTCTAAGCCTAAATCAGCCGCTTCACATTCACAAGCATCATCAACGCCCGATATGGCTGACAACATCACTAATGCCGCTGATAAGCTCGGCGCCAACAAGGACTCGAACGCCATTCCCAAGGAGGTACGTCTCTAACACATTTCTCGCCCCTTCTTACAATCATCGCGCTAACAAATTTCAGAATCCATCAATAATTTCCTCCGCCGGTGCAATTGGAAAACAATTCAACCCTGATGGCGCTATCGGTTCTATCGGCCAGGCTGTCGGCGGTCCTTTCAGCAAGGATGGTGTCATTGGCTCTCAGTTTGACGCGAGCAAGGACGGTATTGCGGGACATGTTGAGCGTGCGGTTGATGGACCCAGCAATCCTGCGGGGAGCGACAAGAAGGCATAGTTCCCTACTTCTTAATCGTGTGGAGTTGTATTCGCCAAGAAGCCTAGTTGAAATGATTCAAATACCTATGAATTGATTGTATTGCCATTATCATGAACTACCGATACTGTGAAAGGTGGTGCTACAATAAACACCGAAGGGAAATAAATATGTCCTCGCCGGTATGAGATTGGAGACAACTTGCCCAAGAAAGTGTGATAATTCTTGAACCTCTGGAAGGAACTACATGGAACCTTCCCTATAACGTATCACATAACGTGACACTCGACTTCCGTCCCTCTTAGCATAATGAGTACAAGTAGAACCCATTTGGTTGTCTCCAACGATTAAAATCTCTATAACAGCGGTATAATTAGTATTTATCAACCAAGGTTGCTAAAAGGAAAGTTCGTTAATAATAAGTGGCTGATTCTTGCGCGTTGCTAAGGAGATATTAAGTAATAATCTTATCGGGCCTTCAGGCCAGATGCATTCTGTGGTTTCGATCCAGTGTTTCCCCTCCCACATTGTCGGACCAGAGAACGGGGTATCTGCACGTGTTTCACGGGTAATAATCGGCTTGTCTAACAGGTGCTATACTTACGTTATCACCGAGCATGTGAGCCCCTTCGCCAGCGGGGTTGTAGCTGAGCCTGGTAGTTGGAGATGGAGTACGTCATTAGTTTATAGCCGTGGAGAGAAGCCGAAGATTTTCAAGTGGAATTCATTTGAACTAATTCGCTCATACTATGTGCTGTAGGTTAAGCGGAGGCAGGAGTTGATTGGTCTAAAAAATAACCTCACCTGAGAAGGTTGCAGCACTAGGCTTTTTACCCCGGATGTTTGTACGTATTGGTTTAGACCGCATCGTGTAGACCTGGGGGAAACACTCCAGAGTAGCATTGTACGGGCATTCTAAACGCACTAATGTCACTAATAGACCCCGTGAACTTGAATGGTACCGAATATTCCCCGATCCTGGGGTGATCGTCATGGCACTTTTAGTGCAGAATACTACCTTCGCCCGGATACATAGATACAGATGGGCATTCATATCATGTATAGGGTTAAAGCCGTTGGGCTATAATTACCCTCTCAATGCTCACACAAGTGCCAACTTACAATAAACGCACTTCCTCATCCAAAGCAATATGGGTCGTTCTCTCTTGCATGTCGCCTTGTTGGCCTTGTCTGGACTGGTCAGGTCTGCTGAGGCAGCTCCGTCAGTTACTGTCAAGAATGGAACCTACTCTGGTGTCTACAATGCCCGGTATGACCAGGAATTCTTCTTGGGGATTCCATATGCGAGGGCAAGTCCACCACCCATTCCTTCTTAAAATTTGTCGTGAGCTAATCTCATGAATAGCCGCCAGAGCGCTTTAGTCAAGCTCAGAGTCTGAACTCGACTTGGGACGATATTCGCAAAGCAACGGAATACCCCCCTCATTGCTACGGCTATGGCGGAGATAACATCGGTTATAAGCAGTCCGAGGATTGTCTGTACCTCAACGTCATCCGCCCAGCTGGCATCGAGGATACCTCGGATCTTCCCGTTGCTGTCTGGATTCACGGTGGAGGATTATACATGGGTGGCTCTGCAGATAAGAGATACAACCTATCATTCATCGTGGATAGAAGCGTTGAGCTCAATCAGCCTATCATCGGCGTGAGCCTGAACTATCGTGTTTCTGGCTTTGGCTTCCTCGGTGGTAAGGAGGCGACGGAGGGTGGAGCAACTAACTTAGGATTTCGTGACCAGCGTCTTGCGCTGAGGTGGGTCAACGAGAATATTGCAGCATTTGGCGGATCTCCAGGAAAGGTGACGATCTTTGGGGAGAGTTCTGGCGCCGAGAGTGTCTCGGCGCAAATATTTGCATACAATGGTAGGCTCTTGATAATCTAGTGACTCCCAAAAACCATTAACTAACATGATCAGGACGTGATGATGGACTGTTTCGAGGTGCCATTGCCGAGTCTGGCTTTGGCGGCGCCCTCTTTCGCCTTGCGGGAGGATTCAATGCCACCGACCTAATGCAAGATGTTTACAATTCCCTCGTTGGGAATGTAACGTCCTGTGCCAGCCTAGTTGGCTCTCTGACATCTCTAGACTGCCTTCGTCAAGCACCTTTCAGCGAGATCAATCACGCACTCAACGTTAGCAAAGTCGGTCCATGGGCTCCAGTTCTGGACCACGACTTCATTGCCAGCTACCCTGGAAACCAACAAGCCAAGGGCAACTTCCCCAAGATCCCTATTCTAGTCGGTGCCAACACTGATGAAGGGACTGCATTCGGCCAGGGTAGAGGTCCAGGTGGTGGAGTCGTTAATACTGACCAAGACATGCGGGCATCAATTGCTTCAATCCTTCCTGATGATGTTGAACAAAGTACAGGTAAATCTGCTACCCAGCTGACCAACGAGCTCTTGGCGTTGTATCCCAACGACCAGTCTAAAGGCATTCCGTCTCTGGGGACTTGGCCTGGAGTCATCAAGGCCGGCAGCGAATGGGAAGAAAAGCTTGGGCTTCAATATCGCCGTGCGAATGCGTTGTGGGGTGATATTGTTATTCAGTATTTGAGACGTCGGGCCAATCAAGCCTGGTCAAAGCATAACGTTACGAATTATGCATACCGCTTCGATGTTACCGTGGATGCTGACACCCCATTCATAGGTTCAACGCACTTTCAGGAGGTATTCCAACATCTGACGAGTACAATACGCCTACGAGCAGTGCTAACTTCATCTAGGTTGCTTTTGTATTCTCAAACTTAAAGGGTAATGGCTATGCCACTAGTCCCTTTAACGGCTCTGGAAGCTACCCAACACAAGCCAAGGCGCTTTCAAAGACTATGTCGACAGCTTGGGTTAACTTTTTTACGAAGTTAAATCCGAATGGCCTTACAGATGTTGGAGGTGTAGCTTGGCCGACATATGGAAGTCCTCAATCCGGAAAGGAGGTTGTATTCACTCTGAATAGCACCTATGTGGAGATGGACAAATGGCGTGCCAAGGGGATCGACTGGCTGATTTCCCATAGTCTGGATGTACTTGGCACTTGATTATTTATAAACAAGGGACTTCAATTGTCACTTTAGAAGTCATCGCTGTTGTTATCTAATAGATATTGACGGGCAAAAAAGGGCGCCGGGGTGACTGAATATTAACTATGCGCGAGGCTCGTTAAGTTGAAGAATTTGCGACCGGCCTGGCTTTCAGCAAACCAAACGCGTCCAAGCAGCACTACGTTAAGATGTTACTGAAAATCAGGCTCGGCTCACCCGGCTTGACACACCAGCTGCAGACAAGAGCTTTGCTATCTTCGAAACTATTTTCAGCTAGCCTCCTTCGTACTCTGCATGGAACTTCGGGTTAGTGAAAGCTTTCTTTTCGCACGCATGCTCGCATCTGAATCTTGGGCATGTATTCAGGAGATGTTTTCGCTGAATCCTTATTGAAAGGATTCTTCTCAGACCTACAGGGTAGTGCAGCCTTAGTTTTTCACAGGGAATGTTCCAATTCCAGACCTCATATACAGATATGGGGACTCACATCTCGACAATCTCGCTATGATAAGTTGCGTTATTAGTCCTCAGATGCTCTGTAACTGTTGTTTCCAACATCATCCATCTGTTGCCTGACATTTTGGGGGTAGTAACTGAACCTCAACACCTGGTGGTTGCGCCCAGTCTTAATCCATTTCTAGCTTCCAGAACCTGACAATTTAACACTGTTCGTGGGCTTGTGCGCCTTCTCGAACATGGGCCATGGAACTTTCAACATCAATTGTTTTGCTGGCGTTGCTAGTGAGAAGGCTTGACGTCGACCGAAACTGTCGCTAAGAAAGTCGCACCAGCCTGCGGTCTGATCCTGCAGGTTTCAAGATAGAGGAATCCTACCGCCTAAGGAGACATAATTCTTTGTAGGGTAAGCCTTGAGAGCGCGCCAGTACTGATATTGATCTGAGTTTGACGTTCCAGTAGGAGGTTCCTTCCGGCATTATAAATACTAACATGTGGCTCAAAGACTCCACATCAACGATCGGACATAAAGTGACGAGGAAGCATAGAAGAGCTTAATTTCCTACTCGTCTTACATATCATATACAGTCTAATGTTATGTCACATTTTGGTCACTCGTAACACTGTTAACTTGTATCCCTTGTATTGAATTTGACATTTATAACCCTAACATGACATCAATCTCGTCACATTGTGTGAGAGTGAGAGCAGGGTCCAAGGTATAAAAGTCGCCATATGATGGCGTCTCAGACCTCAACGACTCGTGTTCGTTAGGTGATTCCATATAGAGCTGCTCAAGCTCCCCAGCTTGCCGTCGAAGCTGGTGGAATAGACCCTTTCCATCTTGATTTGATCTAACATCTACGATCTGTTCCATTCGAAGCACAACCTGACGGATGACATATGGCAAGTCAAGGATCTTGCGAAGCTGATTTGTCCTGTCTGTTACATTTGCAGCGATGGAGTCGAGACGAACAGCCAGTGGCAAAGCACGATATAACATCTCCCAGCCAGCAATAGGCAGTGAAATCGGGTTTGCATAAGGGTACAAAACTGCGTCGAGAAGGGACTTTGCGGCCGAGATAGCTTGGGATAACGAGTTCAGTAGTTGAGGATCGGTGAAGCCCCATTCGATGGTTTGATAGAGAACGCTAGGAGCATTTTCAATCGCATGATAGCATGTAAGTAAATCGATCATCTGAAGTTGCAGATACATCATTGCTATAGACGTTAGCGGTTGAGATATGTGTTGAAGTCCTGTAAATTGAACTTACGGCTTGCACCTATAGGAAAGGTGATAGATGCCTTTACGGAAATATATGACCTTCTGATACAACGAATCTCTTCCATACTGTGTGGCGAAGCTGGCATGCTCTGATCGAAGTTGGAGCCTGACATAGCATCGTCAATCTCTTCGATGAGCCCCTGCAGTCGTAGGATATATGGCAGGCATCTATCCGATGGCTTAGCACCTGGCATAGAAATGATAGACTCGCTGCACCTAAGTATCCGCGAGTCGAATTGTAATCGCGGAGACTCTTGAGATAGTGAACTCGACCTGGGTAGTTCGTTAGCCCTGCATTCATCCACTAAAAGTCTTGCTCACCTGGACGAGATCAAGTATGCCCCTGCAAGCGCTCTCGTCTCTTCGATGGTTAAATCACGTACTGATTCTTTTGTTCTACCACCAATTGGGCTAATGCGAGGTAGAATCTCCTGCGCCCAAGTGAGGTACTTAGAGGGGCTGTGAGTTCCTGACCGATATTGCGTCCTAACGCCGCCGGTAAGTGAGAAACTATCATCAAACTCGCCAAACTTACCATGCCAAGGATATCAAAAGCCCTTGAAGGACATCAAGAGCTTCGAAAGGTTCTTTATTGAAATACGCTATTATTAGTTGATCAAATAATTGCTGACAGTCCTGCTGTAGCTTGAGTTCGTTACATGCTGTAACCGAAAGTATCGCTAAGCATTGCGCTGGATTTATCAGAGCTAAGTTCCGAACAGGTGTTGTCTCCGAAACCACCACAAATGGGAAAAAAGGAGCCATCACAGATTTGAACATGTTCAGAAGATCCTGACCCTTTTCCTCTGGTAATAAGCCACGCGAGAATGGGTTGTGGTACAAACACTTGTCTTCAGTGCCCCTCGAGTCGCACGGCGACGGCGAGTTAATGGCATCATCTCTGGGACTGCTGTGCCTTCTTACTGGTAAGAACGTAGGTGAGTGAGCGCCACCCTTCGGGATGTTGTACTTTCTGCCGGACGCTTAGTAGGGAGCAAGCATTGGATTGACCTCTACAGGACCACACCTCTTCTTTGGGCTCTTGTTGCGCCGACACGGGCGAAAGAAGCAAGGTTTGCTCAATCGCAAACACCTTGTGCATTTGTCCGAGTTAGGCGACGCTTGACAACGAATCTTGGCATGGAAGCATGTTTCACACGTCTTGAGTAATGGCGCACTAGATTCTGAGCGTGATGGCATTGCGAATGTCAACAGGTGAATGACCGATAAAAGAATTGGATTTGATGACGGAGAACAACGAAGAGGATGGAGAATCATACAATATATAATACGAGGAGAAAAACGCGCTTATCTGGCGATTACAAGAACTTGTGAGGCGCGGTCATCCTGACCCAACATTACCCACGCAGGGGTCTATCGGCAAATGTCGATCTGTGGCCTAGTTAGAATCCAGGGTATGCAAATATGTACCACCTCAGTAACAATTTGCCGTCTTCTAGACTCCACAATGCGGCGAGCTTTGTGAAAGAAACGTTAAAAGTCCGAATCCCTGTTATTACTGTCTACGATACTCTGGGATCTAAGCAATAGCGGTTCTGCCTAGGTGCTCGTTTTGTTAATTGATATATCCCTCAGCTCTGTCTCTGGCAACGTTTATCATGTGATCCGGGATACAGGACGCGGCCATGAACACTCTGATATGTGATTGGCCAGCTCGGACTCGCTGACCATGCCCCACTATCAACCCGTGCACTACAATACAACTGGAATTTGGATTGAACCGCTAGGGTCCCTATCCAGGCTAGACTTAGTTAACGTCATGGAACTTATAGCACAACTTGATTGGTAAATTCGGACTAAGCCCCGGCTGTTCCACTTCAAATGAACTACATAAGCCACCTCACCCCTTAAGCCAATGCCAATTTACAATATACCCCACTCGACAGCCTTACCAGCCCTACAATCTCACGACCGCTTCTCCTGACTGGTCTGCTCGGACTTTATTCACTTGACCCATCTGAACCGTTATGCCTAGAAAAGGGAATATCAAAGTACGAACGGGATGCATGGTATGCAAGTAAGTAAACGTGTAGAATATCGTGTTTCTCAGCCTGTTGTAGTTACGCGTCTGGTTCGTGAGACATGACTAATCAGTGATAGGATCCGTAAGGTTAAATGCGATGAGACTAAGCCTAGTTGCCTACGTTGCACATCGACTGGTCGCAAATGCGAAGGCTATCTTCAACAACAACAAAGTGCAGGCGGTCTACTCAGAGTCAACCTCAACCGTACATTCCAGGGTGTTACAACCCAGGGCTTAGGCCGTGCTCTTGAGCACTATGGCCATGTCGTTGGGCCCGCTCTGTCAGGCTCCCAGGATCAGTACTTTTGGACAAGTCTAGTCTTGCAGTTTGCCAACTTCGAGCCCGCAGTGCGCCATTCTCTTGCTGCTATCAGCTTACTCTATGAGCACTTAGATCCGATGCATTGTGGACGGGAAATTACCGCGCAAGAACAATATGCATCTATTATGCATTACAATGCCGCAATACGAGAACTGAAAGCGACAAATGTTCTAGAAAAACAGCCTGTAATTCTTCTCGTCTGTGTACTTTTTGTCTGCATTGAGATGCTGCAACAAGATAGGCAAGGAGCCGTCCGACATTGCAAACATGGCTTTGCCCTGTTGGCGAATTGTTCAGCTTACAATTATCCCTGGGCGAAACAATACCTTGAGCCTGTGTTCCGACGGCTTGCAGTGTTTCCATTCTTCTTTGGGAGGTGTGACTCCGACTATCCAAACCTTTCGCAACTATCAGGACCGTCGGACAATTCTCTCGAGTCATTTTCTGATGCGAGACATCTGATAGACAGGATCTTTGGCCAGGCACTTCGTGTGTATTGTTTAGGAGATGAGTATCGAATAGGGCGCTTCAGGCATTGCCCTGTGCCTGAAGGTCTACTTAGAGATCAAGCAGAAGTTAACTCTCTCTTGGATAACTGGTATTCCATGTTCTCCACCCTCGCAGGTCAGCTTCCGACAGGTTTAGCTGCCTCTACAGCTAATGAACCTAATCTCTTGATGTCGAGAGAGTTTCTTCTGGCCCGAAGTTATGTTTGCCGAATAGCCGCCAATATGGCTTTTGAGAAAGAGGAAACAGGCTACGACCAGTATTCAGGATTATTCCAAGAAGTTTGCCGGAACCTTGACCGCATAGCTGATTATGTTGTTGCGAGCGTACCAGCTGGTGAGTTAGTCGACATCGGCAGAACCAAGTTCACATTTGAAATGGGTTTTATGCCGACGATATGCTTTTGTATCCTGAAATGCCGCCATCTTGAAACGAGACTGCGGTTCTGGCGGTTACTGCCGATTCTTAGCAAATCGCAGGAAAGCCTCTGGCAACTCAACTCCATGATTATGGCGGACCAGCGATTGATTGAGCTGGAGCATGGTCTTCGTCTCGATTCCATGAAAGAGGACATGAGTATATACCCGTCTGAGCTACCGCCCGATGAGTCGAGGATTCGTCGCATGTGGGTGGCCCCGATGCCTACTCATCGAATTATGAATGGCCAGCATGTTGTCGGTAGAATGGTGGGGTTTACAAAGGTCAATCAAAACTGTAATCCAATCTACGAAACGCAGTTTATAGCTGCACATAGTCTTCAATAGCTCTTAATCAGCTAATCAGGTTTAACTCTATCTGTTACATAGTGGATCAGGTGTTAATGTCAGAAGAACTCCCGTTGCAACAGAAATTAAATTCCGCCGTAGCTTCAGATAGTCGTTAAAAGGCTGGCAACTTTCTATCTCTGACATACTATATGATGTCAGCATAATTAAGATTGTCCTTTCCTCCATTTTGGTATCCCTATTGCTCAGACACAAACTCACAGCCAACATTTAGGGATGGGCTTAATATAATTAAGTTCTTGGTAGGGCGCTCTTAGTGAACCCAACGCTCTCGGATGACTATCGCCTAGACCTAGTAATGATAGTTCGAGAAGAAGGGAGCTTATTTATGTCATGATACTTTCCTCGTATATGAGCCTGGGTCGCGCAGGTACATTGGCAGGTTAATAGTCAGAGAAACAAAGAATAAATTCGGCGATTATATGTCTCAAGCAGCCTCTGCTAACATCCCGAATGATACAACTTTACAGAACCGGCACAGTCATGTCATGGCTACCCTTCTCTATGTCCATACAGCAATCCATGTTCTGACTAGTACAAATCACTACGCAGCACTGTACACAAACGACTTGTTCTTAGCAATCTCATCTCACCCCGTTCCTGACTTCCTGCTACATTTCCAGTCTACATAAAGGGTTCCAACTTCGAGAAATTCCTGATATTATCGACTGCAGCTTGGGACTATTTGTCCGCTAAGGCAGCCTTATAGTATTCTATTCTTTCCCGGTCCAAAATTATTAAGACACAGTATAGAGCAGACTGCTTTGAGGTAGGGTCTAGATTAGAAGATCTTGACTGTCTAGGAAATCCTGCTTTAAGCACCCCATATCTGAGGCATATTGGAAGTGCGAAGATAGGCGTGTAAATTACGAACCTAATCAGTGAGTGGTATATGCGTGGATAAAAGGTTGTCCGTATTAAACTACAGTGGGTCGGAGGTCTCAGCATGGACCGAGGGATATGCCAACACTGCCACGATCTTCTCTGGACGTTAATGATGGCTAGCCATGGCGGACAAGCTGCTACAAAGCCTATGCTATCTTGCTGCCAAGATTCAGTTCTCATCACTGAGATACACTCAACAGTCTACTGATAGAGTTATCGCGGTGTATTTCGGTGCGACTGTATGGCTGTCTCCTCCAGCTTGAGGAAAGGAAATGTATTAATCGGCAACGGTGATATAGCAAGGCCGATTAAGGGTCGAAATGTAACTGGGAAATCAAGTTGAACGGAAGGCCTTCTACACCGTGCTTAGTTGGGCATAGGGATGGCACAAGACGAGAGCGTAAAGCCGGTCATGTTATGCGGCGTTTACGGTATGCGCAGTCGGACTGATAACAGCTTACACCCGTCTTTTAAAAGGACATAGTCGTCAGGCCAGAGTTATGTAGATAGATTTCTCGGTCTAACTACAACTCTTTATTCAGTTACTTATCACACTGTCTCATCGACATAATATAAACATGGCCCTTAAAGTTGGCCATATAGTAAACAGATAGTTATGTTCTAATATATTATAATATAACTATTATTTAGTTAACCCTCTTAAGAGTTTCCCTCATAACTCTCGGCCTCAGTCCAGTTGCCTTACCATCTTGATTAATCTCAAACTCGAAATCATCAAATCCAACATTTCCATACGTCAGCGCACCCACTACTCCCCAGGACAAACACCCACTACTAAAGGAACCAGCGCTAACCTCTGCCACCTCTGCGTCGGACTTATCTACCTTGACCTCGAGGATACCTCTAAAGGACATTCTTCCATATTCTTCCAACCCCATCGGATAAAGCCTAAGCACGGGCGTGAGCTGCAGTCCTGGCCACTGTAGAGCGGCATATATGGCTAGTACATCCATATCCCCACGGGTCCACTTCTTTATCACGAGAGTATCGTCCATCACAATTGTCATTTGACTCTCCCTGCTCTTGAAAATGCCTGAAAACTGCTTGGTGGCGACCTCACGCGCTGCGTCCTCAGCTGCTGGAAGTAATTTCTGCGTAACGAGATCAGGAAGATAACTCAGCAATCTATTGCGCCCAGCCCCTGCCATAAGTGCCACGTATCCGAGTTCATGCTCTGGCGAAAGGACAATAATGGCAGTGTAAAGACCCAAAGCGCCATTCTTGGTATACAGATCGACGACCCGCGTCCCGTTGCCAAGGGGAAGATGGGCGCGGTGGATCTCCCAAGGCATGCCGACTGACATGCGAAGATCCGCAGTATGGGTAATAGGCTTCAGCCAGGAACCTGTGGTGGGCGGGTCAAGGATCGAAGACTTGAAGATAGATTGCCCAAGGCGCGTGAGGTCTGCAGCCGTGGAAAACATGCCCCCGTAACTAATGTGTAAGATAGAAGAAGCTGAAGAAAAGGAAAGACACACTTACGGACTAGAATCTCCTGTGGTTATATTCCACCATGAGAGTAGATCATTGTCGGGTATGATGGCGTTGCCTTTGTCCTTGGGGGTCTCGAGGGTTGTGCGTTTCATGGAGAGGGGGTCGAGGAGCGACGATTGAAAAGACTTCTGGAAGGGCTTTCCAGTCATGGTTTCGAGCGCGTAGGCGAGGATCTGGTATGCCAGATTAGAATAGATGGGTGTGTTGCCGGTCGAAGTGATAGGAAAAGCATTACTAGCAGTTATGCCCTGGAAGAACTCTGCAAATGAACAGACGTTAGGAGCAGCTCCTTAGAAAGTGAGTAGATAATAGTTATACCTTTACGGGAACACACTTCTATGGACGGATCTGAGATGCTGCATTCTGGTTTTTCCTTGTTGTCAAGAACAGGTAAACCGTATTTCTCAGGGCCATTATCGATCAATGAATCCAGATCGAAGAGCCCGACTGTATACAAGTATTAGCGTTTGGACCTTATGGACGATACATGAAAGTACTTGCAGTTTCGGCTAACGCCTGCCATTTGACCAGCAAGTTGCCCAATTGTAACCTCATTCCACTGGACTTTGCGAGTGCGATCATCTCCATTCTTCTTGGCCGCAAGCGCAAGTTCATGTACCCACTTAGTAACAGGGTCATTCATATGCTTCATTCCAACCTCGGCAAGTAGAGTATACACATTGAGAAGTTTTGAAACACTGCCAATACGGAAAACAGTATTCTCGTCAAGTGTTCCTGAGGTTAGGAAACTCTTCATAGCTGGGGGGACGTATCCATAACGGAAGAGGGTGTCCGAAGCGGAGAAGACCTGAATGTAGAAAGTAGTATTAAGTCCAGCAAGGGTGCCGTTCTTTTCTAACTCTCCGAAGGTAGTGTTGAGGTTGGTAATAGTGTTTGAAAAGGTTTCAGATGTCAGGGGATGCTGGACGGGGGGAAAAATAGGACCTAAGAGAGGGCATGGCTTTTGTTGCGTATAGGCCTGCCGCAGCAGGAAGAGACCAAGAGAGAGGATGGGAGCAGTAAGTTGCATGTTCACAACTGGAATTTGCTGTGACTATGGGAGAGTACGAAAGATCACTTTGGAAAGATGGGGGTCGTCGACTTTATACAACGAAATATCCAGACAAGTGAAGTACGGGGACGTCGATACAATACCATCAAGGCCCATGACTGCCCAATAGCCATATTAGATCATCTATTAAGTCCTCTAAATGGCTGGTTCGTTCAACTCAGCCTCGCGGGCATTGTCAGTACCAAGATCATGAGTCATGCTCTCTCGAAATTTAAAAAAGCGAACCAATCACGCTGTGCCCAGGGTAAATGGGTGATGCCATTGGCCGGGTCGCTCAGTTGAAGCCTCTTTGGGTAAGGCTTGGAATAACATACGTCACAGCCCCCACTGATGGGATAAGCTGTTATTTCTGACTCGGATTTCTTCCAACTGGGAACTTTCTGCAGACAAAATACAGATGAAGCAAAACATAATTGAAGCAATGATGCCGGATAATGTGTGCCAGGTGTCTCCTGTCATTGCAAATCGACCGAAGCGGGCATATCACAACAAGACCAAGACGGGTTGTCGGACCTGTAGGTCAGTTAAACGCATGCCACCTTTATATATCAACATTCTAACCTGTTATTACTGCTAGGATCCGAAAAGTGCGCTGCGATAAGGGCAAACCTTTTTATATCCGCTGTACCTCGACTGGCCGGACATGCGATAGTTACCCCTCTTCACCTAAATCCTCTCAATTATACTAGGCTATTAAGGTTGGGTTTGTCTTTTGCACTTATAGTTAAGTCCCTATCTATTATTAAGTCCCTACTATCATATATATAATCTAGGCCCCACTTTTCCATTATATTAATCCGTCTAAACTTATTAGCGATATAAACCTCAGTCCCTATTATATATATAATTAAGTCCCACTCTTATTAAGTTATAATAATTATTATTAGAATTCCCTCTCTAATATTTTTAGTTTATATTAATTATAATTCTTACTTTCTTCTACCCTATTTTCGTTATTATTATTATTGCTATTACTATCTTTCCTATCTCTATAATATTTATAGAGATTAAACTATCTGCGGATTAGTGCTATCCCTATATTAGTATTGCCTCCTATCATACTATCTAATTCCTCTATAAAACCTCCCGGAGATATATAAATACCGAGTAGTTCTAGGATAAATATTTTCCGCAAGCTATTTAGATTACTATCTATAGCTATCTAAACCCCAGGGATCCTTAAGTCTCTAAAAAGATCTTATATATTACTGCCACAAAGAAGGAGTTTTAAGATAGGCTAGACAACATATATATATAATACCTCGCAGATATTTAAAAGTTCGGGAAGCTTATTTATAATGGCCAGCGCTATAGTATAAAACTTATTCTTTTTCTTAATACTATTATTATTAAATAAACTAATCTTATTATAATATATAAAAAGGCTCCTAGAGATAAAAATATAAATACTAAGACTAAAAATATTTATTATTACTACTAATAGTTACTAGGCATAAATCTTCTTAGCTAAAGTGCCTCTAGGAAGACTAAGCTTCTTACCGAGATATTTAACTATTCTTATTAAGAGTATTAACCCCGGTTTAGTATCTATTTTATTCTTAGCTAAGAAGTCTTTAATATCTCTATTTAATCTTATCGCGGCCGGGCTTAACTAATAATCCTATTTATAAATAAATAATACCTTTATATTAACTAATCAAATATCTTTAATCATTAATATATTATAGCTATTATATTAAGCGGCCTAAGCCTAATATAGGGTAAAGCTAAATAGTATTACCGGTCTACCCTTGCGGATTTTATTTGCTACCTTGCTTATATTCCGGTCTAAATCGGCGAGATAGCATTGCAGATATTAGCTATAAAGGTGCGTCAAAATATTAATAAGCTATTTCTAACCTAAGCTATTAAATACCTTATATAAGACGGCAACGCCTATAATGCAAATCTTTTGCAAGGATAATCTACTATTAAAATCCCTTTCTTATAGCCTTTAGGTAATAGCTAAGATATTAAGAGCCTTATATCCCTCCTCGGGATAGTTCTTAAGTTTATTCTTTACTTATAGGGCTTCCGTCAGGGTGGTTAGTTTATTATCCCTGCTAAGTCCTTACTTAGGTGCTTACGCACCAGCGCCCAGCTATATCACAACGGGTTCATTATCGGTCTAAAGGGCCTATATAAGAATTAAATTCGTAGGTGGCCATAAAGAGATATTACCGTCTTTATTATTATCTAGATAATTTTCCGGCACTTAGGTAAATACCTAAAAGAGCTAAGTGCCTCTTAAGGGTATATACAATAAGAAAAAAAAAAGTAGCTTCTTTATATAACTTATATTATAATAATAGCTATTTATCCCCGAATTATCTTCTTTATTACTAATCTAGATATAATACTTAGCAAGCCTATAAGCTAAATACTCTAGTATGCCCTTATTAATAAGAAATATATACTACTAACTAATAAACTTTTTAAGCTTTTTCTCGTATCTAGAAATAATTTTAGGCAGATTAGTAAGACCCTACTTATCTAGCACCTCTAGCAATAATAATATATATTATATTAATAAGCTAGTAATATCTATACTTAGGTTAATATAGGAGGTAAAATCTAAAAAAAAGCTAAATAGCAGACTACTACGCGCATTAATACCAGGATTCTATCCAGAGCTAAGTGTCTTTCGCAAGAGAGGCTAGCTTAACTTAGCCCCTAACGCATCGGGGTTATTAGCAATAAACAATCCCGCGCCTAAAAGCCTTTATAAACCCTTATTATACTTATAAGCTATAGTACCGCTATTGTCTAAAGCGTGGTATATAGGTAATCTGAGCTATCTAAATTAAGGTCTAAATATACTAAAAGAATCACTAGCATAATTAGGTAATTAAACACGCTTAATAGGCTCTATTGCGATAATAGAGGCCGGGACTATTATCTTTTTTCTGCTTATTAATAATATACTATTAGTCTGCCTCCTAATAATTAGAAATTCTTTTTATAGCCTCCTTTTTTCTCCTATTATAAAAAAGGGAGGAAAAAAATTTAAAATAAAACTATTAATATATCTATAATTTCCCAGAGCTATTAAGGTATATTATACTATGGCCCCTATTAAAATAATCTAGGCTGGTTTTCTAATTTAAAATATCCTAATTAGGCCAGAGATATAAATCCTTTGCATATAAGAATTAATCCCCTATTATATATATAATAGCAGGCTAGGTTAAATAGGTAGAGAAGAAAAGTATTTAATATATATCTAACTTAATAATAGAGTTTATATTATAAATATATAAGAAATTAAGGGGGTATTTAAAGCCCCTATTATATTAGTAAGTTTATTCTATTATTAACTACCCTAGATATAAATTATAATATCTTTATAATAAAGCCCAGGTAATAATCTCAGATTAGGTTAATAAACGCAGTTCTTATATATAGAGAATTCGCATTAGTATCGCCGTAATAGTACCGGAGCGCTAGAAAGCCAAGGGGATATTAAAAATATAATTAAAGCCTAGGGATTATAAAAGAGAAGAAATCGCCTTTTCCTCCCGTTTATCTTTATTTAGCGCCTATATAATAAGAACTTAGAACACTATTCTGCGATATTTACAATTAAGCTTACCTCTATCTATAGCATCTAGAAGAAAAATACCGCTAAAAGCGGCAAGCTCTAGCATATTGCGGTTAGACTTCTCCTCTGCCACTAATAATAGTATATTTGCCCACGGATTAGGCAATAATAGTAGCGCAGGCCCTATTACAATAAGCCCTATCTCTTTTAAGCTATCCTTATTATTATTATCTTTAAGCTCAGATATATCGCTATTAATTAATAATTCCTTAGGGAATACTAGGTTGTAATAAGGTAAGAAATTAAATAAGCTACCCTTATTTAGACCTTTAATTAAATAGCACTACGGCAGGATTAAATATATACTAGGTGCGCTTTTCTAGACGCAGATATTAGTATACTAATACTTATATAAAGTTAATTAAATAGACTTAATAGATAATAATATAATAAATATAGCTACCTTAGATAGCGACCTATTACTAAATAATTACTTATTAGTATATAGCTCTAATATGCTAATAAATCTAGCTAAGAAGAATAATAAATTATAGCATATATATTTAGCACCTCTATTTAGTAATAAGTCTTACTAAGGTTAAATACTTAGTCTCTATGCGATATATCCGGCCTGCTAACTATCTGCCTTAGATAATATAATAAATAAGGCAAGTAATAACCTACGCGAAAATATTATTACCTAAAATAAGTATACCCTAAATAAAGCATATAATAAGGAATGAGCTAAGCTAATTATCGCGGAATTGCCTACCCGTTAGGAAATCTATAATTAGGTTAAAAAGAAAGATTTAAATAAAAGAGAGAAACTAACTTAATGTATTATTTATATTCTTACTGCCGGCCTGGTATTATACCCAGCGGATTAATATAAGGACTAAAACGCATTATACCTCGTAACTTATCGCTGCTATCTATACCTATATGAGATATAAATTAGGTTTAGCGCAAAAGTCAGCAGGTTATTCTTCGCTAAGCAAAAGAAATAATTGCGATAGTTTAGCCTAGATTAGACTATCTAACCGCTTAATACTTTAGTTATAAGTCTTTATCGCGATTAATTACCGCTAACTAGCCGCTTTAAGGCCTAATTTGCGGGCTAATATAAAAATAAAAACTAATTAAATACTAAAGTATGCCTCTATAAAGATAATATGCTATAGTAAAAACTAGCGCCCGCCATTTACGATATTAATAGCTTCCTATATATTATAAAAGACCTACGCAGCCTAAGAGGGCCGCTAAATATATACATCACAGCCTAATTAAGCCTCCTCCTCTTTAAATCTATTCATATTTATATGCCTATATAGGTAGGAAAGAAGATTAAATAGGTCCCGATCTATTAGATCCCGCATATTATATTTACGTATTAAAGGCCACAAATAGTCTATATATTCTTCCCGCGGCTTTATAATAAAAAGCGCCGAAATAAGGGCCTAATACTACTGCGAGAGAAGTAAAACTAATTATTCTTTAATAGCTTTATTAGGCTAAGCATTAAGAAGGTTAGACCATACTTTATGTATTATTTGCCTAAAAGCTATAACTCCGTCTAGGCAGTATTATGCATTACCAGGGAGTTATTAGGCTTAGCGGCTATACGCAGGGCGGCCTTTAAGGTGCTATATAGTAAAGAGAACCTCCCTAGGCTATAAAGTATTATATAAGAGGTACTTAATTATATAGAGCGTAATATAGTAGCTAATATACTTCGATCTAATAGCAGCGGCGGGAGCTTCCGGGAGATAAAAAATACTAATAGGCTATAGCAATTTAGTAATACTATCTTCCTCTGTAGCTATAAAAACACCAAGCTATAGTATTAATCCTCCGGAAGCAATATTAAAGGGGTGCTAAAAAACTTCCGCGCTTAATATAATATTATCAGCCTTAAATAAAAGCCGGCAGTTAGTAATCGCAATAATAACCCTGCTTATAGTAATAATAAGATAGACTTAATGCCATAAAGGTAAACCTAGCTTATTAATATAGCATCTAAGTTCCTTCTAATAAGAAGTAAGCACACTATTCTGGCTCGATAATACTACTAATATAATACCTTGCGTTTTCTCTACGGGCAGTCTAAAAAGGCTCTACTTAGAAAAATAGCCCCGCGGGCAGAAAATAAGGTTAATAATAATTAGGATAATAATACTAGTAATAGCTAGGAAGATAAGAAAGAGGATAATAAAAATAAATATAATAGAGATAATAGGCAAGCTTTACGTAGAAGGGGGGGTAAAAAAAAGTAGGCTATAAGAGAGGGTTAAAAGCCTCCTCGGATCCTACGCGCCACCACCACTAAGTACCCGGTATATATACTACAAGACTTTATCTCTATCACCTCCGAGCCCAGAAGAACTAGCCCTATTTTTAAGCATAGTATCTTATATATATAATCCTATACTATAAAGAAAGGGAACTTTAACGTAGCTACTATCTAGGCCTTCTCATACCCTAATATATTTAACTTCGCGTATAATAATAAGGCCTAAGCAGTAATAGCCCGAGAAGGTAATATAAAAGCTAGCCGCTAGGACGCAAAACGGGCATTATCGCAGTTAATTAAGTGCATAGCTAGTAACCTAGAGGACCTATTATAGGGATATAACTAGCAGGTCGAGCTACGTATTATAATAACTCTTATGGCTTAATTACGGCTAGTAAAGAAGGCTTAATAGAGACTAGTTAAGTAGATAAACTAACTATCTAATAAGCTAGAAGTTATTACTATAATACCAGACCGAGATGCCTTTTATATACTCGCGGCTAGGAACTTAAACGCATTTATGCGGCAGAATATTAATAAGCATCTGCGGCTTATAGACTATATTATATCATACTAAGCGCGAGACCTATCTATGCCATAATCAGCGGCATCGCTCTATGCCATTATAATACTTATTCTCCGGCACTTTATTAATTATTAGCCGCATATGCTAGCCAGGATATTATTTGCGCCCCTTATGGCCGCTATTAGAGGCAGAATCGGTCTCAATATAACCCGCTCTAAAAAGCAGTAAGGGTTTACCTTCTTCCTAAAAGATATAATAAATTAATATAAGCTCTATCTTTATAACTAGGCTATAAACCTGCTCTAAGTGCCACAGCTTATTATTAAGGCATATTAGCTAAAAGAGGCATTACTACGGCAGTCTAGATACCTTATCGACCAGGTAATCAGCCTCGCTATTAGTAAGGATATCTATATGCAAGAGCAAGCTAAAAACATACTTAGAATCCTCTTACAGCTCCTAATTTGTAGCTATAAGGAAGTAGCATACCTAGCGCTCTTCCCAGCAAAAAGCAGAAGAAAAAAAGTACTAAATATAAATATATTTAAGTTTACCCTAGCTAGCATATATACTACATTAAGAGCCTTATAGGGCAGAGACTATAATCCTCCGGGGAACCACTACTTCTTTATTAAGCATATTTCGACCTATTTTGCCTAGGTATAAACCCTTACCGATAGTAATATTAGCTATAAATACCTTAAAAGCTAATATTTCCGCGTAGAGGCTAAAAGGGCTATTAAGGCATTTAAGCAGCTCAGCTGTAATCTATTTATCACAGCATAACACTTCCTCTGCGTGCTATACTACCGCTTCTGCCAGCAGGTGCTTTATTTCCCTAACCCCAATAAGATTAATAGCATCATATCTATAACTACTAAAAATAGTAGCCGCATAATTCTCTACATAAATATCATTAAGCTATACATAACTATTCCTAATAATACTAAGCTAATAGATACTATTACAGCTATAATACTAAGCCAGGATATAAACACATATCCGCAATAAAATATATACCTATCTCATATTATCTATTCTATTAAGCAGATCCATAAATATCTATATTTGCCTCTACTTAGAGATAATCTACAATGGCGGTAAGTATTAGACAGGAGCTAAAATTACCTTTTATTATAGCTAGGTAAATAAAAAAATAGGCCTAAAAACAGCTAATAGTTATAAATCACACTATTTTCCCGAAAATATATACCGCTATATCTCAGATTTTATATTATTCCGCTTTATTTTCTAACCAGACCTACCTTAACCTTAACCTATCTAGTAAGAAACTAGCCTGGCATTACTACTATAATTAAATATAATACGAGATATAGTATTATTATTATTAGTTAATGCCCTCTGCTAAGCTCGTCCTTATTTTATCGTTATTCTTAACTGCTTTTTAGTCCGTATATATACTTCCTATAAAGGCTATTAATAAATAATAATAATATTACTTGATATATAAGGTATTAATGGATTTTAATATACCAAGGCAAACAGGCCTAAGGAGAATAAAGGCGAGCTCGATATAATAGTAATTTACCCAGACTGCTATCTTAAGGAGGTAAACACCTAAGGCCTTAATAATATAAAGCAACTAGCTATCAAGGAAGTAATACTCCCCGATCAGAAGACTATTTAAAGCGCTTATAAGGATTCGCCTATTATTAAAATAATCCTAGGATAATATCCGAGTAATTAAACTATCAAAAAGATTATATTATAGCGGAAGAAAAACTACCACTTAGTTAAAAAGTTATTTACTAAATATAATAATATACTCCTAATAGCCTCGCTTAGGGTCTTAATAGATAAGAAAGTATTTATATCCTATAATACCGCGACACGTTAATTTCCCGATCTTTTTCTAGATAAGTAATTACTAAAGTCTAAAAAAGAGTAAGAAATAATAACTAAGCTTCCGCTTACGACAAAGGGTTAAGCAGGTAATAATAAGTATAACCTATGCGGCATAACTAATAACCTTAATAATAAGTAATCAGATCTCTATTATACCTTTTAAAAGATAAGATTAGAGGTATTATAAATAATAATAATCCGGAAGAATTTAAGGACTGCATTAAGCTGCCAGGTAATTATATATTAAACCAAGTAAAGTCAACTAATATAGAAGTTTATATATAAGATCTTATATTACTAACTTCCTTGCCTAGCCTTCCTAACCCTAGCCTTTAATAACCTAACACTAAGCTCTCACCTCCCACCTTACTACTTATCGGGAACTACTACTATTCGGTTAAATACCCCTTCCATTATTTCTGCGAGATGCCTTTTCTTTTTCTCCTAAGATTATTATCCCTTATTTATTCCCGGCTTATGCCTATTAAAAGAGTGCAGGCCTATTAGGGTTAGTACCTAAAACAGATTTTTATTGATATATAAGTTTAGGAATTAAGCTAATTAAAAAAAACCTATTAATACCTATAGGTAAATACTTAAGCGGGTTAGTTCCTTACGAGAGGTAATAATAGCTATATTTAACCTTCGCGGGCGCAATAGGTAACTACAGTGCAACCACAAGTATACTTATTTAGTAGTAAATATTTGCTATTACGGCCTAGGTAGTAATTAGTAATAAAACTGCCGCCCCTGCGGAAGCAGAGAATTAAGTTATGCCTTAAGGCGTTATAACTAATAAAAATAATTAGGCCACTAGGTTTAGGGTTATCCTGCCTAGCCATAAAAGCGGCGCACAGGGCCGCAAAAACCAGCTAATTAAGCTGCATAGCAACTAATCCTTCTTAGTTGCAAAAGAGAAGTTAGGGATATATAGGAAAGCGAAATAGCATAAGAAATATTTCTTAAGGAGTTAAAAAGGAAAGGTAGTAAAAAATAAAACTCTTCTTTCGAGGAATCAAAAAGGGTTTAAAGGTATATACTACTTATATATAAGAATTTTTTTTTATTTTTTTTTTTAAAATTTTATTAAAACTAAGAAATTTTTCGTCTTATAATAAATCTCGCATTCCTTTACGTTCTATTCTTTAAACTCCAATTTTTTTATTATTTCAAATAAAAACAATCTTAAATATAAGGTTTATCTTTATATCTCTTATATTAGCAGCTAATAACTGCTTATACTCCCGAGATAAAAGCATTAATATTATTTTATAATTTACATAATAGCAGATAGAGCAGTCACTAAGGCCCCCAACCTAATACAGGTTTAAAAGAAAGTCACCAATCCTATTATTCCAATAAGTCAGATTTTATAACACCGGCCTAAATTCTATACCCGCTTAGAATCCAATCGGTAAAAAGCTTTAGGATCTATACGAGGCTAATACACTTAGACGTAAGGACTCTTATCTGGTTAGTAAAAATAAAGAAAGAAACTAATAGGGATAGGAGCCGCATAGCTATGACAGCCGTTATTTACCTTTATTATTAGGCGCACCGAGAAACCATAACTAATTCAGTGCCGCATAAGGTAAAGCTCTGCAAGTCAGAGGTAACAGAACTAGTGGCATAATATTAGGTAAGGCAAGCAGAAAAGTAATAATTTAGGTTACAGGGGAAAAACGTTTAATAACTGCATATAGAAAGTAAATCAGTAAGGTTTCTTACATTCCGACCAGAAAGTCTCTTATAATTCTCGATTACAACGCAAATATAAAATCAGCGAGATAAAGTAGGAACTTTTGCAGATCCAATACATCTTATAAACATTAGCGGATTAATAAGTTTCAGAAGTTAGTTACTGCCTTAGAATAAACAGAATAAGGCCTATAATAGATACAGGGCCTAACACACGGGTTCAAAGGTATTTAATTCTTGCCCTAACTGTAAGTGGATTATCCATAAAAGGTTCTATAGCACGAGATTTATAGCACGGCTAATAAGAGTAATAGGCACCACGAAGGACGGGGCGAATTGGGCAGGTATTAATATAGCGCCCTGCTATTCAGCCAGAAGACACCTTAGCGGGGATAAATAGGACTATTACTATAACTAAGTTGCCGGCAGATAAGGATACTATAAGGGATAAGCTTCCTGTGAAGGCCGGTATGCAGAACCGAGTTAAGTGAGCTCCGTGATTATATACGCCGATTTAGAACTGGCAGTAGATCGGGTTCTTTAAGATATTTTCCCTTGAGAGATATATTGCGGCACTAAGGCGGTTCTATGCTAGATATAGCCCTGGTAGCCTATTTTTGGGATGCCCTTCTTTCTAGATATATTATTTTCAAAATCGGCTCGATCCGGCGGTTATAGAGATATATTTGTGCCCGGGGCGCCTGTTACACAACTATTCAGGTATAGCTGGCCTTGTAGTGAGCAGCGATAATGCATTATGAGAATGGGGAGTTGTTCTTCAAATACCTTAATCTGTCCCCCTATTCTTCTTATCAGCAACGATTTATACCGACTGCTAGCCACTTCCATGTCGTCTAGTCGAGGTTCAGGCCAGTGTTAAACCCTCCCTTATCCATTCCAGTCGATTAGACCTCTGTAGGTCTCCGTTGAGAACTTTTGGAGAATCCCGACAAAGAGCTAGTTCTACCTATATTACAAGCTAGAGAACGTCTGCTGCCTCACAGCCGGGCTGTCTTGATTCTCAACACCGACATATACAGTTGCACTGAGTCGCGCAAGCCTAGAAGGGGGTCGCTCTTTTCCAGCCTTGAATGCTAATTCGCGTGCTCCCCTTGGGGTTGTAACTGCCGAAGCTGGGAACAGGGACCGGGGTTCGATCACTATGCCGATCTCCCGGCAGGCCAGGTGGGGACCAGTATATATCTTATCTTTTCGCTATAGCATGGCTTTTAGATAAAGTTAAATGGGAGGCTAAAAACTAGGGCATATCGGTTCGTCGTTTAGATATTTTAGTAGAATCCGTTTAAAATGCCGAGGTAGATTTGACGCGCGTCTCTCGTTACACTATACGGTCGGCCAACAATTAGTATTCCTCTATCCTTAATGTTTAAAAGAGCGACCCTCGGTATTTGGCCCGCAGGTGGTAGGCTTGCCTTTTATCCTTATAGTGAACTATTAGTCGCAATAAAGTAGACTGAGGAAATACTTTATTTAGCCTGTAGTTTACTCCGACTCGCTGTGTCTAGGATTATGCCTATAGAGGTCTTATATCCAGCCTCTAAAGAGCGCTACGGGAGGCATAAATCACGGAGGATGTTTATTAGGAGAATGCTAGATGTAGGAACCAGGTTAGTAGTGTATATTGGAGGTAGTTAAATCACACGTCGGCACACAAACACATCGATTAAACAAAACAAGGCCATGTAGCAAAATTATTAGTCACTCTATAGAATCCCAACACCTACACTCCCAGACAGACCAGAGCTCTTGGAACGACGACAAAAGTTCGTGTACTTGGTCGCAATATCCTTTCTTACATACCCTGCGCCACTAAACGGCTCTTCACCCTCACAGGAATTAAACACATCGTCCATAACCAGCTCCAAAGGGCCTGTACTAATGTCGAGTCTCATATAGCTCACGGTGAAGAAGATATACTGTAGCATTGCAGAGGGGCATTGTAGTTTGTTCTTTAGCTCAGATACCGAGAGGGAATGCTTCCGAGCCTCCGACTCCTGCAGAAGCAGTGGCCAAGATAGTAAGAACTGGTTTAGAAATCTGATAATGGGAGCTGCTATTATACCCTTGGGGAAAATATTTGAAATCGTTTCGGAGGGCCAGGGAAAATCAGCAAACCAGCGAATATGTGCATAGGTAAGATCGTCGTTATTTAGGATACAGTGCAGTTCGTCGAAAGCGAGGTCGATAATGCTTGACGCCCCAGCGGGTTCGAGGAGTTTGTGAACGGTCGACCTATTAACAGACCAGAGACAGCACAACTGATAAATCGCAATGTAATACAGGTCCCGGTTCCTGCAAGTAGCCAACAGGATTAGATAATAACGCCCGTCTTGTTTATTTATCAGGGCGTTTTTGTTAATCTGCGCCGCTTGGGATACGAGGGTCTGATACTAGCAGACCATCTGTTGATGAAACCTTAACTGCATATCCTAGTCAGTATTATAGGTCTCTCTTTCGCAGCAGTCATATAGATACTCAGATAAGTAAGGACTCACATGAATAATATCTAGAGCGGGGGTATAACCAGTCGTTAATCCTTCTCGGCTATGACTATTATAGTTATGCTCTATAGTATCGGCTAATACCTTCACGCTTATATTGTAGGGGAATCTGCTAATAAAGTCAGGAATACTATTTATAAACTATAAGGACTATATAACTTGCGTTGTATATTTCTCTAAAAGAGCTTTTAAAAAGACTGGTGGCATTATAAAGAGAGAGGGGGGGGTTAAAATAATAAGGTAAACTCTGTTATTAAGTAATTAAGTAATAAAGAAAAAAGCTCTCTAGGATAAAAAATTCTTTTAATAAGAAAACTTGGCTTTTAAAAATTCTAGGAGGGAGATTTCTTATTTATTTATTATAAACTAACTTTTTTATTCTAAAAACTAGAGGAAAGAAAAAAAAAAAAAAAACACAGTTTAGCCTTTTAGTTAAACATCCCGTATATTTGTTACCGATCCTTCCCCTGCATGCAGATGCGTTTAAGCGTTGTGGCCTGATATATGCTCCGCGACATGGCTAAGGTCTGAGTCGAAACGGTTGAGAAGATAGATTACTATTTTTATACCATCAGGGGGGGCACACGGGGGCCAGGGTCGTAAGACGAAGGCACGTTACTTCATTGGCCAACGATTATCATCCACCCGAGCTTCGCACCTTCCATAAACATCTTTCTCCCTTCTTCTCGTATTATCAGCCCGGCTAAAACTTGAGCGGTTTTTTTTTTCTCTTCTCGGAGACGCCTATAAAGTTTGGAAGCTTTGGCGTCGGTCGCCCGCACCTCGGGCCATCTGTCATAGTATTTGCTTCTCCCTGTACAGGCTCATAGCTCGGCATCTACACATGGCATCGCTGGGCTTAGGGTTTCCTGTAGTTCTTCCTAACCTTTAGTTAGGATAATAAAGAACTGAGAGCCCTATGATGGTTAGATGTGGTTAACTGGCCTATTCCCTACTACTTTGGGTTCTTATCTTCCACTATTAAAGTTATCCTCGCATTCTCAGCCACCTAATATGGACGAGGCCCAGTACTATCCTATAGCTGAATGTGAGATTTTGATTGATCCAGGAGACGAATCTTTCCTAATACTCCATCTGAACCGCGGACCGGTAGCCATTAGCCCGGTGCGAGCACATGTCGATCCACAGCACTGTGGCAAGTCTTGTGAAAGCACATTCGACACTAGCCAGCAGCGCGGTCCTGGCTTCTAGATCCACATGATGCTTGCTGGCGATGCCAACTTCCTTGTCTACTAATATTGGCATTAGTACAGATCGGTGGCAGAAGTCGAACCACATGCCACTGCCGTTGATAAGTTATCTCCCCCTCACGCTTGTTGGTAAGATATTCCCTCTTCCAGGGTACAAGCTTAGCTACCGTGATGTGGCTCTATGGGGCGTAGTGTTCTGTCCGTTACATGACGCTCATTCTGCCCCTCTGCTAGGACGGACCCTGGATGGTTTTGTCCCACACCGAAGCAAGACGATGGTTTTCCCAGTGAAGATCTCGTTCTTCCCTACCCTGCCGCACATCCCACTGCGGCCCATAGGAACTTTCCATTGAGTCCAGGTCGAGCCTCAACCAGAGAGCATGATGGAGTCAAGGCTGCTATAGAGAACACAGTTAGGTTCTAAGGTGATGCGCTGCGAGGCTCACCGAAGTGCTGGGAACATGGTTGCAATGGATGACGGTTCTCCACGGTCAGCAATTTACGACGATATTAACGAGAAAAAGCATCCGATGCAGCTGTGAGGCCCTGTCCTCGATGCAGTAGGGGATTTGTGAGAAAGGAAATACTAGACAGACACGTCAGGAATAACGTGTGTGCAAGGTCAAGCCGCGGAAATGATGATATGGCTTCCTTATTTTCCAAATAGTAAAAGTTTTATTAGGCGTCTTTGGATCTGGAGAGAGGAATAAGAAATATAAGACAAAAAAGGATTGAAACCTGCTTGATTGTTTCTATGGCGCATATCACAAGAGAATAAATGTCACTTTTGTACTATGGTTCGCTGGTATAGATCGCAGGTGCAACTGTTGAGGATTTATCTACTGGGCGTAAGGCTAGAGTCTCCGACACGCATGCGTCTTGCCGCAGTCAATTGCAGTCTAGCGGATCTATATCACTAAAGTGAGCAGACAGCAACAGAAGGTAGAAAGGTTTAATATGGAAAGCACGTCCTCGCTAGCTTCGTGCGCCTTCTGCCAACATAACCTCCTCACGGTGTCTTTCGGACAGCCGAAACATCGAACGGGCCGCGGAAGCCTCTAGGGGGGGTAAGGTTGAGTACTCCGTTGTTATGACTTTTAACAGTGATAGTGGTGTACTCCTGCTTATAACCCTCAGTGAATCCTACAGAGGCTCGTACGGCATAATCCAGAACGTTGTTTACCGTCAGCTCCAGAAGTTCCGGGGCAACTCGAACGACGGTAAACGTCACAGCACCCAGCACGCTTAGGGTTAGGGTTAGGGTTAGGGTTAGGGTTAGGGTTAGGGTTAGGGTTAGGGTTAGGGTTAGGGTTAGGGTT